>WBMZ01002653.1:95440-189281 GCA_013400975.1 Atrichornis clamosus | reverse complement strand
AAACACAAACCCACCACACCATTCTAAATTAAACTCTGATGAAAATAAATTTCATATGTTTAATACTTTCACAAAACCACCTGAGCAGAGCTAAACAAATGCAAATTCTCTTGCTCTCTGCTGCAATAAAAGCTGTGGAAATATAATATTAGGACGTGGTTGTGATCAACGTAGAAAAGAAAACGAGCAGGTGAGACAGTATCTGAATGAAATCAGTGCTCAATTCAGAGCAAACAGACCGGATTATTTTGATCAGTGCCATCATGTCCGGATAAAGAATTGTGCAAGAGTTGTATGGAAAGTAGAATGTGGGTACTACAGTGGATTGACTATGCTGGCTGTCAAGGTATTTATGTATTAATTTACTTTATAGTATCATAAGTTATGTGTAAGCATAAATTATTGAAAAATTATTTCCTGCAGGCATTTAAACTTTAGTCAACCTACAGGAGCAAATTTAGTTGCATAGACATTCATCTTGTAGCAAAGTTCTTGTGTATTGTATGGCTGACTAAATGATGAAACTTCTTCATTAAGTCAATTTGAAAGCTATAGTTTATAATAAGGGAAAATTTGCACGAGGCTGGGTTTTTCAATATGTGTAGCTTGATTTTTTTCATTATTAATTTAGGCTTAGCTCTATAACAAATCTTCTGAGGACCTCTCAGATGCATATACTCTCCCCACTGTCTTGCTGCATACTGCAGAAATTATTTAGGACAGCTATGGCAAAATACTCTTTATTCTCCTTCATACTGTCTATCGAGATAGCTTGTTCAACATTTGTTGGAGTATGCAATTCTTCTGTTTAGATACATTCCCACAATGAAGAGGCCCAGCTCTTCATTCCACAGATTTGGTACACCTAGATGTGGTAAATACTTTATTGTCACATTGAAATCATCCTTAAATTTATGGAAAATTAGGAAAAATGCAAATTAGTTATTCATACTCAATAAGAAATTAAAGAATTTTTAAGTTTCCTCATGACAAAAATCAGCCTGAAAATCTTTCTTTAAAAACAGTTAAGTTACTGTAAATATTTTCTTGATGTGGCCTTTTCAGGAATTTTATCTTTCTACAATTGAATAGTTCAATTTGGAAGCTGGAACTACAGCAATTATCTAGTCCAACTGTGTTTCTGCATGTCTTGAATTTTAAGTTTAATTCTCTAAAGAAAACTGATTCTTACAGAAAAATTACAATTTATTCTCTGTTTGGTTTTCTCTAGGAAATACATGCAGATTAAGCCTTCTCTCTCTATCCTCGTGAAAATAAAAATAATAATAATTCAAAAAAAGATAAAACAGTATTTTCCTCATATGAATTACAGTTAGATGATTTGTACTCCTATAACCAAATTAAGCATTTTTTCACTTCTTTGGAAGAGCATAAGTCACAATTGTTAAAAAAGAAAAGTCTATCCAGTTAAAATCATTTCAATGTTTTCCCTTTTTGTCTTTCAGTGTAGTGTTTCCCTCACTGAACTGTGTATTTTTTGTTGATTTACAGATTAACAGATTAATAAGTGAACTTGATACTTAAGTAGAAATGTTTACAGTTTATTATTATAAATTATATAGCAGTATTATATCATTTTGGAATTGCCTTAGACTTCAGATGATTGACTGCCAAAACCTTCCATCTAACAATACAATAGCAGGGATTGTTTGGTTTGGTTTTTTTTGAAAGACATGGCAAACAAAAGGGTTAAAAATAATGTTTCACACGTGCTCTAGGGATTCACGGCTGTATGGTTAACTAGCAAAAACCAGCAAAAATTGGTGATATCAGGAGCTCACAACTTCTTGGCAATGCATCCTGCCTCATGTTGTTTCAATATGTAGGTTGTTGAGTGGATTGGGAAATGCAATCAATGTGCAAGGTATCTGCCATTCTCCCTTTAAATGTTGGCTAGAACAATAGTGATCTATTTTGCTATGGGAAGTTCAGATTTGAAATTTTAGAAACATTAGAAACTATAGCAGTGGTAAAATTAATTTTGGTTTTATCTCTTTTAATAATACCTGCATTGTGTTTGGAGATTAATTTTCTTCCATTATTCATCAAATATTAACAGTTTGGTTGTGGTCATAAGGAGCATAGTATTGCCCCACCAGGATGTTTCCTTATTTGTCTCAAAAGATAATTCTCAGAATGACTGGATACTGAATGCCTGTGGTAGCTGCAATTTCCTGAATGAGATGGGGCTGCATTGTTAGAAACTCTCAGGATCAAAACTAATCTTGTAAAAGCTCCTTAGCCTTTTTTGAATGTCCATTTATTTATATGGAAAACATATTACTACAGAAATGTTGATAAAGAATCAACTTCAAAAGATGACAAAAACCAAAAATGCAAGAGACTTTTTTTCTGTTGCCTCAGCTTCCCAGTTCTGTTTTCATTGCGTATGTTGCTATTGGAAGATGATATAGAGAAGACAATCAAGTCCTATTACTTCAATATTCAATGAAGCCTCTGAATTTCCTTCTGAATTGCTGTTTCTGGTGAGATAATTTTGCATGCTTTGGTTGCCAAAATAGACATCATCTAAAACTATACAGCATTAAAAAAAAAATCTTGCTTTTCAAACTGTATTTCTTTATGTCTGCAGTCTTATGTGGGGAGAAAAAAAAATAATAAAAGTTTGCCAGTCAGTTACAAATACACCTTCTATGCAGGTGAATTATGAAGGATTGAAGACACCTTTGTTCCTAACTCTTCCTTTTGAATGGGAATTTACAAAAGTACTTAAATTCGAAAGATATAAGTAACTTGATTGATCTACTCCCTTGTCTAAAACTAGCACTTCTCAAGCACTTTGCTGAATTGAGTTCTAACAGCACAGCAAATCAGTAATGTCAGCACTAAGGCTGATGCAACAATTAAGAATAAAGATTATTAAAAAAAAGAATCACAAAGTATTTATGATTAATATGTTGCTCATCACAGCTAAGTTCTCTTGGTAGATTCATAAGCTGAAATAAAAAGATGCTGTACTTTTCTTTTCTAAGTCCTCCAAATATTGAGAAAAACTCAGTGAGGAAAGATTATACTTACTGGATTTAATACTGTTAATTCTGGGACAAAATACTCTTTTGTATTGACAGTTAAATAAAAAAGAGATTTCATAGTTCTTCGCATAATTATTTTTAGATTACAATTGCCTCATAAAACTGTGCAGAGAGTAAAAAGCCAACATAACAGACTTAAATAAACCACTAATGTTTCTCTTTTGCTTCAGAAAAAGGTATCAAAGTATGAAAAAATAATCAGGGTTAGTTTTTGTTACAGCCTAACTGAATCTCCTTACTTGTATGACATTACCAATTTGAGCTATTAAAAAAATAAACAAAAACTTCAAAGAACAAAAAAAGAAAAGCCCTAAAAGTATGACAAAGCTAGATTGAAAACAGGAAATCAAAATAATTATGTTTTATGAATACATGAAAATACTGTATTCATGGCTAGCACACAGACATGTAAAATAAACAGATCTAGGATCACATGTTTTATCAGGTAATAGCACATACAGAAAGATCATATTGAAAACATTCCACCCTGAGATCCAGCAGTAATACTTGCTTTCTTACCAAGAACATTCATTCCAAAACTAAATATGCTATTATTGTGTGACAACTGTACATTTGAGGTTCATTCTAGACACTAAAATTTGGATAAATTTCATATTTAACCAAGAGAGTGTTGTTTTCCTCCATATGTTCAAAGACAGAATGACACACAGCATAAGAATATTTGAAAGAGTCCTTAGAGCAATATAAAAGTTTTCCATGGCAACAACATCTAAAAGATGATGAAACCCACACTGCAGAGATGGTGCCTGAGGACATCCATTTTAAGATTATAACATGCTTAACCCTCATCAGCAGAAGGAAACATGGCTCCTTGTGCAGTCTCATGTCAGCCAAATTTAGGATCTAGCCCTGAGCTCATTAGCTGGGATGAATGGATAAATCTCATTTAATAATTGGAGAAATTTACTTCTTCGCACTTTCCCCAGAAAGTGTAGTTTTAAAAGATGCATTTCGTAATGGTGAAAGACTGTTCTTCTTACAGTTGTCTAAGCATAAAAAATATTTTCTCATCTTTCAAAAAGGTTGGAATCATATAAATATAATGAGAAAATAAGAGCTTTTGCAGTAGAATTTTGCAGTAGTATGTTGAGAATTGACCAAACTGTTGCCTAGAAAATTGGTTATTCTTTAATAATAACCTTTTAAAATAATAAATTATATTATTGTTAAAATATTTACTTCTTGAATTTAAATACTGCAGAATAAACTTCAAAGATAATTCCTGTAGAAAGCTCCGTAGCAACCAGGAAGAATTTTGTGCAGGAGCTGTAGTGGGTATATTCACTCTGTTCATCCCAGCTACTTCAGACTAAGGGAGGAAATGAAGTCAATGAAGAGAAATAGCTCCTTCAGGGAAATGCAGAACATGTAAATACAGTGTATTTTTGGAAGAGCTTCTGTCTGTTTCTGTGAACTGTGTAGGTTATAAAGAATAATTCGGACATATTTTCAACCGTTATACAACAGATGTTTTCTCTTCCCTTACACTTTATTATTAATAGATTAGTATCATCACTATTTGATTGCTACAACTGTTCATACATGTAAAGTATCTTAATAAACCAGGAGCCTATCTTGCTCAAAATATTTTTTTCTTTTTATTAACAAGTAAAGCTTATATAATTCAGGAAAAAAAGAGTGAAATTTCATACTACTGTTCTGTAAAATCTGATGGAAGGTTTTATCAGTTTTGCTACTTACCAAAATAAGACATTGTCTGTTTTAGGACAGAATATATTTTTTATTATCTTGTGAAGATTATTTTATTTAGCTGTATTTTGATGTCCATTCATAAAGGCTCATATAATTCTGCTGAAATCTAGACATTCAGCTGGTGGTGATTTGAAAGCTATTCTCATGTAGAGCTATGTCAGTGAGTTACTGGAATTCGTCTTGACTGAAAGGTACTGCAGCTTGTGCAGGAGAACAAGGCCTGAATAAGAACAAATTGCCTTTTTCTCCTTGTAATAAATTGCTTTATCTCATCATGCATATCAACACTAGCTTGAATAAATAAAAATGAAGGGACATAGTAGAAAGAATTTGATACCTCCTTCTGCTCTCTTCAATATTGTAGTGTATCTGTATGTATCAGCAGAAGTGTATCTGTCCACCAGTCCAGTTCCTCTTTTATGTGATGTCCTGAGTTGGACTTGAAAGTATTATTTCCAAAAAAGAAAGAATTTATAAAGCGTACCAGAAAGCTAATCTCATCCACATGACTAGAATGCTAGACACAAACCACTTCTTAAATGAGAAACCAGTTTATTTTAACAAGGTTAAGCTCTCTCCATGTCATTAGCTTACGTGCAGTAAATGAAACCATGGAGCAGTAACAAACTCTGGGAGTGAGAGGCTGATTATCACATTTTTGCTCAAGAACCAGATAACATTAAAAAGCATCAGTATGATGCCCTCTACTAAGAGCAGATGTCCATTTATGATGCAGATCTCTGAAAAACCCTTAAAATTATTGCTGTATTCAGCCATATCAGTCATCCTTGTGAACTTAGAAGGAATACTTTTTGATGACATTGTTATCAAGTAATGATTCACTTTTATACCTTTCTCTTATTTCAGCTGGTTGTATGTCATGCAGTTGGCTATTCCTAATGATAGATTTCTTTGAAGAAGGTACACTGGAGATCTTCCATTTATTTTCAATAAATTTTAAAAAATTAAAAATATTAAAAATAATAGTTTTCCTATATGAATGCCCAGTTTCCTGTCAGCATTGTAAAAATATATACATAGGATGATTTCATAATTTCAAAATGAATCTAACTGATTGAGAACTTCTTTTTGACTGCATGAGTGTTCCCATCTGGCATTCCACCAAGAAGGCTTTTTTCATTGGTGTTTTCAGCATGAACAAATAAACTAACAAATAGCTTCCTTTTTTCTCAAAGTCAAAGATACTTAGAGAAAAATACATAGCTAGCAGTTTTTACAGAAAATTCTAAGACAATTTTGCCACTGTTTTTGACATTTTAAGCCCTGCATATGGGTTATTTTATGAAAAAAAACCTCAAACAAACAACAAACTAAACTAATTGCAGTTATTACTTTAGAAAAGTGTGACAGGAAAGAAATTCAATGAGTGCTGCAAATACCCATGAACATTTCCAGTGCTGAAAAACTTGCAGGGTCAGTATGTCAGTTTCTTGTAGATAGTTGGATGACTGGACAACACTGGTGTTTCACTGGTGTGTAGTCACACAGCATCACAGCAAAAGTGCAATTGTCTCTTTGACTTGCTTTTTGAAGGCTGAGATAGAGTTACAGGAGGGCCTGCAAGATTGTGTTACTGTAGAAGCACCTAGTGCACTGACTCAGGAGAGGTAGTGGAGTCTTTCTAACCTGTACATAAAGCTGCACGATACATCACTAGTGGGGCAGAGATACAATTACAGATACCAAGATCTGGGTAAAGTTTAAAGAGGGATATGTCGGTAAAAAAGTCTATTTTGAAAATTAGTCAATTTAAACCTAAACAAAACCTGATAAGTAGACAATATCCCTTTAAGTGGAAACAGCAGCAGTATTCAAGCACAACTATTTCATTCTAAAAGTAATAAACGTGAGGAATAAGTTGTCAGGTAAGCCCACTGAAGCACATACTATAAATGAATTTAAGAGACAGCTAGAAGTTTTTATAGAGCTAGAGGGGAAATTAAAGACAGTGACAAAGCAGGAAAACTACGCTGAACTAACATATAAAAGACAAGTTTTCTGGTTCTTCTCTCCAAGATTTCTTTATGTTCATTACAAAGTGTATCTGATACTTGTTATTTATGTTAGAGAAAGGCAGAAAAAAATGAGGCTGTTTCAAGTGCATTATCCCAGAGGTCCCAGAAATTTCACCTTCACTCCATTTATGGACAGGAAAAGTAAATAAAAAAAAAAAGGAGGTAAAGTTGAGGCCTTGACTTTACCTAATTTGACATGCTGTGAAGCTCACAGTGCACGAAGAACCACTGGTAGGTCATAGGGGAGAAAACACAAAGGATATGGCTGAACTTACATCTTTCTCATTGTGTTGAGTCATATTTCCTGCTTTAGTTTTTGTTCTTCTGGATTGTAAGAGTCCTAGAACTGCATCAATAGCTTATCCCATTGCGTCTGATCCATCTCTCATCGAAGCCAGGAAGACTGTTATTGATTCACCTGTGAGCTGGACAACTTTGAGAATATGGTCCATCCTGTACAAGGGAAAAAAAAAAAAAAAAAAAAAAAGTAGTGCAGCTGGGACAGAAAAGTTAGGATTTTTTTTCTTTTTTTTTTTTTTTTCATACTGAAGCTGTCAATATTTTCCATTTGTCGTAGTGGTTGGGCATTGTTTTTCCTAATTTTTAGTGAAAATATATAGCAGGAATTATTAAGTATTTCATTTACCAGAACCAATTATGGAAAAGGTTCAGGAGTTTCAACTTGAATACTGCTTAGGTTTTATAAAATTTATTTTCTAGACTAAAGTAGTCTAAAAATATTTCTGATCAGCATTTGTGTTTCCATTGTGAGGGGAAATAAAAAGGGAACTTTGAAAGTTAAGCTTTCTCAGTTGTTCATGTCTCAAGCAACTCTAACAAAACCAGCTTTTCTTAACTGACAGTTTCAGGATTAGAATATAATAATAATTCCATTCTCTTCAGGTTTTGCTGCCGAAATTTGACACCTGCAATAATTTTGAGTGTTTGGGATTTATATATCCACACAAGTGACTTCTAGTGAAATGACTCACCTGTATATAGAGATACTGAACCTATTATTCTTAATATTTTTACCATGTCTGTCTCAAGTTTGCTACCAATAGAGTACATACATAAAGATCAGAATTTATGCCTATAAGTATTTGTTTGTATTTATTTTACCTCATATATTGCATACAGTAGTAATTAGTCTTGGCAAAATACAGAAATACTGTTTCTCTATATGGAATTAAAATTATATCTGTTGAACTGTTTTTGTTGAACACTGAAGTGAAGCATTCCACTAAACATATAAAACGAAAAATGGAACATTTTTCTGTTGATAAGCAGCAAAATTATACCTAGACTTATGAACAGAAAGAAAACTAAAAAGAATGAAAAATGTGAGCTCTGAATTTGAGTTTTTATCACTCAAATTCAATAGATCTGCTTTCAGGTCTATGGTCCAAAGCACAAGATGTAAGAGCTGTAATAGTCATTTATAGCTGGGTATTGCACATCTCTAATCCTCATGATGCTACTTGATAGCTGTCTAACAGTATTTTGATGATGCAGTGTGATGCTGAAACTTAGGATGGCTTGAGATAGTGGCAGAAGGGTCTAAAATGTCAAGTGGGGATTGGCATAATTATGGGCCCTCCAAGCACTTCTGCAGATAATAAATCCACAGTGACAAGAAATGTGGAAATTGGCCTTTGGAGACTGCAATCCAGCTGCTGTAGTAAGAGTCTGGCTGCTGTTTTAACAGAAAAAATAATGCTGCAAAAATTAGATATTAATTACTTCTAAATTATAGCAAAATTATACAAAAATTATTGGCATACTGGTATACATTTCTTGTTCAGAGTTTAGCTTCAGGGTATATTATCTGGCTTTTTAGATTTTGAGTGTTCTAACTGATGATGATAATTTAATTTTGTGAGATTAAAAGTATTTCACATTTCAACCAGAAAAGTGGCTATAGAATTATATACACTCAAAATCCTATTCCTTATAATTTCATTTTTCAGTGCACATAAATAAACTCACATTTTTAAATTATAACACACCTATTTAGTAGCACACATATTTTAATCTTATTTCCAGAAAGAGAATTTGCAAGACCAATACATATATGATGCTTTGAATTGCTTAAATCACAATTTACAGACAACAAAATGCAAAAAAACAGGGAAAGGATTAAAGGACTCAGGTACCAGAAATATGTTTATCAGATTAATTAGAATGTATGAATTTGACATACTTAGTTCTTGCTTAAGGTAATAGTTTGTTTCAGCAGAAATCATCTCAAATCTCTGAAAAAGTGGGAGAAATGCGCTTTCCAGTGCTGTAGTGGTAACTATGAGAAGCTGGAAAAGAACAAGCCGAGAGGAGATAAGAGCAGGTGACTCTATGTTATCTCCAGAGAGCTGGTCAAAGAATTTAAAGTCTTCCTCAGAAGTTATTCTACTCTGCCTCTGATTGTGAAGGAAGCTAAGGACCTTGAGCTGACATGGTGAATTTAGGGTTCAACATTCATTGTGTAAAAATATATTAGAATATTTTCTAGATATTATCCAAAATCTTCTTCAAATATGTGAAGATTCTTCTCTTGGGTTGTTTGGTTTTTTGTTTTGATTTGGTTTAGTTTTTGGTTTTTATTTTTTTTCCCCCATGGAGAGGTTATACATATTTGCTTTAAACAGAATTTGAGGATTTAGTAAATGCAATGGTCTGCGGGCTATGTTAGTCTCCCTGAAAACCTGTGAAAAGACAGGATAAAATATTTAAAAAGAAATCTTAGGAAAAAAGAGACAATTTTAAAACAAAAATCTTCTGGACATAAATCATTACTGTGACCACATGCTGAAGATTCCAGTTGTGTGAAAAAAAAAGTGCTATACAGCCGTATATATTCCTTATGCAGCTGTGAACTTGAAATCAGCTGCTACTACCTCCATTGGATGTTATTTAATCTCTATGGGCTCACCATTGTCCTTACGTACAGGGTTCTCAAATATAAATACAAATTATTTTGAAATCAAGATTTCTTGTTTACTACAAAAGATGTAGTGTCCCTATCTTAATGGGTATGAATTCCAGTAACCATTTCAGTATGTTCTTACCTCTAATTAATCATTCAGACTTATGCATTATAATTATACAGTAAATTTGAGCTGCCACATATTTTTACATTCAAATACTTTTTCTTCATTTTTAAACCCTGGAAGCAGTGCAGGCTCACCTTATTTTGTTTTAAACTAGAACTACAAAATATGAACAAAATTAAAATTGCAGTCACATGATTAATATTTTGTTAGATTTACTGGTGCATTATTTTCTGCACACTCTCATTTCAAATTACATTGCAGCTTCCATGCTTGTGATTGTTTGCTATCAATTTTCGGTGCATTTAGGATGCAGAGTGAAACAAAGAGTAATAGAAATTCTGAGTATGTGAAAATACACTGCTGACATTGAGTTAACTTGACATAAATGTCCTAAAACTTTAGATACCCACTGTGGACATAAATTATTGTCTCTTTCAATTAGGAGCCATGTATTATTAACATCTTCTAAGTATTTAACTTAGGATTTGATTTTATAATAAGTGAAATAAATGCAGTAATTCTAGCAAACAGTAACAGGTCATTAAGTTTTTACTTATTTACTAAATGTTTACTTATATTTAAACCCATATATCTAAATGAATATTTGCATTCTAAAAATATATATATCAAGTAAATAATAAGTTATGAAGGAAATTTTTATTAAGAAATTGTATGAAGCCTCTCCTGGAAGTGGTCATGTTTCATGGTGTTGTCAAATATGATTTTTGTAATGGGCATAAGGTCTGTGACATAAACATAATTCTTTGCTAGCAAATAAAATTGCCAGTTTGAATAGCTATTACTTAAAGCAATGTGACGGATAATTGCTCCTCCAGTACCTATGTAGAGAGGTGTTCCCTTTTTCATTCCTGGAAAAGACCATCTCAACAAAGCAGTAATGAAGGGGAAAATATTGGAGAAAAGAATTTCCTGAAATAGTCTGCCTTTTACTCCATTGGTTTTAACAATAAAATCCCATGTAGATTTTTATGTAGGTGGAAAGAATAGCTTACCAGAGCACTCTTGTCCTGTGTCTTTTACACAGTTGCATTGAATTTTCATTTCATATGCAGAAAAAACCAACCAACCAACCAACCAACCAACCAACCAACCAACCAACGAACAAACAAACAAAAAACCAAACAAACCACAGCAGCCCACACACACACACAGGAAAACATCCCGTGAGCACATTCATCTGGAGGAAAGCAATTCATCAGTGACATCATCAAAGGGATCCACGATCAGAGTGGTACTTACTTAATGTACCTCTGGCCATCTAACAGATAAATGTCAGGCCACAGTTATGTGTCCCATTTTCTCTCCAGTCTGAAGAGAACAGATGCCTGCAGTGATGATTCACTCTATCTGCACCAGGGTCTGGGACACTGAGAATAAACCTCTCTCTGCAGGTGCTTTTCTGTAACCATTTCATAAGGAGAGACCCTGAAGCCTTATCAGAGCATTAACCAGTCCTGTAATCTCAAAGGTCTAAATCACATCATATGTCTAATTTAACAGAAAATTAGATGATTTACACCCTAAATTATCACTTGCACTGGGGAAAAAAAAATTGAAAAAGAAGCCTGAGATTCCTCAGTCCTGCTAATATTTTTTGAAATATAAATCAAAAATATTAATATGAACATAAAGAGAAGGTGCTGGCATCAAGTCTACCAAAACTTTTGAAGGAACCTTCAATATATCTGTATGTATAAATATCTACAGTCTCTTTAACACAGCTGCATGTGAATGTGGATATGAATACTTTGTGGTTCTCAGTGCAAGAATATTCTCAACACTTGCTTAAAATGACTCAAAACAATGCAAGAACCATTGTTTTGAAATGTCACAAAGCAGCTTAGTTTTATCACATAGAGGTATATTGATTCTCTCCATGAAATACGATTACAATTGAATCTTGCTACTTACATGTGCCTTCTGTCTGCTTTGTGCCTGTTCACAGTAGTTTTAAAGCTTTTAAAGCATATGTCAAGCCAGTAATGCAATGAAGTAATAATAGCTTCACACATACTGACAGCCACCAGAAAGTTATATAAGGGAGTGAAAACAGGACTTTATTCACTAACCAAAACTGCTTCAAAAGAATGTTAATTATTATTACACAATTTCTATTTTGCCTAAGGGATAAAAGTGATGAGATGTTACTCTGTAACAATCTACTCCTACAGGTCAGTTAGATAAAGCTTTTTTAAATGGACTATGTGAAATCATATCTTTTTGTGTTCACAATACCTTAGAATTTTGTATGACTTAAATGTGCTTTGCAGTTGTGTTCAGTCTCTGAAGGCAATATTTAAAGCACCAGTTTGGATATCTTTATTTTTTAGTTATTAACCTTCCCCCAAAGATCCTGTACACAAATTCTTCATTATAAAGACTCTGGTGTCAAATAGAAGTCAGGTAAATTTGATTTGCAGTGGATTACCATTTTTATATTCCACTTCCTTAAATACCTCAGCATATTTTAAAAACTTTGAGTGATTTGGACTGCCTTTTCTGCCTAAGGTTGTTTAATTACTCAGTTACATTCAGATACATGTACACAAATAAAGCCAGCCTCGCCTCAGGAACCTCAGATCATGTGAGAGCCCACAGCTTGTTGAGAGAGAAGCCTGCAGGAAAGATTATGAGACATTTGAAGTTACATTATTATTCTTAGCTGATTGAAGTATTCATCACAAGTCTTGTATTTGCTGACTGTAGCCCTTTATTCTGTCTCTCTGAACAGATGGAAATTTGTATACTTTTGTTTCTCAGGACTGCTCCACTAGTTACTACAAATATATTTGAGCTTTGGGATTTTTTATGAACTTTAGCAGCATATTCAGTCACTAGCATAATATTTGCAGTTCACTATTTAGGATTTGATTGGTCTCTAAATCAATGTAATTCTTGCACTCCTAAATTTTCAGACTAGAGGGACTGTAATGTTTAAGCTTACCTCCTGCTCACAACAGGGACATTCTTTACCCAGGGAAGCATTAGAGCTGAGCTCAGAACAAAGATAATGTATATGAGTTTTAGGAAATTGTAACTTTTTTCTCTAGTGTCTTTTAGTTTGCCTCTCTCAAAACAATCTGTTCTTTTTTTAAAGAATGATTTTAAAAAATGGAGCGCTGTAATGCTTTCTCTCTGGGCTCTTGCCAAGGCTGGCATCTAGAACCAAACAGGTCTGTCCGTCCCCCACTGCACATGTGTAAGAGACTTACAGATCACAATTGCCTCAAACACTGTCAAGGCCACAGAAGGAATTTGTCACAAGATGAACCACCACAGTGGGAACTTGAGATATGCACAGAAGGGAGGAATTTGCAACAAGAAGGTGCTAATTCCAGGCCTGGCAAGCAAATCGGGGTAGCATCCTGGTTCATGCATTCAGACAAAAATTCCCACTGTGGCAGACTGTGGGAAAGGTAGCAACTGATTATACACATTCCATCCCGAGTTGTGGGAACAGCATCTATGCTCTGTGCATTCCTGGAACTTGGACTGTATAAAGGTGATACCAAGAAGAACAACTCGGGGATCCCCATCACTGAGAAGGCCAGAAGGACCATCAGGACACCCTTGGATCCAAGGGGTGGTGATAGAACTCTCCTTAAGCTGTCTCTCCTCACTCTCTTTCTCTCCCTTCCTCTCTCTTTCCTATTTCTTTCTATCTGTCTCTACCTCACATTTACTGTTAAATAAAAGCTGTGCTATTGACTTTGGCCTATGGTCTCATTTGCACCTTAATGCAGGCAGAGGCACTCTTAATACCTGGATCATAACAACATGTCACTCTAGGGGATGGGATCCCTTTGTCTGTATGGTGAGTGAATGAAGCAACACCGACTATTTCCAGTCCACCGTGCGGTTTAACCCAGACACTTGATTTTAAACAGAGGATGTCTGAATCAAACTCATACATTGGGCGAGTACTAATGAAATGGAGTTTGGCAGGTCACTTTGAGATATTCACCCTTCCCTATGCCTGTGCAGATAAATTTGCCATCATGTGATCCAGTGTGCACCATTCATGAAAAAATTTTTTGTTGTTTTATCTTTTGTTAATATTCTTTTTATTGTCACTTTTAAGAGCATTATCTGTGGGAACAACTATATGACCTTTTCAGCAACTACCATAAAAAGACTGTATTTTTAGCATCTTCTACAACTGATAACTATTGGTAAATTTTCATTGCTCTTAACAGTGGTATTCCTTTTTAATGAATGCCCTGGCAGCTTTATCCACATTGAATATTCTCATTCATTTCAGCAGTTTTGTTTCTCCAATGAATTAATTCTCAGATTTAATATCAGATCTATGCACTTTTGATCTGGCAATTAAAATATGAAATATACTACAAAGCAATCATTAAAGAAAGAAAAAAATACAGAGATTTTAGGCCTTGGAGAATATACACATTTCATTTCTAAGTCTACAGGCATATTTCCATTATCACAACAGTATCTAAGAGGATCAAGAAATACCATGACTATATTTTGCTAAGTACTACACGAATACAAGGAGAGAGACTCTAGAAAAACTGGCAGTCTGAATAACTTAAAAAGGTGTATTTTCTTACCTGATTCTCACAAAGCATGAGATGATGTTAGCTACCTGTGGATAAAAACTATCTAATGAAAACTAGTAACAAATGTTGCTACTTTTTTTGAATAAACTTGTTGCATCTTTATTATTCTAATGTCTTGATTATAAGCCATTCTTTTGGTGTAGCTTCAATAGTAAAATTTCTATTATAGCTAATGAATCACCACATATTTTTTCTGAGTTAAGTGCTAGTGAAAGATGGCCACCTGGAAAATATATGCTTTAGTCCCATTTGTACAGCTGTCATTTTAAACTCTGGGGAAATAAAGGGTTTTTTTGCAAAAACTGTGAGCCATTCATAGCCTTTTATCACAACTTTTATATCCTAGAGAGTGAAAACTGATGTCTTTGAAAATTTTCTTGGAAGTCTAAAACTCCTTACTATATTCAGACACCAACATCTACCTTTCTGAAACCAAGATTGGAGACCACGCAAGAAATGATCAGGAAACCTGCCGTTCTGATGTACTCAGTGAAAAAATTTTACTACTTCATAGCTCCATTTATCTTTGAGGTTCTGTCAAAAATGTTTAGTTAACTACTAGGATTCTCAGCCAGAGGGCTTCTTTCTTGTCATTTTGGCATCAGCTGGGTCTTTTGTAGGCATGCAAATAGGAATAAACTACAGGATATTTTTCTTGTAGAACTTCCATAACTGAACATTTTAACTATTGTTTCTCTGCTTCCAAGGTGTGACAAGTGCTTTTAATGATAACTGCTACATTGTGTGCTTCATTAATTCTGAAGGGTTATGTTAAATTTTCCTTATTTGGAAGTAATTAGCCTCGTACAAAGTAATTAAACTCATAAAAAAAATCCTAACTTTCCCTTTTTGGTGTTAATGGTTATATCTCTGTCATGTTTTGAACTTCTGATGCATTTTTATAATTTATAAGAGTGAATATCAATACTCTTTTCTAAAATGATACCTGATAAAGATTTCATAAAAAACAAATTACTCCAGAAATAGGTAATGTAGACATCAATAAAAAACAAACCCACAGAAAAATACCCTCAAGAATATAAAAATTAGACAAAGTAAAACCACAAAAATTAAGGGATAAAAGTATTTCTTAATCACATGGACCACAAGATTTGATTAAAGAGTCTCAGCATGGCAGGTTGTTTCAGCCCAAGCTCATATTTTTATAAAGCCCATTAGGATTTTTAAAATCTAAATCATTGAGGCTACATAATTTTCCCACTTTTAAATAAAAAGTTTTTATTTAATTAGTTACCAAGAGCCTATATTCCATATTGCTGGTAAAAAGTTTTTAATAGTAGAATTATTCCCATAATGTTTATGAGTAGCAAAGACTTTGGAGCAATACAGGATGGGCGGATCTAATATTTTCATGTTTAATAATCTCGAAAGTACCTTTACTACTTCTTTTCATTTCTCTTTTTTGGCAAAAAAACTATTTTAGATATTTTAGTCTGTTTTATAGCCCATTTAGTACCTGATCTAGCTGATAAGACTGTCACAGACATGAACATTGTAATGTGGATAACTTCCCAGCAGGAACTGGAATTCCAAATAACTTCATGTCTGCTAATGAAGAGGTCAATGGATAGTGCTAATGTCCTGCAAAAAAAGCTCTATAGACCATTAACAGTTCCTGGAAGCAGCCATACTAAAAGATAGAGCTTTTGAAATCAGATGAAGATTTTTAATCTGTTGAATAAAAAGGAGAAATAGGTATCATCTTTCATGCAGATAGGTAATTTTCATTCTTCACTTAATCTCCTAATTAAAAAGATTTATTAGTATGGAAATAATTTTCATCATATTAGTGATCTTATTTATATAATTCTAAACTTATGAATGTTATTTGCTAAACAAAAAGCATTCACAGAAGTTGGAAATACACTGCAGAGATTGGTCCTCAAAGAGCATAATGCAAACTCTCTGAATAAAGTAAGGCATAAGAAGACACTTAGGTGTGTTATGTTTATTCAGATCATTCTGTGATTATGACACTGCTTTTATAAGTTAGGACTTATTTTTTCAAAACACTGCAAATGTTCATTTACTTCTTATTCCTGTTCAATCTGTCTCCTTCTATCCCTGCTACCATGGCTGCTTGTAATTCTAAGTGGCACAAGACAGATACAAGACCAAACTAGGGGAGACTTATGTGAAATGTGTCCTGCACATTAGTGTAAAGCAGATTGACATTGTATTGTCACTATACTTCAGGAAGTTCCTAATGTTACTTTGCCATCACTTCTTCAGCAGATGGTCTCCTTTTTCTTCAGAAAACAAAAAACATATGAGAAATAGAAATGTAATTTTTTTGTCTTATTTAGAGTTAGTATTAGTGTATTATTTAGTGTAGTGTCTTATTCAGACTGTTGGTATTTGATTTCTATTATTACTATTATCTTGTTTCTGCACTTTCTGTGACAAATGATATGCTTCATCTCTCACAAAAACAAGCAGTTATAACCGTAGAGAATTAAAGACTAAATAAAATATAATACATATACTTCATGCAATTAAAAATATACAAGATAACATATGAAAAGATATGGAAGGTAAAACATTAACAAAATATGACAAAATATTAATCCAAATGTTTCTTGTTCAAATTAATTAAATAATTGGGACACATTATCTCTTTACTCATGTGGCATTCCTGGGCACAGAACAGAGAATGGTTTTTAGTAAGTGTAGGGAGTGTCTTGGAATAGACAGTATGACTCCAAAGTAGCCTTTGAGCAGATTCTTTGTTTCACAGAAGAAAACAATGCTAGGCCGCATGTAAGCAGTTTCAATTTTATTCATGTCATTTTATAAATTTTGATCAAAGCACGGAGGGTTAATAGGCATTCTGGAATCATTTTCCTTGAAGCCACAGCAGCATTTTTCTCTGTTATGGAGGATCAGTCAACTTGCCAACAACAGAGAGAAAAGGACAAAATGGGATAAGCCTCAGAGTTAAATACACATAAGCTTCTGGATGGGCCTTTTCCTTTACTGGCTGTGGATGCAGGAATCTGTTGCTATCTGTGCAGCAGCACACAAAGCATGAACTCTCACGGAATCAATGTTCGGCCTTTTTACAATTATTAAATTACTGTACCATTTCCATACAGTGTTCCTCTGGGCCATATATTTTGTCCTTAGTAACTAAGCTTGTTTGTTCTATATATTGGAAATGAGACTGTCATTACATTTTTATGACACTTTTATCTAGTCATGTTCTTAATACTAACAGCATTTTTAAAGGCATAAGGAGTATCTTTGCATCTTTCTCTAATAAAGCCTGGGAGAAAATGCATTTCTAAATTGATAATGTTACTGTCTCTAATTGAAATACATTTGATTGTAATTCACCCTTGGGAGTGCAGATAGTGGATATGTGGTGGCTAAGTAGCATTAACACAGTGTATGTTGCCATAATAATTTCTGGGGAAGGAAGAGATTTAAAAGAAAATGGTCTCCTCATATTTAGTTATATGCTTGAGAGACTGCATGCTTTTCAGCAGCCACTCTCAAAGACTTACAAGCTGCATCTTGAACACTGCATCACAGACGTTGTCTGCAGGCCATCATTGGAAACATTATCCCATGCATTAAAGTTATTCTCCTAAGCAGGCAAGCTGAAACATTACCCCAAAGAATTAGCATTATAACCACTCAAGGCAGTTAAACTTTTAGCAGGCTGGTAAAAGCACTGCAACAACAAGGCCTACACATGGGATCAGGAGCTTTATTTTTCCAGAAGCTCCAAAAAAAGGTAGTAAAAAGTCATGAAAGTGCAGTTACAGCAAAAATGTTTATTTAGAAAATTATTGGTCTTTTCACAATAAAGTCAGATTGCTATCATCTTGCCTGAATGTTTGCTCAGTTTTAGATAATTCTTGCTAATACATCTTTCACAACTTAGAGAACAACATAATTCCTTTTTTTGAAATAGGTTGTTTATTAAGTTTGGTATCTAGGGTAACTGAAAGAATTTTGTTGTTGTTAAAAAGTAAAATTCTCATTCATCTGAGAAACTTGTTACATAATATCTCTATTTGTTCTTCTATATGCCATGTGACTTAACTGTTTCCAAGGAATCCAGTTTGTGTTCCTGTTTTCGTATTCATTGCTCATTCTCTTCTTCCCCTGATGGCTACAATAAGCATCTTTCAGTTGATTCAGCTGTCAAAAATTCTTCATATCAATGAGAAGCTCCATTTTAATATCAATTTCTAACTTATTTGCACTTCATCCTAAGGGTTTTCTGTAGCTCCTGTCTCATCCCTAGCTCACAGAGAAAAAATATCATCTCCTGTATTAAATTTATTTTGTTACACTGAGTGGGGACCCTTTTAGTAAAAAATCCTAATTTGCTATTGTATGTTGCTAATGAAATCTGTAAGTTTACATGAGACAATCTTAAGTTTCATAATAAGTGAAAGTACAAGAGGAGACAACTGTTCATTAAAATCAACTAGAGTTTATGCAGTTTCACTAGTTCACATTTCCTATAATACTAGTCACACTTTACCCCTGCAATTTGTCTCCCAAAGTCCAGATGATGTGCTTTCTTCCCCATATACTGTGTTTCTGTTAAAATAGTGATCACTTTGAAGCAGCCAAGTCACAATCCTTTAACTGACTTTGCCGTTTGTCCGTGTTTCTCCTTCTGAGTCCTAGACCCTGTTAATGGCAGTGGACTATGACTGTGTGTGCACCAGCAATTCCCCGTGGAAATGAGGTTGCCATCTCCATTTTTTAAGTGCCTCAGTATATGTCCATTGTACTGGACTTGCTAAGAGGGTTGCTGATTCTGAAGCACTGAAGCTTTAAGTAAAATGCACTCTAATTTAATTAAGTAACAATGGTGTCATGTTATTACTTTGCTTTCTGATCTTTAAGCTGCAAATTACATTTCCATCCCATCAACTCATATGCTTTTAGAAACACAGTTAGTTCACCAACTGTATTATACAAATATTATGAACATTTTTTACAAAGAATTCTACAATTTATCAGTGTTTTACACTTCATTAAACAGAAAAATGAAACAAATTATATTTGAGACAGAATATAGTTTTAATGCTGAAAATTTTATATAGTCATTTAAAATGTTCTCATACCCATCTGCCAAAGATTTTAAGTAGCTAATTATAATTTTCCCCCTACAATATACGATAACGTGGTGATAAAATGTGTCTTCAGAAGCATCTGTAGGAAGCAGTCTGCAGTAAACAAAAAAGTTGAAAGGTCTGAATTTCTCAGATTATATTTATTCTCTTCTTTCCTAATGGCAAAGGAGGAGAAAAAGGTTGTGATGTTGGGTTTCATTTTTCTTTGTTGTTTTTTCTTTTGTCAAGGTCATAAAGCTTGCACTTAGAATTGTCAATGCTTTCCTGGCACCTGTATGAATATTTGAATGCTTGCCAGACTTTGTGTCACAGAGGTTTTAAGCGGCACCTATTTCATCCTCTCTTTTACCCTATATAGGTAATATTCACATATAATAAAGAGCCTCTGAAGAAACTTTACATCTTATTTCCTTTTCCAGACTAATAACTTCTGAGTTTGATAAAGTTAGCAGCTGGTTCTGCTTAAATAAATTTCATAGTAGATAAGAAACCTAAACTTATTTAACTTTAAATCATTTCCTAGATAGAGCTGAGTGTGAATTCTATGACACTAGCTAAAATAAAATAAATGGGAAAAAAAAAAAGGCAAAGCAAGGAAGAAAGTAATTCAGTAAGCAAAATAGTAACTAGTCCTCGGGTGAAAATTACACGTCTCTGATCAGTATGAATAGCCATAAAAATAGCAGCCTGCTTTTGGAACATTGATCATATAATCATATTTATACATACATATAAGTTTTACCATATGTTTCCAGTAACTGGACTGGACTTGGCCAGTAAATTAATAACAGATTTTAAAATTGACATTTCAGAAGATATTATTATTTTGCTGATATTCTCATTAAAAACACCTTCATATTGACTTTGCTGTGTATGCCAGCCTGACATGCTGTATTGTGCTAAATATGCCATTGAGGTTCACGGCATGTGAGAAATGTGCATGCAGTACCATGGACACCCTGTCTGCAAGCATCAGGCGCCCCTGTCAGGTCCTCCCAGAGGTGTCTCTACTCCAAGCTCTCCCCACAAGGCAAGTGCTTCAGATCCTGTATATTCTGGTAGCCCTTCAACAGACTTCCTTCAGTTTGTTGATACTTTTTCTGCTATTGAGCAGCCCAAAATAGATATTCAACAGAGGAGATCAAGAACAAGGCTCCCCAGTCAGATGCAGGCAAAGTCACATGGTAACTCTGCTCATTTTCTGAGCAAGGCGTCTTTTGGAAGCAGTTGAAAATCTTTACACATCTTTTGCACATTTGCTACCATTGAACTACAAGAACTACCATAACTTCAGCAAAGCTCAAAGTCTCATTTAGAATTTTAAAATACAAAATAATAAAAATGCAGCTTATCCCACCTACCCCCAAAAGAAAAAAAAAAAAAAAGCCAAGAAAATATATTCTGTAAGAATAGATAAATTTTAAGTGGTTTTATAGATGTTATTTTAATTTCGTCTTATGTAGCTTTATTGTTAAAGAGAGCGTAGCGGGACTTTCAAAGTTTGATGTAGCTCCCTTGCTGGATAAATTTAAAGATCTCTTGCATCCATTTTTAATCTTACCACAAAGAAAATTCAGGTGCTAAAGGTGTCTGGCATATAGAATTCCCTCAGAAATTCAAAACTGATTCACTGATCAGTTGAAGAAAAAGAAAGAGAAATTTATTTGGTGTTTTTCTTGTGTTGTCCTTCATTGCCATCTTACACATACTAGTGTAGCATTACACCATTCCCAAAGGTATTTTCAATTCCAGCAGATTTTTGCTATGCTTTACAAACACACTGAGTGGACTAGCAACATCAGAATAATATATTTTGTGGTCTATCACCTCCCTGACATATGGTGATACAAATGGGCTGAAAAATATAAAATAATTACTCTGGGATAGGTTTTGCAGACTGTATTACATTAATGCTCTGTGAACCTTGGCATAGAGAGAAGGACAATGACCAAGCAGCAAAAGAAATATGTCAAAGACACATGGGGGCATGTATAGAATGCTGTAGATAGTCTGGCTTTTACACCCAAGAATATGCAGAATATACAGAAATATTAGAAATATATCTGAAAGCAGTTTCCCAGGTTGCCTAAGTTAAATCAATGTTGGGAGATTAGGAGAGAGAGGTAGCTTAAAGATCACCTTTGAGATCAGTATTTGCTGCCTCTGTTCCAGTTATACAACTTCTCCTGGAAAAATATGTCAAGATAGAATTTCACTCTTTACATATGGCCCACAAATTCCCTGCAACTATAATGCTCAGCATTTTCTTTATCCAGTATAACTGAAGTAGTTGGACTGGAAGCATATTGTGTCATTCAGTCAGGTGACTTACAAAGTAAAGAAGAGCTTAAGTTATGCTAAAGAAGCTTAAAGCTTATCTGCATGATGAATAAAAGGTAAAAATAGCAGAGGGTATTTTAGGGACCTGGGTTAAGCCTTCAAAGATACCTTCATTGAATATAAAATATCACTAAACAAACTGTGTCACTTGCTTTTCTGTAAGTACAGGATGACCATATGAGATATCAGGTTTTCTGCCTTTTTTATGATTCTTTTTTTTTATTAGGCTAAAAGGTATATGGTCAGTGTAGTGGCTTTATTTTTAATATCCCTTTTTTATTGTTTATGGATAGACTTGATTATGCATTTGAATTACAGTTTGTGTCAGCGATAGGTATGAGTGTAAAATATAAAATTGTGCAAGCTCTGCAATTCCTGTACTGAATCTTATCTTAAAGAAACTCAACCTCCAAGATTGCAAACCCTGCACACATAAAAAAGAAAATTATGGTGTAGCTTCCTGAAATATGTTTCAGAGTATCAAATCAGTACAGGTGAGAATAATGGGTAAAGGAGCACAAGGAATGGAAGTGAATAATTTTACTCAATTTTTTATCTCCAATAATGCTGAACTTATGCAGAGCTTTGGCCTAACAAATTATTACTCATGATATAAACTCAGAATTACTAAAGATGCCCATTGAAATAAAATTTCAAAGATGCATCAATATTTTTTGGCTCAGAGTCCAGGAATACTCATTTATATTTGGACTTGATGATCTTAAAGATCTTTTTCAATCTAAATAATTATATTATTCTATGATTGATGGGGAAAACTCCTAATTAGGAGAAATGCCTGTTTGATTAAGGAGATTAGGGAAGTTTATGGGAGGATTAGAATTTGGGAGAGGATGAGCACTTCTTTAGGACATGTACAGAAGGGATTATGGAAAAGGTTTGAAGCGTGAGCAACAGTGTGAAAGAGAGGCTCCTGTTTCACAAAGCTTCCCTGCTTGAAGGTTTACCAAGGCAGAGAAATGTCAGAGCAGAGGCAAAATGGAGAAAAACTCCTATGATGGCAGGGAAGCCATTACTCTACACTTACAGTTCAAAGCTTTATCTGGAAATCAAACAGAAATAAAACTAATAGAGTAAGAAGGTATTCTGTTTCATGTGAAGTGAGAGGATTTCTTACAGTGAATACAATCCACAGGTATATAGTGTAACAATTCTATGTAGTAAAAGGGAATGCAAAGAACACATGGTTCTTATTATAATGACTTTTTGAAAAAAAATGACATAACTGCTTAAACATAGAAAAAGTTTCTATTCTGGAAGAACCCTGTGTTTCGTACTGTTTCTTTTAGTTCTATGAAGATAGTGTTTTGTGTAAAAATCTATCTATCATTAGCTTATGGTACATCCAAACAGAATGTGATTATTCTGTATTACAAAATATATGACAATAATTTCTCAATTTGCAGTATACTGCAGTAATAACAACTTGCTACATTGTAGAAAAAGAAACAAAAAAATCAGTAGCAGTAAAAAGCATACATATATTTTAAATACAAACCATCTGTTTCTGACACGGATACAACAGAAAAATCTTGACATTCTTAAATAGTATAAAATGGTGTGTTTTTGTTGAAATAAATGAAGTGGTATTGATTTACACAGATGTGGCTCTGTTCCACAAATTCTAGCCAATTTTTCAACAACAAATATCACAGAATCATAGAATGTTAAGGGTTGGAAGGGACCTTAAAAGATCATCTCGTCTGGAGACCACCAAGCGAGAGAGCGTCTCCTTGGGCGACCCCGGCCATGAAAGGGAGCTCGGTAACCCCCACCTGCCCCGAGACTCCGCTTCTGGACGCGGTGCTGGGTCTTACAAAGACAGTAACAATTTTTGGGCACAGATAGACATGGAATACATTAACATTTTGAGTTAACCGTGACAGGTGTGCTGGTGCAATTGCAGGGTTACTTTTTCTTGTAATGGAAAGGGAGAAAGCAACTGGGGGAGGGGGCATCCCTTTGATGAAAGAGGTGAGTCAAAGCAGACCAGCAACATTCCATGGAGTAGGGAACTGGGGTCGAGAGATCTTGGGCAGCTTTGTATTTCCTGCATGTGGTGAATAGAATGGAAGTTCAGATAAACAGTTGGCAGATTGTCTGTATGAAAATTTCCAGAAAGACCAATGTGAAAAGAGGAGAATTTTAGCAATAAAAGGCAGTCATCACGGAATTCTTGCAGTCAGACAGTCTCTGAACATTGTAGGAGATGACTGGCAAATGGTTTCTCTGATTACTCAGTAAAATTAAGAGGGAAGAGGAAGAAATTATTAATCATATACAGTAAAACATGACCTGAAGCAGCTGAAGCAGAAAAAAAAGGAAAAGAAAATTACAGACCATTGTAAATAAGGACTGTCAATACACGAATATTTTCTTCTCTGCTCAGGAAGCATCAGTGACTTAATTAAACGTGAAAAAGGGTTGTTTTATCTATAGTTTGTATTCCCTCTCCATTAACTAGTGTATTTTAGGACAACTGAATACCAAAGAGTTTTTGAATGCAAGTCTGTGTATCAATATGCATGGATCATATTTCAGTCTAAAATAAAGATGACTTAGGACAAGTAAAAGAGAAGTGGAAAATAGGTTATTAAAAAGCTAAGTTAAAGAAAACTGAAAATTATGTTAGATGGAACACTCTAAACCACAATCAATAAAATAATGAGACACTGTGAGCTCTGGTTGCTGACAGTTTCAGAGTGTTGAATTCCCTTTCTGAATGCAACCCTAGTATAAACTCTATTTCATATTTTGTAACCTCGGATGTTTTAATGTTGCATTCTTCTTCTACAAAGCAAAGTTCCTGTTACAAGATGAAATTTTTTTTTCAAAATAGATGATTTTAGTTGAGAACAGGCAATCAAAGAAACAACAATTTATTTATAATTATTTATTGCAATTTGACGGTAACCTGTGAGAGCAGCATAGCAACATTGTATTTCCACTTATAGACTCCACTTAATATCTATGACTGTCAGTTGACAGAATCTTAAACTGATCTTTGTAGTTTGAAACTAAAATCTTGATTCAGCACTTGGTAAAAACTTTGATTTAGTAAATCAAGTCAAACAAATGGTTTCTTTGTTTTACTGTACTATATACAAAAATAAATTTGGCCTATAATATCTTCTTCATTTACTACCACTACTACTAAATATAACAGCACAAAGAAGTGAGGCAGAAAAGCTAATGTTAAGAAATTTCCTATAAATACTCTTACATCTGCATCATCATGCTGTGACTAAGCTTGGGTGACAATGTATAAGGTCATATGCAGAAATACTGGACGGCAAATTTTGGCATATGTAATGTGAATTAGGATTGCTTTTTCAGAATTGCCTTTTCCCTTTCTGTGATTCTCTTTCAACCCATAATAATCTGTGATCAAACCCGCCCCGATCTGCATATCATTATAATTATTTAACTTATTAGTTTAATAAGTAAGGATTGATCTTCATATTTTAAAATATGAAAGAAGATATATAGACCTTTCTGATTAATATGATTTTAATGTGTGTTAGATGAAGTACAGAATATTATATGAGAGCCTCATTAATCTTAATAGATTGCTGATTATGCAGATGGCAATCATTAGACAGACTTATCTGACCTATTTCACTGTCTGCAATTGGCTGCTAGAAGATGAGTCACATTCCATGAATGTCCATGGTTAGAACTTCTGCAACTATAGTGCTGTGATATCAGATCCTCAGTTAACTCACATGAAGAGTAAGGACTGCATTTTACAGAACTTTCATTAAGATTTTCAAAACAGTTGCTATACTCAGCTTGAAATTTGATTCTTGACAAATCCCTTAGTGTTCCCAGGTTTGTAAAAGATAAGCTATCTATTTAAGTCTGTGGCATTTTATGGGAAGCCTAGGAAATTCCATTCTGAAAATCTGACTTTTCAGTAACAACTTTAGTCATCCATCAACTTGAAAAAAAGACTTACTGAGTCTGTCACAAGACAGACAAATGCAAATTTGTCGAATTAATTTCTATTATCTTCTTCCTTTGGTGGCTAAATACTGTTCTGCCCAAGTGCCACCCTCACTTGACAGGGAAGAGAGATAAGGTGAACATCCCAGCCCTGCAAATGAGCTGTGGTGGCTTGCGGGGTGTTTTCTTCAGTTTGCCGGAGTAAAATGCAATGTGCAGCCACATGGCATGTAAAACTACAGGGAGATGTCAAGGAGAACATTGCTTGCTTCCAGGTCTTTCACTTTCTTCTCAGATGCTCAGGGGAGACCACTGTGCACTCAGAATTAGAGAATTGAATGAAATTAGGGAGTGAGGCTTGCATACACTTTCCAAAGCTGAATAGATAGTTTTATCCTGGGTCTCTCTGCAAAGGTAGTGCTTGGAGAAACTTTTGCCATTGCTGAAGGGTGGGAATACAGCCATGAATAGAACATCTCTGTCACTTAGGCCTGGAGTTTTGTTACCCCTTCGTTAGTTGCCTCTACAGTGGCAATTTTTTTCCATTTTTATGTAGTCACTTCCCTGCTTCACTGCTCTGCAACTGTGGATGAAACTCTGAGTTCTAGTATTTACATCAGAATAGTTTAGCTAGGCAATTATTTGTGTGTCTGGAGACAGAAGTTCCTTTAAAATTCCAGTTAATGTGAGCTCACTACTTCCTTTTAGATCAAGGTGCTTTTTTATGCCCAGTTTCAGAGGTTGTGCAGTTGCACTGCTCTGGTCTTATGCAATGTGGGAAAACATGTGCCTCTGGACAATGTCTCGAGAAGAAAGAGCACCACAAATAATTTCACATTTTTATGAAATATTTCACAACAGCAATTCCCATATATATGAGGCCATAACTGATATCTGAGTGTGAACTATAATGCAAAGAGCTTTTCTGATGAAACTTGTGATATGCATAAAATAATGGATATCTGAAGAACAGAAACAGGAAGATCTGCTGACCTAAGTTACTGGCACCTAAGTCTAACAACCACAAACATATTACATTATAGGCTATATTGGCAGAACATAACAGACATGAAAAAGGAAATCTAAGAATCCTGCCATCATTGCATGCTAGCCTGAAACAAATAATCTGAATATGTTTCTGAGAATAATCCAGGAACTGCTTTTAAACTCATTGCTGATTCCACAGCAGGGGCTAGGAATCAGAGTTACAGGGAGTGAGTGATGTGTATCAACAAATTGTGTAGCTCTTTGCCAAACAATACCAAAGGTTATATATTTCCCCTTTTTAGAATATATTAGCAAAAGTCCATCATGTTACTGGGCACAGATGCATTAATTTACCTTTAAAAGGAAATTAAAATTTTTTACATACACTGATAGTCCCAAAAAGATTTTTGAAAATTAATTCCCAGCCCTATATTTAACATTCAAAATGTTCTGCCAAATAAACCATTACAACAAGATTGTAAAAAGGTTTATCCTTTGATAATAAACTCAAAAGTTTTCAGTTTGCATTTTTTCTTGCTGATACTTATTTCACTGATTTTGACTTGAATTTTTCCTAACTATGAATTTCATGACAGTATGGTGGGTAAAATTTAAAAAGAAAATTACAGGCTTACTGATGAAGGGAAAAGAATATTTATATACCAAATCAGTAGCAGGGAAGTGATGACTCACATGCTGTTGAATGATCTTACATTTTTAAGCAAAAATTGCTGACAATTTCATTAAATATGAAACATTAGATTAATGGATTCAGAATCTTAAAGATCTTCTATAGCAATTATCCTTAATCTATAACCTAATTGAACAATCATGATTTATGCTCAGGGACAGATCTATTTTCTAATGTAGATGACCTTTTATTCAACTCATAAAATGTTAATACTTGTTAAAACCATATATTGGTATGTATTAATTTGTACTAATTGTTTGTACTGTGAAATTATTCTATCATTTTTACTACCTACAGAAACACGTGTACTGTTGAGGCATTTGCCGTCTAAAATTAGATAGAGAAATTCACATATTACAGCAGATGGAGGAATGGTAGAGGAAAGGATAACATGCTTCACAGCTGAGATCACAGGATCATCTAGTTCTGACCGCCCTTGAACACTTCCAGGAATGGGCCATCCACTTCCCTGGATAACCTGTTCCAGTGCCTCACCATCTTTACAGTAAAGAATTGTTTCCTAACCTCTAATCTATAGCTCTCCTCTTATTTTAATGGTTTAAAACCATTCCCTCTTGTCCTATCACTATCTGCCCACGTGAAAAGTCTCTCTTCCTCATTTTTGTAAGCCCCCTTTAAGTACTGGAAGGCCGCAATGAGGTTTCCATGGAGTCGTCTTCTCCATGCTGAACAATTTAAGCTTTCTCAGCCTGTCTTCATAAGAGATGTGCTCTAGCCCTCGGATGATCTTTGCAGCCTCCTCTGGACCTATTCTAACAGGTCTATATCATTCTTGTGCTGAGGACTTCAGACATGGGTGGGGTCTCATGAGGGCAGAGTGGAGGAGGAGAGTTACCTCCCTTGACCCGCTGGCCATTCCTCTTTTGATGCAGCCCAGGATGCTGCTGACCTTCTGGTCTGTGAGCACTTCTGTTGCGCCTGTCAAGCTTTCCAAGTCCTTCTCTGCAGGGCTGCTCTCAATGAGCTCATCTTCCACTCATGTTTGGGACTGGCTCGCCCCAGGTGCAGCACCTTGCACTTAGACAAACTTCATGAGGTTCTCTTTTGCTCACTTCTCAATCTTGTCCAAGTCTCTCTGGATGACATCCCTTCCTTCTGTTGCATTAAATGCACCAGTCAGCTTTGTGTCATCTGTAATCTTGCTGATACAGCCATAATGTAAGTGAAAAAGTCATGTATTGGTGGAATTACAAGTTCTATGATACTGGAGTATATATGCAGAAGAAATAGAGGATGAAAGTGAGCTTTTCATTCTATCTCACAAAAAATCTTCTTTTAAGGCATGTCCTGGCTATAAAACTACTGAATATTTCACAGGACTTTTATGATCACATAGAAAATATTATTGCTAAATATACCAATAAGTAGGATTAAAAATTAAAATAGTGAGCAGAAGCTGTAGGATGGTGTGGAAAAAAAATTCAATATAGTTAAAAAATGAAAAAAAAAATCTTTATAACATTGATAAGAAAAGGGAAACAACTAGACAAAAGTTATCTCAAGAAGATTCTTAGGGTTATCACTTCAGATCCTAAGGTGAACTTGAGCAATACTGTTACATTTCAAAAAAGACAGTCACAGTACCAGTGTGAATAAACAAGAATATATCTTCTATATTAAGTGAATTCACTTTTCCAACACTGCTAGTATTAGCAATGTCTCTGCTGGATCTTCGTGTGGAAGAACTGGGCATGAATATTATTGAAGGTGCAAACCAACCAGATAGAGCCTAAGAGCATACAGAATGATACAAGATCCAGAAGAAAAGATTAACCTAGTTTATGTACGACTGGGAGAAGACACACTAAAGCATTCAAATATGCTAAATGTACTATAAAAAAAGTTATGTTTGTAATAAGAAAGATGAAGACTAATGGGTTTAATTTTTATCAGATTTCTTTTTGGTAAGAAATTAGGAAAACAATGCTTTATAAAACATTCTATGGATTTTCTGTGATCCTTGTCATAATGAAACATTGAAATGGTTTAAAGAAGTTGTGGTGTGTCCATCTACTTTGCAAAATCCTAGAGAATATCTCTCAGGAATGAGATTTCTTAGATTAACGCATGGATTAGGAAGGGAACAAATGACCTTTCAACCTCCTTTCTTATAATGTTATGATTTCTATGTGATTTCCCACCTAAAAATAATTCTCCATTAAATATATATTCAAATAATCATCAGAAAAATTGTTTTTTAAGTCATCAGAGAAAATGTAATAAAAAGTGTTTAGAGACTTGTGATTTTAAGATACTAGAAAACTCCATAAAAAAGCAAAACACTAGGACCACTTCTTAATTTTAATATTTCAGAGGATTCTGGGTTGATCCAAGGAGTTACTTAAACAATTCTTTCCAGAGTTTATTTTTTACATAATAGACTGCATGATGAAAAAGTATAAAAGGATTACCATGGCATTAGTCACAATTCAGCATTCAGAAGTCTCATGTGAAGTTTGCAAATCATCTCAAGTCCATTTTAGTGTTTGAAACTACTTCCCTATGCATCATTAACCATTAATTGAATATTGGGTTACTCACTTAATAGGACTACTATTTATAACTCGTTTAATAGTTAGAAAAGTTACAGGTGAAATTTTCATCCTGTGGTCATCAGTAGTAACTGGACATTGGTTTCCTCATTGTTGGAAGGTCACTTAGAAGCTTCTACAGCAGCATTAATAGCAATATATATATATATATATAATGTTCTTTTTTTTTTAAATTATGGACATTTTTACAGTGAGTTAATTATCTAATGCTTTCAAGAACCCTCGACATATCTTATGTTAGACATACTGACTTAAGCTTATTTACCTATGGTTTTATTTTTTCCAATAATTTCTTTCTTACTTATCTACAGTTGTAGAGTTTTGTTGTAATATCTATTAAAATTATCTTTCTTGAGCTTAACAGGGGTTTAAAATCATTAATGATAGCATCACTACATTCTTACTTAGAAGAAATAGTTTTATATTCAAAGCTACCATTTCTATTTATTCTGTTTAATCTATAGTGGCAATTTTGAAAACAATAATTAATTACTTTTCCCCACAACTTCTTAAGGAAACACATTCTTTAGGAAGAATAATCATAGATTCATAGAACCATTTAGATTAGAAATTACCTTTAAGACGATCAAGTCCAGCAAGCAGTAAAAAAGTCTCAAACCAGTCTATTCAATCTGTGCATCTCTATTGTATTTTCTGTCTTGCTATTCTGTAAAGTTAATTAATGTTAGAAATACTCAAACTTCCTCCAGTATGCCGTATGAAGCCAGACTTTTCTTAGGGGTGTTCCGTAAAAGGTCAAGAAGCAAGAAGCATAGCCTGAAACACCAAATCATAGATTCATTAAAGCTGGAAAAGACCTCCAAGATCATCACATTGTACCTTTGACCAAACGCTAACTTGTCAACGAGACCATGGCACTAAGTGCCACATGCAGTCATTTCTTGAATACTTCCAGGGATGGTGACTCTACCACATCCCTAGAGAGCCCACTCCAGTGCCTAATGACCCTTTCAGTGAAGAAAGTCTTCCTGATGTCCCAGCTGAACTTTCCCTGGGACATCTTGTGGCCGCTTCGTCTTGTCCTGTCACTAGTTGCCTGGGAGAAGAGACAGATTCCCACCTTCCTGCAACTTCCTTTCATTTGTAGAGAGCAATAAACTGCCAGTTGAGCCTCCTTTTCTCCAAGCTAAAATAGGATTTACCTTGGGAATCAACAAGGTTGGAAGAGACCTTTAAGATCATCCAGTCCAACTGTCAACTTGGCACTACCACTGTAACTCCATAATCACTAAACCACATCACCCAGTGCCAGATCCAGATGTCTCTTGAACACATTTCTCATATGGGAAATCCAGAAATCCCTTTTCTTTTTTTTTTTCCTTCTTTTTTTTTTTTTCTTTTTCTTTTTTTTTTTTTCTTTTTCTTTTTTTTTTTTTCTTTTTCTTTTTTTTTTTTTCTTTTTCTTTTTTTTTTTTTCTTTTTCTTTTTTTTTTTTTCTTTTTCTTTTTTTTTTTTTCTTTTTCTTTTTTTTTTTTGTTCTTTCTTTTGGTTTTTTTTTTTTTTAGCTGTCAATGTGCTGAAACAGTGGAACAGGTTTTGTTGTCCAGAGTGGCTATGGCATTTGCATCCCTGAAGAAATTTGGTACCTCACTGGATTCAGCCCTGAGCAACTTGCTTTAGCTAACCTTGGTTGAACCAGTGGTTGGACATCTCCCTAGGTCCCTTGAATGTCATTTATTACATGGTTCTGTGAAATCCATGCAAATAATTCTGAAGTTTTATTAACTTTCACAAATATTTGGATTGAGAGATTTTGTACTCAACATAAAAACTAATATTTTATTCTGTCTTGTGCTCTGGGTATGCTAGGTTTATTATATTTTCTTTGAAATTGTTTTTATTAACATAAGCCCCCCATCTTTTGTTTTCTAAATTTAAAGGGTTTGAAAACTTATGATAGTAAAATATTAACTTGATGAATAATTCAGAGTGGAAAGAAGTAGTAGAAGTCATAAAGTCACACTTTGAACTGTAGCTTTGTGAATAACATGACCTTTCACATTTGAAACCATGATTTATGTTTAATCTGTAGTCCTCTAGGAAATTAATTTGGCCCATAGTCTATACAGGGGACCTGTTTCATAATGTTAAAAGATATTAACTGTAAAACATCCTATGCTATTGAGACAGATTTTTTTACACAAAATTCAGCATGATGAAATTTTCTTTATAGACTAGATATAGCAATTATAATATTATTGGCAAAACGTTTGGAGGGCAACAGAAATTAGAGACATTGGACGTAACTGATAGCTGCTAAGTTTATGTAATTAAATTAGTCCTTGACAAGTCACTAAGTAGGTCACAAGGCAGTGGAGGATGAAGGACAACCTCTGCAGCCAGTTCAGGGCCTCTGACCAACTAACACAGGATCTGCTGCTCCGTATTGTTCTCCCTGGACTCTGACAGATAATAAAAGGGAAATCAGTGCCTTTACTCACGTGAGAAATAACTATATGCACTACAGTTCTTGAGACCTACGGAAAAGTTCTAGACTCCGCTGGAACCAGAATGAGCTGCACAGGAGCATGCAGGAAGTTATTTCAGGCCTTCTACCTCAGTTCCTATAGCTAGTATTGACTACACTACTTGTTAGCTGTTCAGTATTCAGTAATTTGTTTGCTAGGATGGTCATTACTCCTTTCACTGGAATTCAGGGATGGAAGCACTGAGACACAAAGTTACAAAGGTTAACCAATGATTAACACATGATGAGGAATGATTTATAAATAAATTATGGAGTAACTGGAAATTTCCTTAATTACCTTTAAAAAAACCTCAAACCAGTTACATGATAGGAGATAAGGTCAATTTCTAGAATAGTCAAATTTTTGAGATAACTGTCTGTATTAACTCTTTGTATTAACTCTATAATTAATTTAAACTAACTCGTTCAGCTTAAATGATAAGCTTTCACACATGTGAATTCAAGAGAAGTAAATATTACAACTAATGTTATAGAAGCTGGATGGCCATAAGACCTCCAAGTCTGCTATTGAGGCAACTTATAAGTTTTGGGTGGTTTTTTTGTCTGTTTTTGCTTGTTTAAGATGAAGGGGAAATACACAGCTCTGTAAGAGTCCCAGATGTCCTCTTTGTAGTGAGGACTCAGAAGGTCCAAAATCAAAGGTGTTTTACAGAGACACAGAATCCTGTAGATTGGAAAACACTTCTGAGACCCTTGTCCAAGCTTTGACTGCTCACCACCTTGTCAACTAGACCATGGCACTAAGTGCTGCAGCCAGTAATATCTTGAACAGTTCCAGGGATGCAGACGCCACCACCTCCGTGGGCAGTCCATTCCAATGTTTAACAACCCTTTCCATGCAGAAATTCCTCCTTATGTCCAGCCTGAACCCCCTGGCACAGCCTGAGGCTATGTCCTCTCATTCTGTCACTAACTGCCCAGTAGAAGAGGCTCATATCCACCTTGCTACACCCTCCTTTCAGGTAGTTGTAGAGAGCCATAAGGTCACTCCTGAACCTCCTTTTCTCCAGGCTGAACAACCCCAGCTCCCTCAGTCACTCCTTCTAGGCCTTGTCTTCCAGACCCTTCACCAGCATCATAGCCCTCTTCCGCTGGGCTGCTCTGCTCCAGCACCTCAATGTCTTTATTCGTGAGGGGCCCAGAACTGGACACGGCACTTGAGGTGTGGCCTCACCAGTGCTGAGTAGAGAGAGATAATCCCTGCCCTGGTCCTGCTGGCCACACTGTTGCTGATACAGGCCAGGATGCCATTGACCTTCTTGGCCACCTGGGCACACACTGGCTCATGTTCACTGGCTGCCGACCAACTCTCCCAGGTCCTTTTCCTCTGGGCCACTTTCCAACCACTCTGCCCCTAGCCTGTAGTGCTGCAGGGGGTTGTTGTGACCCAAGGGCAGGACCCAGCACTTGGTGGTGTTGAACCTCATATAACAGTCCTTGGCCCATCGATCCATCCTGTCCAAATCCCTCTGTAGAGCCTTCCTGCTTTCCAGCAGAACAATACTCCTGCCCAATTTAGTGTCACCTGCAAACTTACTGAGAGTGCATTCAATCCCTTCATACAGATCATCAATAAAGATATAAAACAGGACTATTCTCAATAATGAGTCCTAGAGAACACCACTAGTGACCAGCCTGCACTGGATTTAACTCTGCTCATCACCACTCGCTCAGCCTGGCCATCCAGACAGTTTTTAACTGACTTAGTCAACACTAAAGAACAAAACAAGGAACTCCTGAGAATAACCTGTCTGCAACATAACACACCAATCGTAATTTGTCTGAACTAAAACCTACTTTTCCTCTACTAAAACAAATAAGGTTTTTCAAAATATAGGAAGAAATAGGATATTTTATTATTTTAACGAGTACATTCTTATTTCATAGTACCATTTAAAAGTGTTAACCACAGTACAATGAGCGAGTGATGACTAATAAACCTACTTGGATTTTCTGCTTTGATATGTTAGCTATTAGCTAAACATTCTGATCCAGAATAAAAGCCCAAATACACTGCTTTCAGTTTAGAATTTAAAAAATCATATTTCTCTTGGAATTAATATCTGGGGTGATTTTTGGATGTCACTTATTTCCTATTTTTCCAAAGAACATTGTACCTACTCTTTACTTTACTAATATGTATTTACAATCCAAAAGGAAATTATTAAGAAGTTAATACTTCTATGAATCATCAAAACTATATTGGGGACAATATTGAACCTTTTGACAGAGTCCTGGTGCAGATGCCTAAATTGAATTAATAACTGCTTCTTCCTTAACCCCAAATGTAATATTGCAGGAGAAAGGACTATAAGGAGATGAGGAAGGAAATATAATGAAAAAAGGAAAAAAAAATCAAGAAAAGTTTATGCCTTGCTTCTAGAGTTCTAAGTTTTAATAAGCAGTACTGTTTCCTACTCATTCTCTGATCCTGAATTTTTCATTCATTGAAATGATTAGGTTCTCAGTAAATTAGTTAGTCTAGTTAGTTCTTAATTTTACGTGATCAACTAGCAGTACCATGTCCTTCTGCTTATTTTGACAGCATCCAGAGCAATATCATCAAATAATATTTGACACCAATACATAATGCTAAAATAAATTAAAATAACAAAAAAAGGATAGATATTTACAGCCTCATGGTCAGATATTTTCTAGATGTATGTGATGTCAATCCAACTTCTGTCACTGATGCAATACGATATATGTCTCCTCTGATTTTGCTGCAAATTGCTTCAGCTTTTTCTGCTGTTAACAGCACTCTGGGGCTTTTCTTTAAGTTGTATAATTTCATACCATGAGTATAGAAAATTCAAAGAAACTTGGAAGTTTGGGACTGCTTTACTTTTTTTCTCTGTTAACACCTATCAGTCTTTAGTATCATTCACAAACAGTACTTCAGTCACTTCTGAGCACAGCTACCCTGAGACTGCACAGGAAAAGTGATCTATAATACAAAACAGACTTAAGCACACACAAATAAAAAAAGCACACAGCTTGTCTCACTCCTACACTAGCATTCCCAGTCAGTATACATCTGCAGATTCATACAGGATTCTAAAAGTTGTGAATAGTGTGAGTAGTCTTTAGAAGGAGGAAAAAAATTCAAATATAGTCCTCTTTTTCCAAAGAGACAATGTTAATTTCAGCATTTATGGAGAACATTTACAAAGTAGTAATAAATCTTTGCAGCAGCTACTGATCCCCTGGAAGAATCTGTTGCACGTGAAGTTCTGATTCCCAGGAAGCTGTAAGACACAATGCAGACTGCTGAGTTCTGTGTCTCCTAGCCTAAATGGTTATGCTTAAATAAATGCAGAATAGACTCATACAAAATCTTCCATTTGAATTTCACCTGTTTTTTAATTTGATCTTGTGAAAAGAATGCAATCTATTTGCATGTGAAAATGTAACTCATTGTACTTGATGTTTCTTCTCTTTTCAAAACCTCAAAGCCTCAGTATTCTTGTATAGAACATTCCAACAAATTACTTGATTTCATTTAGCTATTCCTATCTGCAGTACTATTTTATAAGGTAGTTGTAGACAGACATAAAATTTACTAAGAAGTTTGATTAGGTAGAAGCTTTAGATTAAGATACAGATAAATGTCTATTCTCTTAAAAAGCACCCTTGCAAGAAAAAACCTCACTCACTATTGCTTGTAAGCATATTCCAGGTTGAATGTGTATTCTGTCTTAACTGTTCATAGACAGAAGAGTAAAAGACAATCCAAATGGAACACAAGAAAATGTTTTTTTGTGTGATGATGGTAATACAACCACAATTCTGTTATTAAAAAGATGGCATTATACTACTGTAACAGCAGTGCTCTATGTTTTTTGATAGGCACTATAAAAACTTACATTACTCTGTTCCAAACTGAAACGTTTAGAGAACTTGTTAGTGCTAGATCACACCATTTTTTTCAGTAAAAAACTAAGCCCAGTATATCCCTGGATACTATTACAGAGGGCAATAAAAAGTACTGTTGTAAGATCAACGAGGGTTGAGATGACTATATTCACATAAACTAAAGAAGACAATCAGTATGATAATTAGAGCATGTTAATTACTCTCCACTAGCAACAAAAAATGCAAATTATATACAGCAGGAAATTAACAGCAGTTACTGCTCAATATTGCATGACTTTTCCATTAAGTATAATATGAGGAGTTGTTAAATTATAGAAAATAAGAATAATGAAACTCTAATATTAAAGAAGCTTAGGTTTCCAGTTTGGGTGTGGAGGGAATCATTAAGAAGTGTTCTGAGGATGTGATGCTGTCCATACAGGTTAGGCACACTTGTGTAGTACACTGGGGAAATCTTTATGCATTATTTTATTTTAGGTAGAACAAGACTGGGTATTCTGACTCAGCTGGAAGCAGTACAATAACCTATTCTGAATAACAGCTCTGCTGTAAAACAACTAACAAAGTTTAAAAATTTCATCTTGTTTGTTTTGTTTTTTCTTTTTTAAAGAAAAAAATTGAAGTTGGTTATGATGGGCCTTTTTTAGAACAAATAGGCAAACAAACCAAAAAGAGCTAATAACATTCTGAGTCTTGGAAATGTTTAGAACCAAAGATTGAAGTCCCTTTTAAATTGAGAACTTAAACCAGCACAAGAAAAGAAGTCATGGGAGAAGTGTATGATTGATTTTTAAAGCATATTCTGATGTTATATACAATCTTATCAAAACAGTGACACAGCTTTTACTGTCAGCTATGAATGAGCAACAGATACAGAAATACTGACTTTTTAAGCAATTAGATGTTATTTTTTAAAAAACTGTGAGGGACAGTCCAACATGCCTATTGCAGACATGTTTCATGAAGCATTAAATCAATTCAGACTTTCCCAATGAATTCAACAAGCCTTTGATTATGATCACTGGCATATTAATTTAGGCTTCATGAGAATAATCCAAAACATATCCATGAATGACACAATGTAAGACAAACTAGCATTTTGCAAAGAGCTTAAAATATGGATACAAAAACAGAGACTTTGATAAATACTTAAAAATTATTTCTTCTGTCTGGCAAAAAAAACCCCTACCCCACACAGTTTGAGTTTTCATTGCATTACACTACGGTTTTTAAAATAATTGGATTTTCTAGTGCGTCAATATTCTCCAGTAGCTATTGGCATTCCAGTAAATTTTAAGATGTAAGACATCTACAGTACTGTCTGTGTGAGCTGGTTTTAGGGTTTTACATATGCAGTAAGTTTACTTAAAGTCCTGTAATCTCAGAAGTAGTGGAACTGAAATTTAAAAAAAGAATTTTCTTGGGTTTAGATTACAATAGAGCCTGTGCCTGCTTTGTTTTCTTTTTTCATGTTATTATGAATAATTTTTTGGGTTGGGTAAGGGAGATAAAAAAGGATGGTATTTGTCTTTTGCTTTCATGTGTATTTGTTTGGTTGGGTTGGTTTTTCCCCCTTCAGAACAGTGTTCCAACTTCTCCAGAAAAACAGCTCACTTCAGATGGGCTCCTACATAGAAACAGAACAAATCCTCATGATAGAGGACTTCACTTGACCAAAGAGAAGTGAAAAAAGGAGTAAAGAAATTTGTCACAAAATCAAGATACCAAAATTAATTAGGACACACATCCTAGAAGAAATTATTTAATTATTTGTTGATCTAAGGTGTTAAGCAAGAATAATTAAATGACTTTTTATAAACATCAGTTCAGCCTAGTCATTTTGAAACTAAATATCAATGGAATGATGAAGCATTGATATATTATAATTGACATGATAAAAATATGTTTATGATAGACTGATACACCAGAAAGAGAAATTGATAACAATTAGTAAAAACAACAACAACGAGAAAATCAAGATCTATAAAATGAAATACTTCCACAGTATAATTAAAGACCACAAGTGGTGGCTTGATGCTGGCCAGCAGCTAAGCTCCACACAGCTGCTGGCTTACTCCCTCACCCCAACAGGATGGGGGAGAGTATAGGAAGAGCAAAGGAGAGAAAACTCATGGGTCATATGTATAGTTTCACAAGTTAATAAAAGAGGAAGGTAAAAAAAAAAAAAAAAAAGACCAAAGTGATGCAAGTGCAATCACTCAAAACCCCCTACAAGAAGACTGACATCCAGCCTGTCTCCAAGAAATGGCTACAGTGCCCCCAGAGACTCCCCTGAGTTTTTATTACTGAACATGATGTTATATGTCATGGAATATCCCTTTTGTTAACTCAGATCAGCTGTCCTATTTATGTCCCCTCCCAGCTTCTTATTGAGTCCAGCCTACTTGCTGGGAAGGCCATGTGAGAAACAGAGAAAACCTTGACACTGTGCAAATACTGCTCAGAAATAGCAAAAACACTGGTGTGTTATCAACACTGTTTTAGTCACAGATCCAAAACCAGGAGCATATGGCCTGCTAGGAAAAAACATAACTTCATCCCAGCCAGAACTACTGCAAAAAGAGACTTTAATAAATATAAAAAAGAAGAACAATCTCAAAATATTCATTGGTCTTTCAGCAGAGGGGAGTGGTAGAGCTTTAAATATCAATGACAAAAGAATTGCAGAAATTCTATTAAAGGAAAATTTTGGGTGACTTTGGTCAATTTTTAGTTTGTCTGAAAACACCATCAAATATCCAGAGGAATAAAGACTGTGATTAGGACATAGGAAAAATTAACAATGACCTGGATATCGGGACAGGTTGTGTACTCAGCAAGTTTTCAGACAACACCACATGTGTTCATGGAGGGTGTTGTTGGTGCATTGGAGGGCAGGGCAGCTACTGAGAGGGACCACACTTGCTGGAGAGACTTGCCAACAGAAACCTCAGGAAGTCTAACAAAAGCAAAATAAAAAAATGTACCTGAGAAGGAATAAACTCATGTACAATTGATGTGTTGGAAGCGAGCCGTGTAGAACAGAACCTTGAGGTCCCGGTGGACACCAGGTTGTCCATAAGCCATCAAAGTGTACTGGTGTATTGCGAGCTGCACAAGGAAGAGTTCTGCAAACAGATCAAAGAATTCAACACTGGCAAGACTATGACTGTGGTGGTGTTTTTTCTCAGAAGCTGGGCTACCCCTTTCATAAAGACATCGACATCCTGGAGATAGTCCAGCACAGGACACCATGAAGGGCTGGTGCACATGGCAGACAAGGAGAAGCTGAGAGAACTGGATGGAGTGAGTGTCAAACCCTGTAGGTATTCAAGCCTTGACTGCACAAAGCCCTGCACAACTGGACCAAAATAATCCTGCTTTGAATAAGCTGAATATTTTTTCTTCCAACCAGAATAATTCTCTGATCATTTGATTCTATATCATCTTTCTACACAATTTTTAATTTTGCAAATAATTTGCAGAATATAATAAAATCAGATCAGTACACTTTTTCCTACAAATACTGAAGATTATCCTTATGTAACTAGATATAGCTTAATGAAAAAATCCCATTAAGTATATTACAGTTTTCAGGAAATCATTTTGGTGGAGTAACCTGAGAGGAAACATGAAAAGATATTTAAGTACATTTCTATAATACTGGAAGAGTGATAATTTGAATACTGGAGGTTTCTGATACACAATTACCTGAGGCACAAACAGGGTGTGCTTTTAGATGGCATACCTACTCCATACAAAGACAAAGAAGAAAACAGAAAATAACAACAAAAAATAGACTACATTTACTAGATAGAACACCTTTCCCCATGTGAACAGTGTGTAGGGTGGATTTATTATTTTGAAATATAAAGAAAAATCTTACAGCAGTCTGAAAGATTACTACAACATGTAGGCAAAAGAATTAATGGCATCCCTGGAATGGATTGAGGCAAAAATTGTATCAGTGTTTGATGCAAGCACTTATATGGAAAAGATCCTTAATTGCAAGTCTATACTTTAAACATCTTCATGTGTAGAATCCACTGAATGTTCTACTTTGATAATAAACAAAAGTATTGGTCTGAAACAGTTTATCTCCTTGAAATTATTAACCAACAAGTAATTATTTTCCTCTTTCTTTTCTCATTTAGGTGTTATTTAACATCTAAAAACATAATTGCAGCAATATTTAAATCTTGTTCAACATTCCATAACTGAAATTATTCAACCACAGAATTATTGGCACAATTCAGAACTTTTGGAGCTGAATACAAGCTGTTGCCGACTACACAATAAAAATCATGGTTGTCTGTTTTGTAACATCATTGCATTTCAGGTATGTCACTGCGCCACTTGAAAAGCTGGACGGCGTGAAGGCAGAAGGGTCAGGCGCTGCGGCCTTCCTGGTAGTGTCCCTCAAGGAGCCACTCCAGCGGGACCATGTAAGCCCCTGCGTCAGCACACCGAAGCTCCCCTGCCAGGTGTACACAGGCAGCCACTCACACACAATCCAGATAGCTCAGCAAAGAACGGAGACAAAGAGGTGGGAGGGATTCTTTTGTATGGAGTTCTTAGGGGTTTATTGAAGATCCACACTCGAAGGAGTCAAGGGACAAAAGAACCAGGAACAATGAGGTGCACAGACTTTTAACTGAGGGGAAAAGGGGGCGGGCAGAGCATCAAGAACCAGTAACATGAGGGTCCGGGGGTGGAGATAAGGTGGGGTGACATAGGCCTGACCAACCAGGAGAGGGGAGGGGATGCGAAAGGGAGCCAGAGCCAATGGAGGAACAAAGAACTTTCTAGACCAAGGAGTAGGCTTAACAGAGGAATGACGGGGGAATTAACATAACCAGGGTTACATCAGCTTAGGGAGAAACTATTACAAATGACTTGGGGGGAGAGCCTTACACCTCAGCAGCATCCCACTAATGCATTCTTCTTTCTCTGGGGATAGCCTGCTCTTCAGAGACGGCACTGGTGGCATCCACCACTGCCACACAGGTAGGCAATTATTCCTTAGAAAACATTATTGCTGTAAACAAAAAATAGATTATTTTCCACTATATATATATTTCAGGTACTAGTACTGTGAGTTCTTTGGCATTGTATCCACTTATAATTTACTTGTTCATATTGAAACCACATAGCTTGAACTTTAGTGTTAGGTTATTGAGATAGATTGGAGGAGATTCCTGGCTTGAAACATTTCAGGGGCATGTGTGGGGAAAGCTGCAAGTCAAGTCTTGCCCGGGTAAGGTGATGCCCTGCTATACACACCCCACACTCCCAGGGCCTGTATCCCAGCCCCACANAATGACGGGGGAATTAACATAACCAGGGTTACATCAGCTTAGGGAGAAACTATTACAAATGACTTGGGGGGAGAGCCTTACACCTCAGCAGCATCCCACTAATGCATTCTTCTTTCTCTGGGGATAGCCTGCTCTTCAGAGACGGCACTGGTGGCATCCACCACTGCCACACAGGTAGGCAATTATTCCTTAGAAAACATTATTGCTGTAAACAAAAAATAGATTATTTTCCACTATATATATATTTCAGGTACTAGTACTGTGAGTTCTTTGGCATTGTATCCACTTATAATTTACTTGTTCATATTGAAACCACATAGCTTGAACTTTAGTGTTAGGTTATTGAGATAGATTGGAGGAGATTCCTGGCTTGAAACATTTCAGGGGCATGTGTGGGGAAAGCTGCAAGTCAAGTCTTGCCCGGGTAAGGTGATGCCCTGCTATACACACCCCACACTCCCAGGGCCTGTATCCCAGCCCCACAGTGGCTGCCAATCCCTGGCACACCAGAGGCAATGCTCCACACCCCAACTCTGGAGCCCTTAACCCAGCTCCTGAGTGGCCAAATGACTGGAATTCCCACCTGGGGCAAGAGCCCAGGAAAGCCAAAGGATATTTAAACCAGAGTATGAGGCAAGCATGAGTCTTGACCCTACCTCCTCTTGGATTTTAAATCAGTTGGAACACTGCTGGAGCAATGAGTGCTAGCTATATTTGTTCTTTTCTGTATCTCTTCTCTCCTTCTTCATCTCAAAGTTTGAATACTTTAAAGTTGGATGGGTTGGAATTTGCTAAGTTAATGCTTTGTGAAATGCTTTATGTTGATTGTTGCTTTAAATTTTTGCTTAAGTTGCCTGATTTTCTGAAGTTTGCCAGTAAAGTTTTTGTTGGTTTTACCTGTTGAGGAATATCTTGTTGATATTTTCTCCTATGCGTTTGAATTAGGGTATATAAAAGTATCTCAAGCCTTTTTAAGAACCCATTGAGCAAGTTCTGGGGCCTTACAGTTGTCCATCCACATTAATCACAGTTTGCTGATAGTTGTTTTACAGGGTACAGATGCAGGGTACAGATTTTGGCAAATCCAACGTGCCCCATACAAAGAACTATTCTTTAAATAAGTGCACCTACTTACTTTGAGTACACTTGAAAAATACGAATATGAATGATGTTCAGATACCTTAAACATACATTTATTTTGCAGTTTAAAATTCTGTTTAGTAAGAAAAAAATAAATTTCAGTGAGATCTTGTATCACAAAAACATCCACCTTATTGAACGCCTGCTGTTGATTTACCAATTAAAGACTAGGAATAATGTAGAATGAAAAGAAAATTGTTGAAAAGAAAAACACATATGGAAACATTTTGTTACTTTGTAGGAAGAAAGGCATGCTAATAAGAGAAATGGTAGAGGAACACAGACATTTTGAAATTACACATCACTAAATAGGACTGAAATAGAACTCTCTTGTTGTAAATATACAATTTCTTTGTACCTATCAAACCCATGTAGCTGAAAAAGAAAATAAGTATAAAAGAGAGAGGATAAGAACTTGGTTTAGTCTAAGAATGAATACAAGTAAAATATTTAAAGAAGAATACTCTTGGGGTTTTTTTAAGTCAGTAAGAAATAATCTTTCCATAGATTGTTTTGCTTCAATAGTACTGAATACTAATGTTTGAGATTCAACAGAATTCTCTAAAAGTTCAGATCAAACTTAAAATTCTATTTGCTATTTATTTGAAAGGTTTATTTAATTCACGTTCTCTACTGTCATCAGTTTACTCTTCACAGATGCATACCTAAGTATAGCCAGGATTTCCAATCAATCATAATACAATACAATGACAGAAATTTTGGTGACAATGAAGAAATGGGAAATTGCTTTTTGTGTGTCTGTAAGATAATCACCACATAAGATTTTAAAAGACATGCAATAATTCAATATCATACTAGCTCTTTAAAAAGCAAATATAGTGATATTACAATTATCAATAACAAGGTACTTTTCATTCTTCAACTATAATATGCTGTCATTAATGACAGCCTGGGGACCTAGCAATATATAAAAAGACACTGATTTTCATATTTAACTAATAACTTTTCCTGATTAATCCATGATTCCAATAATTCATTTTCAACTACCTATCTATCATCTGGTGGTTTGTTGTCTCTCTGGCTAAAAGAAGGGCTTATATATGAATCATCTTGTATTTATAGTAGTACATATGCTCTTATTAATACTGAGGAAAAAGTCTTCAGTATTCTTTTCATTTCAAACAAGAAAACATTATTAACATGCTTCTTACTACTTTTAGTCTCAATTTAAATGGGGTGTGTTTCACTTTTCTTTATATTTAACTTGTTTCATTTAATTTCCCAGAGTCAATAAAGGAATAACATAGATATGACATGTTATAAGACTACTAAGATATATAGCTATGAATCCAGACTATGGCTGCACTTACAGAACTGTGAGAACTTTCCAGGCCTGGGTAAACATTCTGACCATAGGACCACAGAATAATTCAAGTCAGAAGGGAACTCAGGAGGTCTCTAGTCCAACCTTCTCCTCCAAACAGGGCCAGTTATGGGGTCAAACCAGGAAGATCAGGGTCTATCCGATTGAATCTAGAAAAAAATCCAGAGATGGATGCTGCACAATATCTCTGGACAACTTCCTCCACTGTTGGATCATCCTTATGGGCGAAAAAAGGTTTTCTTCATATCCAGTCTGAATAACTCCTGTTTAATTTTAGAACTGTTCTCTTGTCTTCCTGCTATGCAATGCAATGAACAGCCCATCCACCTTGTCCCATAAACATCAGGTGCTTCCCAAACATACTCCTAAAGTCTTTTCATTGCCAGGCTGAACAAACTCAGCTTCCTCGGTATCCCCTCACGGGTCAAGTGCTCCAATACACAAGCACCCTGGTGGCCTCTGCTGAACTCACTTCAGTGTATCAATATCTTGCTTGTATTGGGAAAAATAAAATATTTCAAATTGTATTGGAAACAGTAGACTAGATGTGGTCTATTGAGTGGCCAATAGTAAATTCTCACAATGCATCTCAATGCTTTATGTGAGCTGTGTAATATTTGTCTTACAGCTAAATATTCCCCAATGGCTCTAAGTAGATTCACTGAAAAGAAAAACGAAAGACTACTTCTAATAAAAACAGGAAATCATCAGGAGTTAGAGATTCTTTAATTTCAAGTATAACTATGTCAGTAAATTCTTTCTAATGTCTTAATGTAAACAGGTCAAAAGTAGGGGGAAAGAGACATGGTTGGACCATATCTAATAATTTGTCTTCTTTTCACTTCATGTACAAGTGCAGAAAAAAACCAGAATTAACTGAAGATGTATTCATGTGGACATTCATATCAACCTATCTCAGCATCTTACCTCTATTCTGCAGGCAGACCTCTCCCTCTTAGTCTCAAAAAAAAGAACAGGGAATGAATTTTGAAATAGGAACTTAAAGACTGCTCATGGGATGATGAAGTGTATGAAACACAACTGCAAATGATACTGCTTAAAAGCTCTTCCTTTTGTGTGACTAGGTATGGCACTTAGTACTCCAAACCTTGTTATATGCAATAATAGAGAACAGTGTATATATATGGAACAAATAATCTATTAACCTAATTATAATCTGAACAACTCAATGAAAACAGAAGTTATTTGTAATCCAGTTATAGCAATACTATGAGACCAGCATCCTTTGGGGTCTAAGGCTGACAATGTCAGTCATCAGAAAAAGAGGTGAAGGTGGCACATGGAGCTTCCAATGTCCTGCCTTCTTCACTGGGAGGGGCATGATGGTGGGTGGAACCTTCCCCCGTGGCCTTGGGTATGTTTAGTTTTATCTTTATAAAGTTTCTCATCCATTTTTCATCCTTTTCCTGGTCTCCCAGCTGAAGTTCTTCCAGCCCCACGCAGACAAAGGGCTATGATTTGTCAGGCAGTGACAGGTGGGGGCTGTCACCCCTTCCCCAGTGGGGCCACCCCAGAGCTGAGGCTGGAGCAGGGGAGGCAGCCCTGCCTCGCCACAGCACAGGGATTAAGCCAAGGACACCCTGCTTAGGCCCATGGCAATGCTGAGTCCCCAAACTGCCAGGTCAACACACCGCAGGGCCACCCCCTGCCAAGGGCAGACAGCATATTTACTGGTCTACAGAAAAAACATGAGGGAATTAAATCATGTTAAATACATACATGTGTCTACACACTGCTAACCTTGTTTTTCTGTCATCTAGGTAATGATTCAGAGCTATGTTCTCATAGAACACAAACAAAGCCATCAACTGTAAATAAACCATTGTTTCTCTCTTCTTTCATACTTAATTCTAAAATTTTACTTGATAGCTGAAAGCCAAAATTTATGTCCTTTCCCAAAAGCTGATTAGAGAACAGAATATGCTCTACCCTTCTTTTCATTGCATGTGGTCTAATAGCTCTTTACTTTCCAATCATTACGCCACTTTAATTAAAGTGGTTTGTGCAAAATAAATCAGCAATACAAACAGCTTTAGTTCCTCCTGACTGAATAAACCAAATTTGGTCACAAAACTGGAATAATAGAATTAAGTCACTTGCTTGGAATGTTTTTGATAACAATGACATGAGTCAAAAAGACGGCTCTCTCATTTTAGATGTCTGTTAATGCAGTATAAACATTATTCCAATACATCCTGTTATTGCTTCAAATAGGAGTTTATTGTAGAGCTTATTGTTTATTTGGTTTGCATATAAAATTTTAGAAAATATGTTTGATTAAGACCTAATGAAAGCATGTGGAAATTTATATGAATGAGTGAGAGACATGTAAAACAAAAGGATTTAAAACCAGAGTTTTCAAATCAATACACTTCAAAACCTGAAAAATGTGCTGAGCAGTTGATATACTTGGGAATGTCATAAGAAAAAAAAATATAGGGGAAGGAATGGACTAGTAGCATGACATGGTATAAAAGCTAGAGCTCTTTAAAGGCTTGGGAATTGTTTAAAGCTTAATTGTAAAGTGTATTTTCTGTCATCCTCAAAATTTTGACAGGTAGGAAATTCCCATTTAGATAGAACTTGCCTTTCTACTCGGGAGGACTAAAAAATGTCTGTGGAAAGATCAACAATAGACCATTCAAACAAAATAATGTTTAAAACAACTCTATAGCTGATAAGCAAAATGTGCTCTGCTTAATTTAAAACAAATATTTAAATTGGTATTTAAGTTCCTTTTGCCTTCAAAGCCTCCAGCGATGGACCTAAACATAAACTTTTCATTTCTAGTTTTTGAATATTAGACAGTTGGACATAGACAAACCTGTATGTCCAAATGGGATGTATCCGAGGGTACCAGAGGAGCTGGCTGATGTTGCTGAGGGGCCAACCTTATAATTTTCAAAAGTTCATGGATATTGGCAAAGGCTTTCAGTGACTGGAAAAAGGCAAACATCACATCCATCTTCCAGGAGAAGGATCCAGGTGAAGGTCTCACCTCCTCTGTTAAGGGGCAAATCCTATCAGAAGTTATTTCTAAAGACATGATATACAGTAAGGTAACTGGAGGCAGCCAGCATGCGTGTACCTCATACCTGCTCAGTCTAACTGCTTTCTGCAACAAATTAATTATTGCTGAGTGCAGTGGATGCTGCATACTTTGACATTAGGAAGGTCTTTGACACAGTCCCTTGTAGTTTCCTTAGCAGTGAAATTTTGAGGTATGGTGTGGACAAGTAGACAGTGAGGTGCATAGAGCATTGACTGAACTGCTGGACTCGAAGACCGGTGACTAGTGCTGGAAAGCACAAATGCTGGACTGGTGTGTGCTGCTGCTAGTGGTGTCTTTTGGGAATCGGTACTGGAACAAATGCATTTTAATGTCTTTATAACGACCTCGATGGAGGGACAGAGTGTGCTCTCAACAAATTTGCGAAGAATGCCAGACTATGAAGAGCATGTAGAGGACAGGACTGTCCCTGAGAGGGCCCTGGACAGGTGGGAGAAATGGGGTAGCAGGAACCTCAGGAAGTTAAATAAAAGCAAATGCAAAAGTCTGCACCTGGAGAGGAGTAAACCCAAGTACTAGTACATACTAGGTGTTGAACAGCTGGAAAGCATCTTTGCAGAAGCTGGTAGATTCTAAGCAGATAATGAGCCAGCAGTGAATCCTTGCAGCAAAGGCCAACTGCTTTCTAGGCTGCGTAAGCAGGACTGTAGAGAGCAGATTGAGAGAAATGATCCTGTTCCTCAATTCAACACCAGCGAGACCATGGCCGCACTGTAGTGCTTTCACAGAATCTGCACTACCCACTACAAAAAGACATGGAAATCCTGGAGGTAGTCCAGCACACAACAGTCATGGGGCTGGTGCACAGGATAGACAAGTGAAAGCTTGTGGATGCTGGTGGGCCCCCAGAACACGGGAGAAAGAGATTCCTTTGGTGGGACAGTCCCTAAGATTGGATCCTCCGGGGTTAGGGTGAGAGAAAGGACGTCCCCCAGGAGGCTTTGCCTCATTATGCTAATGTACCCCAGTTCTGTTTCTCTGATTGGGCCGCTGGCATCCCTGCCCCTTCCTCCCTGACATGTCCTCCTTGCCAGAGCCCCCATTGGCCCTGGCCTCATTGTCCCGCCCCTGAAGTTTCCCTATTGGTTCTCTGACTCTGACCCCGCCTGTGCACCGCCCCCGCGCCCTCAGACCATTGGCCCTGAGGCTCTCTCCGCTCGCGTATTTAAGCTTGAGCATTCAGCTCCATCCTCGTCTTTCTCTGGAACCCTCCATGGGTGGCAACAATAAACCTTCCGTGCAGAACCCCAAGCGAAGACCCTTCTCTCCTCCTTTACCGTCGACCTGCCCTTAGAAGATTTACAGCTACCCGGCGTGTGTGTGTGATCGTGTGTGTGCGTGATCGTGTGTGTGCCTCGGGGCAGTAGCCTTGCCGAGCGGCTCTCTCTCTCACAGTCAGAGGCACTTTCGGAGGGTTGCGGCACTGTACCAGCTTGCCTCTGCCGCAACAAAAGCTCAGAGGACTTGGCTGACTTAGCCTGGAGAAAAGAAGGCTCAGGAAAACGATATTGCTGTCTGCAAGTACCTGATCTGAGGATACAGAGAACATGGAGAAACCTCATGGAAGTGCCCAGTGACTGGGTGAAAGGCAGAAGACACTAGTCAAAACATGGGAAATTCTGATTGAATATTGGGGTTTTTTTAACAGTGCGGATGGCCAAACCTTGGCGCAAGTTCCCCAGAGAGGAGTGCAGTGAGTGTCAAATCCTGGAGGTATTCAAGCCTTGCAGACATAGTCCTGCACAGTCTGATCAAGTTAGTCCTGCTTTGAGCACGATGGTGGACTAAACTACAAGAGGTCCCTTCTGGCCTGACTATTTTTTGATTCTGTGATTCCGTGATATTTTTTTATTGCTTGTTGAAAATGGTAGTTGTTTCATTATTTTGACTGAAATAGCCTCAGTGGCAAGGAAACCCAAGTCTATTTCCCCAACTAGACTACCTGGACTTGATTTATTTTAACAGCTCTAGAGAGTGATAGCAGATTATCTTTAGATACTAAGTAAATCTCATTTTAGACAAAACTTCAGTTCCACAAAGTATGGGTTAGAACACATATATTTAATAATGGTTTCTGAATTTTCATTTAAGGTTAACCAAATAGAATGAGTAAGCAGCACTGAAACAAAATCCAGAACTTTACTATTTTAGGAACAATGATATCTTACTAGGCTGCAAAATCAGACTTTTGTTGCTTGGTTTTTTCCTTGCCTTACAATTCTTTTTTTCATTTCCCAAGGCAAATCTAGAAGAAAGGCTGGAGGGAAAAAAAATTCAGGGAGATTTTTACAGTCTGGCAACTAAGGAATTATCTAGATTACTGGGCAGTATGAGTATCAACCCATATAGGTATAGGTCCTTGATTTCCTGTGGTTTAGAGAAACAATCTCTGAAAAGCTTATTCCCTTTGTTTTTTGCCTTTTTTTTTGCTGTCCAGACAAGAGCCTACAATTAAAATAACAAGACAAAAACATAAAAGAAGAAAAAATTATTTGAAATCTCTGTGTTAATTGCTTTTGTAATTTTGGAAAATATGTGAATAGAAGGATTTAAAAATGTGAGACAGATGGATTGAATGCTCAGTCATTTTAGCAAAATCTCTGCTCTTAATAATTCATGTATCTTGATTTCCCTGCCAGTATTTAAAGCTGAAATAGAGGCTAGAAAACATTAAAGAGTTTTGAAAGCATAGGATGCATATATTTAATAAGGCTCATACCAAATCATACAAGATATTTTATCACCAGCATGAGAAGAAGTTAAAAACAAAAATATCTTACTCCTCTGTGAATTAATATCCTGTTTTTACTCATCAATAATTTATCTAGTTCTTGTGGCTACTACACAGTATGAGCTCTGTGTCCTAGATCTGAAAAAAGTAGAATTTCTGCCCCAATTTTGACAAAGAATTATATAATTTCTAAAGCAAAAGATCTTTAGACACATATAGAAACTGTAGCTGGAAGGACTTCCATTTTTTTATTTTATTTTGTTTTGTTTTACAAATCATTGCTGTCTGGAGGTGTGTTGCATTCTGACACTTTGGCTTTAACTATAGCACTGTGAGAAAGTGTTGCAACAATACCTGTAAAAGAACACATAAGTCAAATGAAATATAGCATTATTTCAGGCAGTTTGGGTTCTGATTGCATTCCTTTCACTCATGGAATTAGATGGCTGAGCGTGTCACCTGTTCAGACCTTAGGGGAGGGGAATCAAAGCCATGGCCCTGAGTAACTTTGTAACATAGCAGAAGTGAGCAAAGTTATACACAATGTCATCTGAACACTGATAGCTATCCGTGTGAAACTCTCAAGCAAAGAAGTACCAATCTGTTGGTTGACAGGGCAACACAGGCACAGAAGTTAGTGTTAAATGCAATTGCAGCTAGGTGAGTTAACAGGCCATATGCTCCTGGAAATTAGGGAATAAACTTGAAAGGAAGTTTAATGTTTATCTTCCTTCTCAGTAAGTTACCAGCTTTCAGATATCATGTATATCATTACAAGGATTTTTTTAAAAATCTTTGAACCTAAACTCTTTGTCAGAAAATTTAATCTAGATTCATTCCACTTAGCTTCTGGCACCTTCCTGAGAAGTCTAACCTAGGCACGAAAATGTCATAAGCTGTTTCTGTACTTTACAGAATGACACCTCAAGAGAGAAATTTGAATGAGATAAGATCTGAATCATCCCGTGGAGAGCCTACATCTCTCCAACAAGCATAGACAGTAGCTGCACTCCTAACACAGATACCTGTTTGAAGACTAAAGTGAGATTGAATAAATCCAGATTTTGTGCTGTTTTAAGGAACTGGAGGCTTATAACCCTTCAGACCCATGGCAAGTTAATTAAGAAGGTACTAACAGGATTGCATAAAAGCATAAGCACTGTTTAATCCTGTCTTTCTGGTGCTACACAGGAAAATAAGACTTTTATCTTTCCTTTGCAAAAAAACCCCTAAAATGTATAAATCTATCCACAACCTCTGAAAAGAAAATAAATTGACAATGCGGTCTAACAAGTAATAAAACAATGTTTCCCTGAGCAGGAAACCAGAGTAAAAATCTCTCTCCCCAGGATATGAACTATGCAGCAAAGCACTTCTACCAGAGTAGAAGATGTGGATATGAAAGAACAAAAGATCCCACATTGACTGGCTGGCTGCATTGATTGATTTATCTGTTCACAGCAGTGCTAAGGCTGCTGTAAAGATCAGAGGTACCTAACTCCTATATTACTTGCCTGAAAGTTAACCTCTAGAGAGTGATTCAACTCATTCTGAAGTAGTCTCCTGGTCCAACCTTCCCTTACTGAAGCACAATTTCTAGAGGCATATTTTGCCATGCACAAAGACTCAGGGAACAAGATGCACATTCCAATGAGCACCCAGACTGTCTGATAGATACATCTGAGAGCTAGGGCTTGCAAAATATGGGGCTATGCATTAATATTCTCCCTAATCTAACCTAGTGCTAACTTGAGTCTCAACAGTCATCTGGGGAAGAGTTGGCTTTCATTGTTTCTTGGAATAGCATAACTCTTGATATTGCCAAGTTGATATCTCCTCTTTCCCTTCTCTTTTTTTACTTAGTATTTTATGCATTCTATTGCATTGGCATTTCTCTTCTAGATCCTTGGGTTGCTATTACTATCTTGACACTTCTGTTTCTCCATTTTCACTCTATTTATCTCACCTGGCTTTGCCTTCTGTAGCCTATCACAGTGTAGCAACAATGTTTGTGATAAAACTGGGTGAATGCCTTACAGCCATTTTGCAAAGAGCTGAGCTTTGAGCTACAGGTAGCTCAAGCCCTGTCCATTGGTCACTTGATTCAGAAACCTGAATTTAGGCCTTTAACCACCATTAAGACTAACTTAGAATGCAATTATTAAAGAAGAATATCAGTATCCCCTAGATTTGTTCCAAAAAGGTGCTGTTCTCGTGTCTGGCAAATGTCTTTTTACATGGGTTCACTACTCTTCCTAACTTTGATGGGAAGTAATGAAGAGCTGGCTTACTTGGCTGCTCTGAAAGTGTTGATTTGCCTCAATCTCTTTGAAAGCAGCTGATTCTACTCTTTCTTTTCATCAAGGAAGTCCTTCAGTACAAGATATTTTAGACAATGCCTCAGTTGCAGATTCAGATATCCTTGTGCTGTTTTTGGCTGGAGTAGAGTTAATTTTCTCCATAGTGGCTGTGTTTTAGATTTGTGCTGAACACAGTGATGATAATATAGAGATGTTTTTGTTATTGCAGCAGGGCTTACACAGAGACAAGGCCTCTTCAGCTTTTTGTACTGCCACACTGGTGAGGAAGTTGAGGGTGCATGGGAGATTGGGAGGAGACAGGTGGGGCAGCTGACCCCAACTGACCAAAGGAATATTCCAGACCACTATTAGCTTAGCATTAAAGTGGGAGAAAGAAGGAGGAAGTGGGGGACATTTAGAGTGATGGTATTTGTCTTCTCAGGGAACCATTTACTTGTGATGGGGCCCTACTCTCCTAGGGATGGCTGAACACCTGTCTGCCCAAGGGAAGCAATGAATTCCTTGTTTTGCTTTGTTGTGTGTTTTCCTTATTAAACTGTCTTCATCTCAACTCATGAGTTTTCTACCTTTAACCCTTCCAATTTTCTCCGTGATGCTGCTGTCGGAGGAGTGACTGAGGTGCTGTGTGGTACTTCCTTGTTGACTGGGGTTAAACCACGACGAATCCTCAGGTGTGCTTTAGCAAAAGTCATACAAGTGAACATCCTTCCTCAAATTGCCAAACTCTCTTCATATTGCCAACTGTCAAACAGAAAGCATTCTTTTTTTTCTAGTGAAAATGACCAGAATCAGTGCTTATGCTTCTCTACATGGAAATAATGTAAATGGAGGTTTTTAACAGATCAAATTTGAACTCAGGAGTCTTAATCGCAGACATTGTGAGGCTCCACCTGAAGTACTGCCTCTGGGTCTGGAGTCCTCCGCATAGGAAAGATATGGACCTGTTAGAGTAGGTCCAGAGGAGGGCCATGAAGATTATTCGAGGGCTGGAGCACCTCTCCTACAAAGACAGGCTGAGAGAGCTGGGATTGTTCAGCCTGAAGAAGAGAAGGCTCTGGGGAGACCTTATTGCAGCCTTCCAGTACTTAAAGGGGGCTTAAAAAAAAGAGGAAGAGTGACTTGTTACATGAGCAGATAGTGATAGAACAAAGGGGAGCAGTTTTAAACTGAGAGTAGATATTTAAATTAGTTTTTAGGAAGAAATTCTTTATTCACAGGGCAGTTAGGCACTAGAAGAGTTTGCCCAAAGAAGCTGTGGATGCCCCATCCCTGGCAGTGTTCAAGGCCAAGTTGGATGGGGCCCTGAGCAACCTGATACAGTAGAAGATGTCCTTGCCCATGGCAGGGGATGGAGAGGAACAGATGATCATTAAGGTCCCTTTCTACCCAAATCAGTCTTTAATTCTATGATTATGCAGCTTCTTAATTAAGCAAGTCAGGTATAGTCTTTTTTATGTTAAATAATTGAGTGTGAAACTACACTTATTGAAGAAGTATCTCGTCATATTCACTATAAATTAACTCCGACTAATTGCATTACATATGTGGCATGCCTACATTTTATTAATAATAAAATTTTCCTTTTTAAAGTTCATTTATTTCTTAGACTGATCAAAATTTCAAATCACAGCATTTTGTTTCCATAAGGATTAATTACAAAAACAACCACTTTGGCAGTCCTCTGCCTTCTGCAATGCAATCACTCTCCAAGATATTTGGTACTTAATGTAGAAATTAGGAGGTTGAGTCATATTTAAATGGTTTGGGTGCTCTGAGGTGGACATAAAAGGATCAATTGAGCTATGATCCTTGTGCTTCTCTAGAACAGTTAACAGAACTTATCTGGTGAAGAGAATAAAGTATTTTCCCAAATAAGGAAATTTTAACTGAGCTGCTCTGGTGTGTGGGATTCATAGGCACGAATTTGCATGGAACTTCACCCTGAAAGGAATAATCTTTGAGTGACATATATTTTTGCCCTTGAAAAAAGCATGAAGTCTTCTGATAATGGACTTACTCATCAGCCACTTAGGTGGCTTGTCCAGCCTCCGTAATGGATGCAGGCAGCACTGTAACACTGTCAGTATCTTAATCAGGCTGTTACAATTTTCTACACATGTTATGAAACAGCCTACTGTCTCAGTAATTAGGAGGCTTATCAGCAAAGTCATTATTGGCAGGAAATTTTAGTAAGATCTGTGGCAGGTTTTGTCTAACATCTGAGGAGACTATCTCCCATTGTTTTTGCATGCTAAAATATAATTAAGAGAACAAAATTAGAGAGATGCCATGAGGTGAAAGGGTCCCAGGGGAAACACACAGCTGCAGAGAGCTATAAACTGGAAATACATCCGTAAAATGTTTATAAAATTACTGTGAAAATGAAAGAAAGAAATGCTTGATAAAATTTTGGAAATTTTGAAATCAGACATAAAGTTGAAATGGTCTAAGGACAGCAACATAAAGATTTTCTCTGTCCTGGAAATTATAGCCAAGAAAACAGGAAAGGAGAGGGATTGGAAGGAGAATATAAAGATTGCACGCAAAGAAGCATGAAGGCTGTATAAAAGGGCAGTCCACAGGGAGTAAAAGTGCCATTGCCTTAGGAAACAATGCTCTGAGAAGGTAGAAAATAATTTGATTTCTTTTGTGTTTTGTTTGGTTTTTTTAATTTACATAGCTGGTGGTAGATAAAGGAAAGAGGCACTGTATGCTTAAAATCCTTTGCCCTCTAGCTGGATTTTCTACAGTTGTTGTCAAGATGGAATGAGAATAAACCAATGACAGCAATGTGGGTTTTTATTTTATCCACACAAATCTCTAAGCAGACAAGGATTGTGCCAAGTAAATAAATAAAAGCCAGAAAAAAAGCAAATGAAGGAAGGGGGGGAAAATCAACAAATTTGACTGAACAAATGTAACAGGGCTCAGTTTTATTGGATCTCGAATAAGTTATTGTTAAGTGCTCACTATATTGTATGCATAAAAATGTTATAAATAAATGCAATAATACAATAGCCTTGTTCTGCTATAGTGAAAATTAATGTAAAAGTATGTCAGCAAAACTAAATCTCAGTAGAACAGACAGTCAAAAAATAAGACAAAATATTCTTACTTTTATTACTAAGAAATGCTTAGTTGTCCATTCCCATCCTCCCAAAGACTGTCTTTAGCAACACATCATGTATGCTGTATTTCATGCTCAGATGCCAAAAAGCATGAACAACAACAAAAAAAATCCATCATGACAAGGATGAAGAAAAATGTTAGCCTACACAACAGATTTTCTGGGAGTGTTGTTTTATAATACAAGATAGAGAGAACTGGAAGTACTGTTCAAATCTGCATGCATGTTTTGAGATTTTCTACACTTACATATATATACCGACCCTGCTTGCCAGTGATAAGGAAATCCTACTCTTCTACAGAATAAAAAACCCAACATAATCATGGTCTATTCTTACTTCAATCATATTTTCCTTGGATTTATATATTTATTTTTTAACCTTACATGTGCCAAAGCATTTTCATTGATAAATTATGTGGCAAATGCTAAGAATCTTAGTTATTAGTGTCATACAAGCTGAAATTCCAGCCTGTCCTTTAGTTATAACTATGATGTGGATGGACATCAGGTTGGTGGTGTTAATTCCCAGGTGGCTCAGGAACTCCCCATCCAGCCATCAGCATATGTGAGATAATTTATTGGAGACAAAGCACCAGGTGAATGACTGCACAACTTGCCACCTTCACCATCAGGCATCTATCTGATTTTACAGAAGTTCTCCAGGTGGGAATTTTGGATAGTTCTAGCAATTCTCCCAGGCAGGTCCTGATGTGTGTTGTCAAATGTTAAAATCATAGAATCATAGAATATGGTGAGTTTGAAGGTACCCCTCAGGATCATTGAGCCCTACTCCTGGCCCTGTGCAGGCCATGGTAGAGTCACACTTTGTGCCTGAGAGCATTGTGCAAATGCTTCCTGAACTTGGACAGGATTGGTGCTGTAATCACTTCCCTGAGGATCATATTGCCTTAATTTTTCAGAGAAGGACAGGTTGTCCTCAGGACAACTGCCCTCCTGGGTTGGTAGATGGTGTCAGGGAACAGAATAGCCTCCCTGTTATCCAGGAGGAAGCAGTCAGAGACCTGCTGAGCCACTTAGATGCTCACATATATATGGGGCCAGATGGGATCCACCCTAGGGTGCTGAGGGAGCTGGCAGATGAGCTCGCCAAGCCAGTCTCCTTCATTTACCATCAGTCTGGCTCACTGGGGAGGTCCCAGATGACTGGAAGCTGGCCAATGTGACACCCATCCACAAGAAGGGCCAGAAGGAGGATCCGGGAAACTACAGGCCTGTCAGCCTGACCTCGGTGCCCGGCAAGATTATGGCACAGATCATCTTGAGTGCCATCACATGGCACCGACAGAATGGCCGGGGGATCAGAGCCACCACAGCATGTATTTAGGAGGGGCAGGTCGTGCTTGATCAACCTGATCTCCTTTTATGACCACGTGACCCCTTGGTGGACGTGGGGAAGGCTGTGGCTGTTATATACTTGGCCTTCAGCAAAGGCTTTGACACCGTCTCACACAGTATCCTCCTGGAAAGGCTGGGAGAGCTTGGATTGGACAGGTGCACTCTTGGCTGAGTTCAGAACTGGCTGGACAGCCGAGCCCAGAGAGTGGTGGTGAACGGTGCTGCATCCAGCTGGCGGCCAGTCACCAGTGGTGTCCCCCAGGGATCAGTGCTGGGCCCAGTCCTGTTTAATACCTTCACTGATGATCTGGATGAGGGGATTGAGTCCTCCATCAGTAAGTTTGCTGATGACACCAAGCTGGGAGCATGTGTTGGTCATTTGGAGGGCAGGAGGGCTCTGCAGAGGGACCGAGATAGGCTGGATCTATGGGCCGAGTCCAACAACATGAAGTTTAACAAGTCCAAGTGCCAAGTCCTGCACTTCGGCCACAACAACCCTCTACAGCTCTATAGGGCACAGAGTGGTTGTTGCTGCGCCTTTCAATAAAGGGCTGGAAGGTGTGGGGGTATGAGTATCAGGCGCTGCGACCTTCTAGGAAGTGTCCCTTGTTGAGCCGCTCCTGCGGGATTCGCAAATCCCTTCACCTGCACCAGACACACCCTGCTAGGTGTCTGCAGGCAGCCATGCACACACACAAACCAGCTAGCTCACAGAGACAAAGAGGTGGGAGGGGCTCTTCGTTTGGAGTTCCGAGGGGTTTATTGGAGGCCCATGCTCGAAAGAGTCCAGAGACAAAGAACAACAAAATGGCTGAAGGTCAGGGTTTAAGTATGTGGGCGGGAAAGTGTCAGGGGCCAATGGTCTGAGGGCACAGGGGTGGTACATAGGCGGGGTTAGGGTAAGGGAGCCAATAAGGATGCTCGGAGGGAGGGACAATGGGGCAAGGGCCAATGAGGGAGCTGGGCAGGGAGAAGATTCTGGCAAGGGGGATATAATAGGGAGAAAGGGGCGGGGATACCAACGGGACAATTAAATAAATAGACCCAGGGTACATTAACATAATGGGGCAAAGCATCCTGGGGGAAGCCTTTTCTCTCACCCTAACCTTGGGAAGGGTCCTAGGGACTGTCCCATCACTGAATTCGTTGAGTCTCTTGACTCAGAAGCCCACCAGCCTCCACAAGTGGCTGGCAAGTGACCAGGCAGAAAGGACCTGGGGGTACTGATCGACAGCCAACTGAACATGAGCCAGCAATGTGCCCAGGTGGCCAAGAAAGCCAATGGCATTCTGGCGTGTGCCAGGAATAATGTGGCCAGCAGGACTGGGGAAGTCATTCTTCCCCTGTACTCGGCACAGGTGAGGCCACACCTCGAGTGCTGTGTCCAGTTCTGGGCCCCTCAGTTTAAGAAGGACATTGAGACACTTAGAACATGTCCAGAGGAGGGCAACACGGGTGGTGAAGGGCCTGGAACACAAGCCCTATGAAGAATGGCTGAGTGAGCTGGGCTTGTTTAGCCTGGAAAAAAGGAGGCTCAGAGGAGACCTTATCTCTCTCTACAACTGCCTGAAAGGTGGTGATAGCCAGGTGGGGGTCGATCTCTTCTCCCAGACAACCACTGGCAGAATGAGAGGGCACAGTCTTAAGCTGTACCAGGGGAAGTTTAGATTAGACATCAGAAAAAAATTCTTCACTGAAAGAGTGACTGAGCACTGGAATTGTCTGCCCAGGGAGGTGGTGGAGTCACTGTCCCTGGATGTATTTAAAACCAGACTGTATTTGGCACTGAGTGACATGATTTAGTTGATGAGGAGGTGGTAGGTCATAGGTTGGACTCAATGATCTCAGAGGTCTTTTCCAGCCTAATTAATTCTGTGATTTTGTGATTGCAGTGCTCAACCCCGCTCTGGATGAAGAACGTTTTTCTAATATCTAACCCAAACCTCCAACCCAAATCTCCCCTAACTTTAGGATATTCCTTCATGTTCTCTCATTGGTCACCACAGAGAAGAGATCAGTGTCTGCCGCTCCTCTTCCTCTCATGAAGAATTTGTAGACTGTGATGAGGTTTCAATCTCCTCTTCTCCAGATTGAACAGACCAAGTGACCTCAGCCGCTCCTGATACGGCTTCCCCTCAAGGCCCTTCACTATCCCCTCCTTTGGATGCTCTGTATAGCTTAATGTCTTTTTATATTGTGGTGCCCAACAACTGCCCCCAGCACTCGAGGTGAGGCCGCCCCAGTGCAGAGCAGAGCGGGACAATCCCCTCCCTTGCCCGGCTGGTGATGCTGTGCCTGATGCACCCCAGGACAGGGTTGGCCCTCCTGGCTGCCAAGGCACTGCTGACTCATGTTCAACTTGCTGTCAACCAGGACCCACAGGTCCCTTTCTGCAGTTCTGCTCTGCAACCTCTTTTTCCCTAGCCTATACACAGAACCAGGGTTGCCCTGTCCCAGGTGCAGAATCCAACAGTCTCCCTTGTTGAACTTCATATGGCTGGTGATTGTCCATCTCTCTAAGCTGTTGCCGTCTCTCTTTAGGGTCTCTCTGATTTAAGGGAGTTGACAGCTCCTCCCAGTTTAGTGTTGTTGGCATACTTAATATTTCTTCAAATCATGCATCCAATTCATTAATGAAGATGTTAAAGAGCACTGGGCCGAGGACAGAACCCTGCAGTACCCCACTCGTACTGGATAATGGCCTGATGTCACCCCATTCACTGTAACTGTTTGTGCCTGACTTGTGAGCGGATTGCTCACCTATTGTGTAACACAGTTATCCAGCTGTGTGCTGTACATTTTGTCCAGACAGATACTGTAAGAGACAGTATCAAAAGCTTTGGTGAAGTCCAAAGTCTACTGACTTTCATAGAATCAGCTAAGTGGGTTACCCTGTCATAGAAGGAAATCAGGCTCATCAAGCAGGACTTCCCCCTTATGAGACCACACTGGCTGTGACTCATGATTTTGTTGTCCTTCAGGTATTTTTCAGTATTTCACAGAATAATTTTTTCCACAATGTTACCAGCACTGAAGAGAGACTGACAAGCCTGTAGTTTCTGGGGTCCTCCTTCTTTCTTTTCTTGAAAATTGGGATAATATTCATCAGCTTCCAGTCAGCTGGGACCTCTCTGGTTCTCCAAGACTGCTCTAAAATCATGTTATCCTTAAATGTGCTGATTAATATCCCATGTGAATTATCCCAAGAACCCTCAGACAGTTCCTGCTGCAGAACTGATCAAACTGTACATAGAACAAATATTTGTAAAGAGCAGATACAAAAAAGATAATGGAGAACAGAATTTTGTACATAGAGATATTTGAGCAATGTTTTGTATGTAGATAATGTAATTGATAGCAGTGGGTTATTCTTATGCTGGCGTGGTCATGCAGGACCATGGAGTAGCTGAAATTTTATCCAATCCAGCTGAAGATGCCACTGCAGTGATTATTGCAGTGGAGACCCCCATTGCCATCAAACATCAATTGGTCATGCTGTTCAAGAGGATAGATTTCCCATATGAGTGTTATCCTTTGCCAAGATCCCAATAAATTAGTTTTGACTTTTAACAAACAGTTTGTCCATGAGACTGTGAGTGCCTCTCTAACAATTCACACACACATAATTACTACAGTAGGATTAATGTGTCTGGAAAAGTGCAGACAATTTTATTTATGTTTCAAGTCAAGAGTGCATTTGAAGCTTAGCTGTAAGGGAATTACACATTTAAGTGAAAAACCCCAGCCCTGAAGAAAAAAATTACCTAGTTAAATGCTCTCTTTTTTGAAATAGGATAACAATGTAAAGCTAAAATTTAAAAAAACAAGGTAGTTGATTTACCAGGGAGTCATTGAAAATCTCCAGCTCTGCATAGTTTCCAATTAACTGACCATCAGTTAATGAAAGAAGACAAAGCATACAAGAACTGAAAATAGGTGGGTTTTAAATATGTAGATCTTAAAATATGTAGGTTTAGCTCAAATGTTCCAGTTCTGTGGATAGCAGGAAAGTCATGAAAGTGGCAAGGGGATTCTGCTTAAAAGAGAATATTTGGTGCATTCAAAGAGGTACCTTACCCAAACATGATGGAAGTCCTAACATGCTTGATAAAAGCATGTCCCTGAATTTTAATAATAAAATTGTTAAAATGCTTTACTTATTAGACATATAATTTCAGTATCAGTAGACAGATCTGATTCTCAAAAATAATACCTGAAATTGTCATTTCCATTGATGGGGGAATGGGGCAGGGGACTGTGGTGTGCAGTGAGATGGGGAATACATCTTGAACTACCTTGATAAAGCCAAGTCATATATCTGAAGCAAGAGCAGGAAAGTGCTGTTAGATCCAATAACACAATGGTGACCAGTAAGAACTGGACTTCGCATTTCTAAATAAACATTTCAATTGTATCTACTTGATAAATTTGTAATTTGTATTATAGTACACTCTATAACCGTTTGAAATACCTCATACTATTTTCTGGTTTTCCTCTTTACTCTTTCAGACATTTTATCTAGTTTATCATATTTACCCTTATCTACATTTGAATAACTTTGTGAAATCAAGAGCTTTTTTTTTTTGAAAAATCTGCCCACTGGTGTGGTATATATCTCAATGCTGGAGATCTATTACATGGGGGCGGGGGGAAATAAGATGACATCTATCTTTTTTTAAAAAGGAAATGCTTTAAATACATTTCAAATTAAAAACCACACATTTGCTGCTTTTGACACGAGAGAATCAAGAAATTTTTGAGGTATACCTGATATTTCATTTTAGCTAGTATTTATCTCTTTTTTAGGCCAGTCAATACCACAACACTGTCCAAATGATGTGCTAAACCTCTCTGAAAATATTTTTTTTTAAGTATAGTTTTTTTTCTCTTTATTCATTGAGAAGGTGAAAATTAAAATCTTGACTAATATTTCCTAGTAATCCTGAGTTTTCAGAAATAAGGTAAATTTGAAAAAGGGATTTCATTTATTTCAAGAGAGTCTAAGAGTTAAAGATTAATATTTAACCTTTTTTATAATATCACAAAGACATTAGAAACTGTTGTAGGTGAGGAAGTAGCCCTGGGTAGATCTAATCATCTGGGATACTTCAGAGACATGCCTTCACCTGAGTAGTGTGGCCTCTCTTACAGTGGTGTTTAAGCAGAAAAAATCTTATTGTGTATTGAAATAACCTTGAAACTCGAATCTTATGATACATAGTCATGTAGTCTATTTTTAAATGTTCACTACATCCCACACTTCTGAATTAGCATAAATAGTGTCATTCAGAATTCCTTTGTACTCAAATCAAAAGCATCTAATTAAGCAAAGCTTCCAGATATATGTGACATGCACTTAACCTCTGTGGAAAAATCAACGCCAAAATCAAAAGATACCCAAGAATTAAAGGCAGTCCTTTACTTAACTATGAACTATCCATTACTGTTGACTGAATTCAAATGGCTCAGAACATTGCCTCTCATTATTTGCCTGTTTTTAGTGAAATAGAGACTGCAGTTTCAGGTAACTGGACATACTGCCAAGAGTGCAGTTTGATTTGAAAACTAATACTTTGTATGACTTTGTACTCGAGTAACTACAGAGGATCATGGAATTACAAGAAGACAATTGCAAGGACAGATCAGTTTGTACCCATTGCCCTTTATGTTGGAAGCTTTGTCACAAGGATGGATTAATATTGCGCTATTTTCTGTTCTCATGTTCTGCCTAAAAGAGAATGAGGCACCAGAATTTTAATTCCTTCTGTTTCTAACACTTAACATATTCTTCAGTTTCTAGTAGATTGATAGTTTTTCTTTCTTCATTAGGTGCTTTGTTTTGAGTAACTTTGGTGTTTGAGACACTGTGGCAGTGTTTAAATTCTGTTCTGCGTACTCTGATTCTCACAGATACCTTTCTGACCATTGTGGATTAGCAAAAGAACAAATACATACAATACTGAGAAGCAGTTACGAAAATACTATACTCCATGTTTTCCTTAGAGCTTGATTTTGGGAAGCAATTTCCATTTTCTGCTTATGATAATTTGCAGGCATAATTAGTCAGGTATATTATTATCTGGCTTGCTCATTGTAACACTAATGAAGTCAACACTACAGTCAACACAATGGATTACTTCCAGCAGTCCTAAGTGTGATTGTAAATGCCAAATACTTAGGAAAAAAACCCAAAGAAACACCTCTGTGAACCTTGTGACAAAAAATACATAATTAAGCCAGTTATAAAATGAGAAGCATACAGGTTTTATAGTTGTTTCGAATTTTGGCAGCTTCAGTCTAGATAATTCTCTATACAAGCAAATTGTTTTATCCGGCTATTTGCAGATGCCAACCTCTTATATTGACTATAAAAGAAATGTATACTTTTGAACTAATTTCTTTTTCTTTTTTTTTTCTAAAAGGCACACACTAAACTAGCATGTGCCATGGTATATGAACATCCATATCACATCAATACTTCTCTGGGGCATATTAAATAGTTTCCATTTCTACTGTATCCTACAGTTTACGCAACTACTTCCAAAAATCAAAAGTATTTAAGTTTTGAAGTGTCCATGAATATACATTAATATACATTAGTCTGCCTACAATGAGAATATTCATTTCCATGTACATTCTTTGCTTCAAAAGCTACTGTATCTTCCAGCATACTTATAGATCAGTCACTTTCTCTGTCTATCACTTCAGAATGATTACAATTGAATTATTCACAAATTTCACAGAGTATTCTGAGTTGGAAGGGACCCACAAGGATCATTGAGTCCAACTCCTTGGTGAGTGGTGAATTACATAGCCTAGAAATTCAGTGATGCCTTGAATATTTGCTGTTGTCCGATTTTTCAGAAAACACAAGATAACATAAACCTTATTCCTTGGTAGTGTGTATTTCATTTTGTCCTTTTATTGGTAGATATCAAGTTCCAAACTAAAGAAGATTTGAGGTTTTATAACCAGAGCAAAAAAGCAAATGTTGCAAAGGCAATAAAAAATAAAATAAAGCTTAATAAGTATTTGCCATGTGTTCTGTAATTAATCAGTTTTTTCAATATAAGAAGTGAACAAGGGTATAGTCAGAATCAAGAATGATAGATGAAATAAACCTTAACAGATGCACATTTTTTCTGCTGTTTTATAAGAGGATAATAAAAATGGCTTCTAAAACATTAAACAGGAGCAGTATATCTCAGGTATATGATAATATTCCTCGAAATTTTTTCATATTGTGTAACTTTCTCAATTTGACATTTATTGCATTAGCAAATAATAGATATCATGGTTATGCTTTCTTTTTAATTTATGACCAGAACTAATTATCTCCCTACTATTAATCCAGGATTCCAAATAATTGATCCATTCACACAATTATATATTTTTACACGGTTTTGTAGCCCTCGCATAGGTTCATAAATTTACATTTCACAGCAAACAATAAGACAAAGGTTTGAAGAAAGGTTTTACAGTTTTCTAGTTATTTGTGAATGTCTCGAGTTGTCTTTGTGGGGCTGTTTTATTTTGTTTTATTTTAATTATCACTATTACTTTTTATTTTCCATATTATGATCACAAAATTATGGGTGAAACAAGTCAGATGAGGCTGTCCAAATGAACACCTGTATGTATGAACCATCATTCTGGTGCCTTTATGGTTACCTGCACTCTTCAGAGAACCCAAATATGATGTTACAAAGGGCATTAACATGAACTGTAACTCTGTCCTTATCATCTAAGGTACAGGGGAGAGAGAGAGAAAGAGAGAGAGACAGCGAGAGAGAGAAAGAGAGAAAGAGACAGAGAGAGGCAGAAAGAGACCGCTTAACACCAACTATCTCCTGGCTTTGCTGGAGGTAAACACAAACATAAACCCAAGTTACAGGTTTGTGTGCCAGAACTGTTTTCAGATGTCTGACCTGAACACAGTTCGCTGACAAGAAGAGGATTCCTGATGTTTCAAATATAAAATCTAAGGGGAGGGGGGCAGAACCCAACAAACCCAACAAATAAACATCCCAAGGACAGCCCGTACGCTTGACAGTACACAAAACTACCTTACACTATGGAAGCGATAAGAATACCATCACTTGTGAGCTAGAACTTGGGCATTTTCCTGGGCACTTTTTCCCATTATATTAGTGCAGTATAAAAGGAAATATCTTGTTCCTATCAGAGAATCCTCAGATGACACCAAATTACTGGTTAAATGCTAACATTCTCCCACTGAAAGCAAATCACAGAAGCTGTCAAGAGAATAGGAGACTGACAAAAGAAAATGTAACACCACAGGGCGCTCACAGATATGGATGTTGGAGCAGTGGGGTGGGTTATAAGCCCTAAACTTTACCTTTGATATTGAAAACTCACCATTATCCATAGGCACATTACAGAAATTTCTCTCTTGAGGCATAATTTGGCTTTAGTAAGAAAATCTTAAGACTAAGAATTAAGATGGGGGCATTTACAGTATTATGGTTACTGTGAAATCCAGAACAGTTCTATATTGATCTGATTAAATAAGATCTGGGTGATGAAAATGGCAGCTGCTGTCTTATTTTGTAAACATGCAGGGGGAAACAGCTAGAGCCATTTGCTTTTTTCCTATTTCACCTTTGGTTCAGATTTCTCCAGGACCACTTTCCAGTCTACAGTTATTTTAAGATCTGCTTCAAGATGGGTTAAGAGGCCACTTTATACCTGCAACAAAACTGTACATGAGACAAAATTTTAAGATTATGCATGTCCTATCATAAAAATAAGATGTGAAAATATAAGAAGGCATCTTTTAACAGACGCAAACAGACCTGCAGTGAACTTCTTGTTGCAGACCTTGCACCTAATCATGCATCTTCTTTTAAAAGCAGTAGATACAAAAGAATACATTATAGAGAAGGATCAAATTAATCTTAAATGGAGGCATGCCAGTTTAGCTGTAGAAACACTAGGCATGACTTTCAGCTCTGTAGTTCTCAGATTTACTTAAAGGAAGGTACTAACCAGATTCTAAGGGGTAATTTCCACATATACTGGCCTCACTTAGGAGTATATAGCTTCTGCAGGGGAACACTGTCTGTTACTGTACAAGGGTAAGTCTACGGACTAAGAGTAGGCTAATCATGTGACTGATTGCAAAGGTCTTCTTTTTTAATTTTTATTTTTCAAACTTCACTGTTTCTATATGTTTGTCAGAATAACGGTCCATGTAGTTGGGATAAAATTAATGGCAATTAATTTAAGCGACAGAAAGATGGTCTACCTTTAAATTCACCACTCAGAATCCTTTTAAGTCTATGGAATGCAATACATGCTCTGGACGAATCATGCTCTGGAATTTTTCAGATATCCAAACATTTCAAAGATGCATTCTGCTCAACGTTGGCTCAATAAAAGGTTTCTAGGATTTTCACAATTATCAGTAAGAAGACCAGTGTTATGAACAGTGAGAACAACTGCTATTTTTTCTATATAGTGTATTTCATGGTTATTGCAGAGTTTTCTTCAAGGACTGAAACTGAACCTATTATTTTGCTTTTCTGGTCAAAGTTGCTGAAAAATAAACACCTTCATTGAATCTAGCTGAGACATAAAATTAGTTCATTAAATCTCTTCATTTTTAGCTTAGGTATTTCTCTGGTTTTACATAGCCAGATGTCATGTAAGCTTTGCAAATAGTGTTACACTTTCAAAAGGATCAATTCAGTAAAACTATGTTTGGAAACAAGCAGTCAAATTCTGAACATCTGATTAATTTGACTTTTATAGTGCTTCCTCATTTATTGTGTGCAAATATTCACAAGAAAAGGCTTTAGTGATCTGATATGTTGGAGAATTGCTATTTTTACATGGAAGTAAATGCATTTGCAAACATTAAATAATTATTTCTGCCAAAAGGACAACACCTGCTACTGTGATTACTGCAATGGCTGATTCTGCAGAAATCCCTCTTTCCCTTGGAATTCCTTTATCTTAAGTTATTTAGTGCTGCTTAATCAATAAAAAAAAAAAATTATGTGGCTGCTTGCCATAGGGAAAGTTTCCCCTTTTGTTAGAGGGCTCAAGGTTCTTGGTTTTTTTTTTCCTTTCTCTGTTTTTTGGCTCATTTGACCCATATATAACATTAAGCAGCTCCCTGGCTGACAGACAATGCCATCTCATCATATGGTAAATGGTAATATGCTCCATTACACAGTAAGTTTAAAATCACAGCCACAATGGGAAGGCTGTGTTCTGAAATTAAATGCTTCTCCTGAAAGGTATCAGCCACCAGTTAAATACATGAATAGGGCAGAGCCCAGCTATCCCAGCAGAGGTTTCAGAACAACTTCTCGCACATGCCCCATGGAGTGTTCTCCTTTGCTTGATTACACTTCTCTGTGTTCATTCTCTCCCATTCTATAATTACTTCTCACCCCTCAGATGGTGCTTCTTTGCCCCCTTTCCCAGCATCGAGACATGCACTTGCAGTTTGTATGTAGAAAAGTACAATTTTTTACCATGAAAATGTCAGATTTTAGTGGAAATATTTCGTTTTCTTTATCTTTATTTGTTCCTCTCTTCTCCCTGATATTTCCTCTGCCCCCAGTATCAGCATCTAGGGCTAGAGTTATATAAGCCACCACGTTGATCATAGCTGGCGACAGAGGATGCCAGTCTCAAAGTTTAGAGCATAGCATAGAGACTCATGGATTACATAAAAGAAATTTAATCTTTCTACAGGTGTAGCATATGATGGTTCCTCTCAGGAAACAGTATAACCAAATCAGGGAAACATTGCCTGCAACCCACTCAGATTATATATATGTACATATATATAGTACCTCCCATGGCCTACACTCTTGGAAAAGCAACAGGAATGACAAGTAAGTCTGGCACCCTTTGATAGTTACACCTACTCAGAAGCAAAAACAGAGTGGAGTCAAAGGTATGAATATTTTAAGGAAGATAAAAACCCATGTGCATTATGGGGAGACATTATTGACAGGGGAGGTGTGGAAAAAAAGGAAATACTACAGCAAGCTTTACACTATAATAAATAGTTTCAATGATATTGTCTAGGTAATATTTATATTTTTAATTAGTTATGTGTTATATGCGTGAAAGTCTGGACACCATATTTGAAAGACAAACGTTAAGTTTGGAGGCACTGACATACCATTATATATTCCATAGCTGCATTACTCTGGGGATCTGAGTTAGTGCCCTTCCCTCTGCTTCCCCCTGTGCCTTGTGGACTCACCAATAGGGCCACAGATAGCTCAGCTACATATCTGAAGCTGCAAGGCAACATATGAGACTGCTTTGGCATATCACTCTTATTTGTGAATCCCATTGAATATATCAGTGCGAACATAGAACAAGGAAAAAAGACAAAGACACATGCTAGTTTATTTATTACTAGAAATTGTATAATACCTCTCCTTTAGTGGATATGTAATTTTTCAACTTTTTTTCTACTAACTGGAGAAAAATGAGAGAATGAACAATTCTTTAATGAATGCCTGAAAGAATACTGCTTCTTTTTATTTTCTCAAATAAAGACAAACATAATCCTATGTACAACATAGAAACAAAAAAATATTCAACAAGTAATGTGGGCAGCAGATTCACTACTACTTAACCAACACAGATGACAGGCTCAATTTCTACACCTTGAACGGAACTAATAAAGAAATTCGCTGCCTTAGACATCATTCAATGTACACTTTAAAAATATCAGATTTGGGTAAGTTTTCAAAAAACAGTGTGAATTAAAAAGCAATATGAATCCACAATGGGTAATGAAACTGCTATTGAAGTGTAATTTCATACGCTAAACAAACTCCAAGTTTTGTAACAAAAATTGATAATAGTCACCATAATATCAAATGATTGAAGACTTCAGAGAGAATGCAGTAAAAAAAAAGAGGATCATAATACCTTATAGGAAGAATTAATCACGTGCATTATTGAGACAACAGAGATATGACAAAATAAAATTATCTGTATGTAATGTCATGAGCTTTATCCTTTCTGTTATAATAAAAATGTCTCTATAAGCTAGTATCCTATAAGATGTACCATCTGTATATTTGGAAAGTCTAATCACACTATTGTGTAAGGGACTAATAAGATATAATTAATAATTGTGTCCATTGTTTTGATCATCTTTGCTGAAGAATAGAATTTTCAGACATGCATGGTACAGGCAAGCAAAGAACTAGGCAGATGTACCTTTCCTATATGGTAAATGAGATTGTGAACAACAGCATCATTGCACTCCAGTATGAACTCACACTTAATTTGAAATATTGAAAAGATCTGAAAGAAAAATGTATAGTCAAATATTTACATGAAATTCCTGAAAATTTAAACAAATAACATTTCAAATGATAAAGATTACAATTACAGCTATTTTTGCTTGCTTGACTTCTTTTTAAAAATTGTTTTTCTCTTAATCCTTTTTTTTCCTGCCATGATACATAATACTGTGGATTCAAGGACAGTAGTTCATTGTTCTCTTTTCTGTAATATTCAGAAATATCACCTCATTTTAAAAGGAGAAAATTACTTTATTCCAAGTGCAAACCATGACTATGCAAGTCTGCTTGGAAGAGTTAGCAGGAAGATGTAAAATTATAATTTCCCAAGCACATTGTCAAAGTTAAACTTCAAACTTTAGTGGCAATAAATAGACAAGCTCAACTTCTGATATTTTATTTAGTGATAGGTTTGATTGACAAAGTTTTAAAACTCAGTCAGATTCAGAATATTCCTGACACTTTGAGTAGCTCTGCTTTGAGAGGGTTTTTTCACCTTCACAATAACAGCCAGATTTTGAGAAGACCTCAAGGCCAAATTTTTAAATACTTTTCCTCCAAATCTGGAATTAATGATGTTAAAATAAGTATTTTTTTCTATAGGCAAAAAAAATGAAGGGCAATACTCAGTAGTTACACTCGTAACACAATCCACTTTTCTAATGCAATCTCTTTTGAAAATCTGGCAAATTAATTTGAGTCCTAAAGTAGAGCTGATTCTTTAGAAAACACAATCTCAGTCAGAGGTGCTGAGGCTTTATTAGCTTTTACCACTTTGATCTTCATGAAATTCAGACAAAGCCACCATTTTTTACATCTAAAGAACAAACATTTTTAAAAGTTTGTATGATTAATTTTATTTTTAATACTATATGATATGTATGAAAATATATATGATATATATGAAAATATACATGTATACACATGCATAAATATAAGTGTCCCCTGGTCTGTCGTACTTGAAAACTCTGAGGACTCCTTTAAACTTAAGGACATAAGGCTTATAATTTACTTCAATAAGGCATCTAACACAATGGAATCCAGCCTGGGCTTGAAATTTGCTTCAAGAGTTAAACATCATGATCACTTAGATTTTTTTAAACTCAAACTTTTTAACAACGTGTGTTCATTAAAAAAAAAGAAGCTCTGCTCTCATTTCACTGTTACTGTAGAAAATATGCAAAGGAAAAAGTGCATGTATAAAATAATAAAATACAGTTATCTAAGAAAGTTGATGATTATCCACATTTTTTTTTGTTTAAATTCAAAACTTGCTGTAATTGTTGTGGATTTTTTACAGTTTCTGAAAATTGTCGTCATAGTCACTTTATCTAAATCTCTGCCACAATGTTAACATACAATATTAAGGAAAAATAGCTAGTAAAGCAAAAAGTATTTACATCTTTCCATAAAAGTATTGGAATTAATTGGAGCACAAATTAATTAATGCAAGAGCTTGTCATCATCTAGAAGCCTGATGTGGAAATGTTCTGTACTTAGAAATTAAGCAACATACAGATGGAATAGCAAGCAAAATGCCCAACCCAGAATTCCATACCTGAGAACTGCAAACATAAACCTAATTATTTAAAAAAAAAAAATCAGTGCAAATAAGTTTACATTTTATCTCATGGCTAGAAGCTTAATTGACTGCATATGAGCATAACATGGGAGTTGTAAGGTATGAAAAATATCAAATGTAAGTTTAAAATGGAATATAAATGGGAACTAGATAAGGCAGGAAGGCTGGCCGAGAGAGGTTTGTAATTGTCCCGATGCAAGATGACAAATGTTTGAACAAAGATTTTCCCAGCTAGCATAATATCTAAAAAAAAATCGGAGGACTAGCCCAATTGACCACTAGTCAATAGTGATGTTAGCAAAATGTTGTTCAAGTACAAATATGGGTAGAACACAATAAACTAGAATCCAGAAATTCTCATAAATTAAGCTCTGTCAGCTTGTTCAGGAAGCATAGCCTTGCTGAAAAAAAACAGACAGCCAAAAAAACAAACCTGAGATATCTAGCACAATATCTCTGTAGGACAGTATCATTCAAAGATTCATTTCACATAGATTTTATGTTAATGTGCAAGATTTTCTAGTACCAAGGGAAGTGATAAGGAAAATATATCTAAAATATATCTAAATCTCAATCCTATAAATCTTAGACATAAAATTGTGTCTGTATAAACAAACTTGCTCCTTTACTTAAAAAAAACCAACATTGAAAAGACAAATTCTGTGGAAGCTAAACCTGAAATCTGTACAAGAATATATAAAAGAATATATATTGTACTCTTTTCTCACATTGTTTTGATCCTTTCATTTTTGATAGAAACTTATCACAGGTAGAAGAGCTAAAGGGAAGAGACTTTATTCACTCCCTCTTGTGGGGAAGGAAAAAAAAAAGATAACGTATGTTCTGACTTGGCATCTTTTCTTAGTTGCACCACTTTAAGTTTGTTTTTTATATATTGCTGTAAAGAAATATAAGTAGAAAATGGGGAAGCAGGTCAGTCATCTTATTAATTCATATTGCTATGAAACAGGAAGAATTTGCATGACAGTAGATTGTGCTGCAGACAAATGCATAGAGGGACATAATAGGGTTCCTTGTTTTGGTGTTAGTTTGGGCTTTGTACCTCCAAATATCAAAGTCTGCTCAGAGCTCGCTTTGAAAGATAGAATCCAAGGGCAATGGAGGTGATGAAGCTTCACTTTTGGAAGTCAGGATATCAAACAGAATAAAGATCTAGGAATCAACAGAGTCACTGAGAATAACAGCAAAGTGGAGATTGGAAAGACACACGTGGTGAATTTGCATGATTCACTTGGAAAGTTAAGGATAGTTACTTCCTCATGTTCACTGGTCCACCAAAAAGACTAAATTCATAAACATTTTAAGTCAATAAGAAACATTCTGAGGAAAAGCAAGGAAATAAAAGAAAAGCAGAGTGGAAATGAAAGGACAGGATTGTGGTTTTCTTTTTTGTTTTTGTGGGGTTTCTTGGGGGTTTTTTGTGGTTGTTTTTTGTTTTGATTTGGGTTTTTTTGTTTTTTTAAGGAACTGGCCATTACTAGGATTAATGATTGAAGGGAATAAATAAACATGAAAATTGACAGCTCATATAGGACTAGGTTCAGTTGCCTTTCTACACAGTTAATTTAATTAGATACATTTATGTGAGACCATCTACGCCATAAGGTGCTATTCAGTGTGACTGAGTATCAAAACCCTGGGTTTAAGACTTATTTAGAAAGTCAAACAGCTGTTGACAAACAGCTATAGAAAATGTGTATAACAACAGGTTAAAATTCAGAGAAGCTACAAAAATTCAAGCAAACAAGGCCTTCCTACTCCTGCAGCACTCCATTAACCAGTCTGTGTGCAACTCCTATTCAAGTTCTGTTTCAAATATATTGCTTTTAAATCCTGAACCTGAAAAAGCAAAGAAGGAATATGTTAAAAAGTAACTAATTTTCTCCATATTCTCTATTCTTAAATTAAATTTTATAAATTAGATGTTATAGAATATGTCTATATTCAATTCTTTTAGAGAAATATGATCACACTTTCTTACATTCAAAGGACTCAACGCTTTGCACAGATAAAGGCAATCGCAGTCTCTTTAATAGAAGACTACATTCACACACATTTAGGTAAAATATAGCAAAGGTAGGTCATGCTATGACTATCATACCATACAATTTCTACCATTTTAAATAAAAGGACACTGCCGGATGTGTGCTAAATTAGCATCTTCCTCTCCACACTGCCAGCAAGTATTGTTATCCAGAAAACATATTAGAAGCATGTCGTAGATCAGTTAAATATTGCTTAAATTTAAATTAAGTTTCATTTTGATCATACAAACATCTTTTTGTTCTGTCTCCAATATATTTGAAGACTATGAGAAATTAAGAATTTTAGGAAAGTAGTGTGAACTCTGATGTTTGGGGTGAGATAACTCTGGCACAGTACTATGGAAGCTTAAGTGGATCATATGATTGGCAAATATTGGTGGAACCGAAAGTGTTCTCACTTTGTATTAGGAGAACAGAGAAGCAGGAACACTGATATAGGATAAGGAAAAATGTATCATGGAAGAGTTTAGAGGAAAGTTATTTCTAGAGAATTGTTTATAAAAAGCTCATGGAACATGTTTCTCATTACAAAATTCATTTAATGAAAAATTTTAAAAATAATTTAAAATAAAACATTTGATAATATTTATTAAATATATTTTCTATTAAATCATACCTCATTCCATAGTACTTATTTTGCAAAACACAAATTTGATTATGTCAACATACATAAATATAGAATTCTATTAAAGTCATATTGTTGCATTATATAAAAATAAATCTGAAAGTAAATTATATTTATGTATTATTTTATTAGACATTTTGAAATACATTTTTTTAAAACCAGGAAGCAGAGAAATTTCCTGAGAATCAAAAACATCCTTGCCAATCTTACTAAAACATTTGAGACTGCTTATAAACACTTTGTGCTGCAAAAATGCTGTAAATGAACTGGAAGTCTAAAACTCATGAGCCCAAACCCCGAGTTAGTAACTGAACCTGTTTACAGCTTAAATGTAAGAAAGAAATTATAGTCTCTCTATCATAAGTAAGTGTTCAATACTGGACCGTAAGGAACTTGATCTAGAAGGCAAAGTATTAATTGACTGGGACTTTAAATAAGACCCAAAAAAAGTTATCTTTAATATAAGATCAAAACTGAGAATGCTCAAAAACTGTTAACACAGTGGGTAAAAAATAATTTTTAATTAACATGTGAAAGAAAATATCCATTACTTATTTGATAAAGAAAAAGAGAACTGCTAAAGCAGTTCAGGTGACCACTGTGGATTCATGAAAGTCACTAATCTCTCTTGGAAAATCTATTTGATGGAGCTGTCAGTTCCAAACCTGAAATTAAAGAGAAAGTCTATTAGGTCATGTGCCTGAAGAAAAGTAAAATCTAAACAAAAAGCAATGTGCAAAGCAAGTTTTTGGAGGGGAACAGAAGCACACACATAAACAATAGCAGACTGAGAATTGAGGGAGCTGCTCTTTCTTTGTTTTCAAGGGTATGCATTAATACATATTTAAGTAGTTGAAACACTGATAGAAATCCATCTCTAATATTTACATAAAGAACTGGTGTAGAAAGTCTTATTTTTACACCTAGAAATGAAATTACAGGGCATTGTCAGACCATATGTTATAGATGGTGTAATTTAAGTTTGATAAAGAAAGGCTTTTGATATGTGACAAAGGCTATTAATTAGGTTTTGTGTCAAACATCTCATGTAATCACTCAATAATAAAAAGTCCTTATAACCTCTCTACAACACACCAAGGTTCCCATCAGGTTTTCATATATTTCAGTAGTTCTTTCCATGTTGCCCACTGAAATGCTAGCAGCAAAATCCCTTGGAATTACATCCCCAAATTACAAGTAATATCATATTTCTGAGAAATAAGACAGACCAAGTTACAAGAGATGAAGAAAGGAGGATGAGGGAAGGAGAAAGTGTACACGGCTAAAACACAAAAGACAAAGCATGAAATGAAAATAGATGAAAGCAACTTTAAGTTGCTCTTAGCAATCTCTATTCAGACTGGTCAACGGCAGTGAAACTGTACATGGTTAAGAAACACGCACACACATCCTGCCTTCATGTAGACTTAAATTTTAGTTGAATAAGGTGAACCATGATTGATGGAAAATCTCAGTAAAATTATAATTTGTCCTAAGTCATAGAATTTAGTTTTAGAAATGCTTTCTGAATACCTAGTGTGGTTTGTAGATTTAAAACCTCAGTAATACTATCTTTCTCTCAGGTTGCTTTTCCCTGTGCATTTTCTAGCTGGACTACACTTACTGTGATGAATGTGGACAACTAGGAAACTGCAACAATTATGAGAGTTCTTGGCCATGTTTTATTCTCTTAATCCATCTGAAAATTTAAGCTAACTGGAGAATGAAAACCAAAGAACATGGACAGGAGACAAATTGCTATTTTTTGAGGCAGCCTGTCATCTTAATAAAATTTAAATATTTTCAGACTAAATATTTCAGGGTTCTGAATGTTCAGTTCCTTTTCAACATAAATACATGGAAAGGAGCCATGACAAAGAAATCACCAATATGTTAGCCTCCTGCCTAACATTATTTATGTATTTACCCACAAACTTGCATGATCTCTAGACTTATGTATGTACAGCTGTAATCTCTTGGCTCACAATACATGCACACACAGCTGTTCTACTGGCATCATGAAAATAGTGAGAACCAGTTCTATTTTCCAGGCTGTGTTTTGTATTTATTACTTGGGATGTGACTTCCATCACCAGACATCAGTTAACGAAAAGTTAAGTTCCCTAAGCTAACCATCTATGTTTCTGTGGGAGTTGATATAGAGAGATAAGTTGTGGTAGTGGCAAATTGTCCTCAGCAAGTACTCCCTTGCTGTCAAGTGGAGAAAGAGTTTAAATAACTACTTACAGTAATGTTTTTTCTTTTTTAATATTAAAAAATTAGTATTTTTATTCAAATGTTTCTATCAGCATCTGTAATGAAAATTCCAGTTAATTAGACTCAACCAGAAACGCTCTGACTCCAAATATTCTATCAAAGTCAACTGTAAAAGTAAGATTTATTTTGCAAGGACCTTGTCTGGATTGCAAATTCTCTGATCCCCTCAAAGCCATGACAATATCTCTCCTGGTATCTTACTTGATAAGTGAGAATTTGTCTCTGTAAGAAATTCATGTAATTAAGTAAAATCAGCATAAGTTCTGAAGACAGAGAATTTAAGAGGTGTAGGTGGTGTTACCATAGCAAAACCACTTTCTGCAATCTAGCTCCCTGGCTCCCTGAAGTACCTTTCACACCTTTTAAAGGAGTTGCTGATTCTTCTTACTGATTTCCTAGCTGTGCAACATTATATGCACTTATAAGAAAAAAAGGTTTTATGGTTGAGAGTTCTAGAGTTTCTCCTTTTAAACCACATCTGAAGACAGAATCTGAGGGTGTTTTTACATTTTGCTGAGGGTGTTTTTACATTTTGCTTATAATGACAATTCGTCTGGTTCCTCTAAATGTTAGGATGATGTCTCAAACACTGGATTATGACTTCAGGCTGAGAATAAGCAGCGGTAGCAGATGGACTCCTGAAAAACAAAGATCCCGTTTTCATGCAAATGTTCCTAGTAGTAAAGAACAATGGAAGATAAATATTGAAAAATATATAATATGGGAACAGAATGGCTTGTAAACAGTATGCTTTCAGAGTCAGCTGCTCTTTAAGCAAACTAGAATAGAGTAGCTCTAGAGATGCATTACATGATTCAGTGTAATTACTAGCTTGTTCAAGTAAGTGGATTTTATCTGATTCTAATCTGAATTCTTCAATTCAGCTATATGGTACAATGATCTATTTTGCATTTTAGAAAATACACTATACAGAAACAGACAATACATCTTCACAATTTTATACAATATTAGATGTTATGACAGACAAATGAAATACAGAAGGGATTTTCAGCACAAGTAATGTTTTCAGAGTGATGAGGAGAGTTTGAAGACATTGTAAAATACATTATCTTTTTATTTTTTGTTAAAAACCACAGAAATTTTACCTTGTTTGCAATTACTTTTGTTAATTTCCTTGGAGCACTCACAGAGGTGATTTATGTTTCTTTACAATGTTCCCAGAAGACAAAAATCTTTTGAATATTTAGACATAATTGTGCACAGACCTTTGTTGTAAAGTGTTTCTTTCCTAGAAAGTGTCCTAACCACTAAGCTATATGATATTATTATATCAGAGGCATCAATAATACAATCTTCACTCAATTATTTTTAAGTGGGATATGACAAAGTAAGAGAAAACCTAATTAATTAGACCAGAAAATGGAACCAAGAATTCTAGAAAATACATAGCTCAAACTGTTGGAGTGAGAAGTCCAGCATCATTTTCCTTGTGTCATGATTGCTGTTTTTTACGTAACACACACAAATGGCTGCCCAGAGAAGTTGTGAATGCCCCATTCTTGGAAGTGTTCAAGCCCAGGTTGGATGGGGCTTTGAGCAACCTGTTCTAGTGGAAGGTGTCCCTGCCCATGGCAGGGTAGTTGGAACTAAATGATCTGGAATGTCCCTTTCAACACAAATCATTTTATGATGAGTCTATGAAATGAAAACAAGACCAGGATTCAACTTATTAGGTTAAATCATATTATCTATTGCTTCTCTTTCTACATCAAAATAATTTTAATTATTTTCTTCACCTAAAAAAAGGCAGTACTTTGAAAAGGAAGAATGAAAAATCTCAGTGCAGGATGGTCTCTAGCTAGAGGATCATATGAAATTTGGAGATATCAAATTGTCTCCTCTCAGGCTGAACTTTGATATAGACTAGATCAGGGAAAATATTGAGCTCTTGTCCAACAGCTGTGTATGGACAGTTACATTTAAGTGCAGTCAGTTTCATAAAGTTTGTCTTGTGCCAACACAAGAAGTAGAAAGCCATTGTGCATCTGGAAACTATGACCTGATCACTGTCACTGAAACTCAGTGAGATGAACCACATGATGGAACATCCACAACTTCTCTGAGAAATGTGTTCCAATGTCTCACCATCCTCATTGGAAAACATTTCTTCCTAGTATCCAAACTAAATCTACTCTCTTAGTTTGAAAACATTTCTTCCTTGTATCCAAACTAAATCTACTCTCTTAGTTTAATACTGTTGACTCTTCTTCTGTCACTACAGGCCTTGGTAAAAACAACTCTCTCTTCATCTTCCTTTTAAGCTTACTTTATATACTGAAAGTTTGCAATAAGGTGTCCCCAGATCCTTCTCCAATCCAGGCTGAAAAACCTCAACTTTTTTGACTTTTCTTAGAAGTGTTTCAGCCCTTTGGCCATTTTCATGGTCAGGGCATGATCACTACAGGCCAGACTTCCACAAATCTTAACCTCTGTAATTAGTTCTTCTGAGTTGGCAAGCACAGGTCTAACATTTATTTTCTGGTCAGGCTCTATCACATGAATTAAGAATCCTCAGTGCATTACAAGGGTTGTCTGAACTGCTTACAGCTTGCTGTGCTGCTTTTTCAGATGTCAGAGGGTTGCTGTTCCCCAGCAGGATCAGAGCATGAAAGTATGATTCGTCCCACCAAGTTTCAGTGATGTATCACAGTTTTCCAGCTGCACCATAGCTTCCAGCTACTCCTGTTTGCTACCCATGCTGTGTGCACTGGTATCACACATCAGCTGCATTATTGACTGCCCTATTCTTTTGGTGGAGCCTTTTGGAGGGTTAGGAGAAATTCCTCCCTGCTTTGGTGGGTAACATCCACCCTGCTGCTTGTCAGTGCAGAAGAGCTGTGGAGCCCACCCCTCAAGTTCGTTAGCTTAAGGTGTGAATCACTAAATCAGCCAATCTGCCAGTAAAGATTCTCCTTCCTCTCTAGATAAGTGAATCCAGATAAGACTCTGAATTCAGATAGGCCTGCTTGTTTTGTTTGTTTTTCCCCAATGAGACTCGAGGCAAAAAGCCTAAGTAGACAATTGTAGCTTTCTACTTCAGTTTAATTAAATGTACTGAGGAGGATCAGATACCCTTCTAATGACTTTGTCTCTCCATACCTTTGTCTGTTCTCTCTCAGATTTTAGGGTGAAAGTGGCATTAAATTTGTTTACAGCCCAACAAAACTCTGTTTTCAGTGAAATCTTTTATAGTGCTTCCAGGACAAGTATTTCAATTGAGTAAAATAATAGGCAATGCTCTTCTGTGTTGTAAGAGGGAAGAATTATAACAAAAGTCTCTCACTCCTATCTCTTATTTTAAGGTTTCTGCAGAGCATTAGTAAATACAAAAAGTACAGAAAAAGAGCAAGTTTAGAATAGATATATCTGTTGATTGCACCGTACAATAACAGATTGCTTTTGCTGTATAATTTCCTATCTATATCACAGGAATTCCCTTATCTTGAGCTGTGCCTAGAAAGAGGCTTATGCTATCACTCAGAGATAGTCTTTATATAATAGCAGTTCTGTACAATTTGTTTACTTCCTTGCAAACTCTTTGCAATTCCACAGACCTTTATTGATCTTCTTTCAATCAATTGACCACTGTTTTACAGAATAACACAATTAGTTGACATACTAATGAGAATTTTGGACCCTTTTCAAATGAATACTTGACAAGTCAGTGGAACTCTCAACATACCTATAATTTCACCACTAGAGGTAATGTCAATCAATATAAAGGTTATCTTCTAATACTGTTTGAAAGATGGAGACAAGAGGGATTTCTTAGGAAATACAAAGAGATAGATACACATGTTCTACATATGGACAGGGAGGCTGCTGGTCACATAGACCACTTGAATCACATAACTTCTTTTGTAAAAGCACTCTATCACAAATCAAAAGGCATGGTTTCAGTGCCCTGACACTTTAGAAAATAAATTAAAAAACCCCAAACAACCTTGCTAAAAAAATCTTACTTTCACTCTGAATGCTGAATTCCATATAACTCTGATAGCACAAGGCATGAATATTGTGTTTGATATAGTTTACATCAGATCTCTTCATAAGAGATTACATTCAAATATTGTAACAGACATACCTTTCTCTCTTTTCCCATTCTTTCTGTTTATTCCTTTCTCAGGTTATTATAAAGACTTAAAAATAAAATTACTCTGAACTTTCTGCCAGTATACGTAGATAATAGGAACTAAATCCATAAATACAGAGCAGTATTAAAGAAAGACAGAAAAAATATTTTTGAACATATAACAGAAAAAATAATATCAGCACAGTCCTCTTAGGCTTGTTTTCTCACCTTTTTTTTTTTCCTCTGGAATATAGAGAATTTTTGAAATGTGTATATTCATTACTACAAACTTTGTTCAAAAAGAGAACTTACTTGGTGCCATTAAGTAGAAAAACATTTTCTTATGGTATTATGGAAGTCTAGTTCTTTATGTTTTGTGGATTGACTTTTGTGACAAGATCTAAAATATTTGTATGTATTGATATTTGGATGTACATTTAACTTAAAAACTATTTTTCATATGTGTACTAGAGAATACAAGTATGAAATATTAGCATAAAACATCTCCAGATATTTCAGTCTTGGTAAAAATCAGATGGCACAATATGAACATAACTCCGTAATAGTCTGTATGTTAAAAATTATGCATCTGCCACAACTATTCAGATCTGGAAAGAAGGAAGGAGGAAGCAGTGGCAGAAACCACCTATGATGAACTGATCATAACCCCCATTGCCAGTCTCCCTGCACCACTGAGGGAGAGGTAGAGCCCAGGAAGGAGGCAGGGATGAGGGAAGGTACTTTAAAGGATTCTTTTACTTCTTTTTATCCTGCTCTGATTTTGGTTCAGTTAATTTCCACAATTCGAGTCTGTGTTGCCCATGACAGTATTCAGTGAGTGATCTCTCGCAGGGTCCTTATCTCACCTCAGGAACCTTTGCTATATTTTCTCTCCATGTCCCGCTGTGGAGGGGAGGGATGGAGTGGCTGTGGTGTGTGCCTGGCATCCCCACAGGGTCAACCTACTATATAAACCTGTGATAAAAGTTTCTCTTTCCTTCTCTACTGTTTGAATCCTTTGCATAACTCAATGATACACAAGGTATAGATGGAACTTTGAACAACTCAGTTTACATTTCAGTGGGATGTTTCAAATAAACGATTCTTGGCTTCTGGTCTGTTTTTCACTAACTTTTTAATTACATATATTTAAATCTCTATAGCTTTTTGTTCACACCTGCTTCACTTTTAAAACACTATCTAGTGGAGTCTAAATTTCTGCAATGATTCATGCCTCCAAAGATTACCCATGTGTTGTTTCTTCAAATAGTGCAGCTTTTTGGTTTTTTCTAAAGCAACCTAAATTTCCCAGTTTCAGTACAAGACCAAGTAAAATATATTGATTTCACTGAAACTGCACTTTTGCATTTCCTTTTCTGCTGAACTTGAAATTATTATCAGACTTGATGTGAATATCCAAGAACAAAATGCTTGACAGAAAGGGCTCCATAATCCCTTGCAGAATGAAAACATCAAGTTGCACATTGATTTATGCATGCTGAGCCCTGAAGATCTGCAGCACACCCTGGACCCAGTATCAGGTAGCATCTTTTCTTTCTGCTAACTTATTTGGATAGATGAGAACTGACCCAAGTTTTCACAGGCCAAACCAGGAAAAAAAAAACAAACAGGAAAGAGCCCTCTGAACTTTCTAAAGAAATACAGTAGTTTATTTTTATCTTTAATCTTTTCTAGGTTGACATTTTTCTGACTTCTGCTACTGCAAGAAAAAGCCACAGGGAAATAAATTTGAAAGATATATGCCGTGGTTTTGTTTAAACATTGCCTTCAAAATTCTACATACTCATGTGTGCATTTCCTTTTTTCCATGAACTAATTTTGTAGGTAATTTAGAGCTCTCTATAATGTAGCTACAGAGTACTCTGTAAAACTGAACAGGTCTTTAAATACAAACAGATATGACTTTAAGCACAAATGAGTTCATGTAAAATCTCTTTCAGTAAGTCAACATTCAATATTACTGGCAGTGTCTAATTCTCAATCTAACACATTATGCATATGTTTTGAAATTAAATTCCTGTGAGATATCTGGTGATATTAAATTGGTGACTAAGCCAAAACCTTTACATTAACAAAAATTCAGCTGAGTTACAAATCCAGGCTTTTGTGATTAAAAAAGGTAGTTTCCAGAGTATTTCAAGTTTTACACTGAGAAGGAGAAAATAATATTGTAACAGCATAAACATGAAAAGATTGTGTGCTTCAATTTCTGTCTAATTATCTTTAAATGAGACTTTAAATGAATAGTTCTGTCATTTCTTAGAATGAAACTCTACTACAGGTTGAAGCAGTATCTTTCACTTCTTTTTTCAGTGCACCATCACAATGTGTGTAAATTTGCTTTTAGTAATACTGTTCTGTTAATAGTAGTAATTTCAAAATAAGAATCTTCAAACTTTATTCAGTAGGAGGAACAAATATACCAAAAAATCTACTTAAATATTGTGAAAAATATGGTTTTAGTTATTAATTGTTTTTCAACACTCAGTCTAAATATATTGTAATGTGAGGAAATATATTTTAATAGCTAATTGAATTATATAAATTTGTTTGATAATGAAATGGGTTTTTTTGAAAAAAGGAGGTTACATCATTTAAAAAACTCCTCAGCTTTATTGTGAGTTTTACTATGAATGTGTGTTGTTGGCTTGAACTTGTGTTCAAATAACATCACCAGTATAGCTGTACTAGGAAATAAAAAGACTCAAGAAACGTAACTCTATGAGAATATACCAAGAACATTCTCAGCACACAATACAATTAACAGACAAATATTCAATTACTCATTTTGACACAATATAGGGAAACACAAAATGCAATATATGTGTCATATGGTGGATTTGTGCTTTTGTTTTGGTATTAGAAGTTCCAATTTTTTTTGTAAAAGTAATAGTTTGGGTTTTTTAATTTGAAAGAAAGCAAGCACTTCTAGGTAACTGAGTATAAAATGAAAAAGTTACCAGAGGCATATAACATGCATCTCCAGGTTGTTTTATGTGAAAGAAATGAGAATGAGATCTTTTTAAAGGTTAGTCTCTTTCTCTGAGGCAGGTTAGATTTTAAGCATCCATCTATTTCTCATTTCTACTTCTCTGTCTACACTAGCCCAAGGCTATGTCTCCATCTGGCTTCCAGTTTTCAAGATGAGCCCAGATCCCTGCTTCACCTTTAAACTAGTACTCAGTTTTTACAGCTGAAGAATCTTTCATCAACTGAATGTGAAGATGTTTACTAATGAGATGTTTATTATTAAGAGTTTATGATTAAGATAACCACATTTTACAGACCTGAAATTTCCAGAACTGGTTTGAGATTATGGCTGTTTGATAGATTGAACTGATTCATAAACTGAGATTTTATGTTTCACTTTAATTATCTGGTCTGCAAATTATCTCCAGAAACAAAATTAAGTTCAGAAATATACAGAGGAGCCTTAATGGATTTTTCTCTAGACTTTTTTCCTGATTGCCTTGCTACCTATCCTTATAATAAGTGGTTGAACATCTTGTTGGATGTATTGTCTGTTCATAATCCATTAGCATTCCTAGTGCTACATTCTACAGGCTCTCTCCATACTTTTTGCAGGTTCAGAACTAAGAAAATTGTAATCTCAACCTTCCAATACCTAAAATATCATTAAATAAATATGCTAATGTTTTGTCACAAATGTTATTTTAGGTAGACATAAACCTTACCCCACAATCAATCCATGTCACCTCAGCAACATAAAAGTCCAAATCCTAACCTGTATGCAAATTTCTGGCTTTTGTATTTGACCAACATCTTAACATTACATCTGAATTTGAATCCCTTGCTTCCTACTTTCCTTCCCTCCTTCCTTCCTTCCTTCCTTCCTTCCTTCCTTCCTTCTTTCCTTCCTTCCTTCCTTCCTTCCTTCCTCCCTCTCCCTCCCTCCTTTCCTCCCTCCCTCCTTCCCTCCCTTCCTTCCTTCCTCCCTCCCTCCCTCCCTTGTTTCCTTCTCTTGCTAGTCTTTCAAAAAATTTTTGCAATCTGCTATGCTTCACCACCCTGCATGACACTTCATGATAATAATGAAATGCTGATTTCTGTATTTGTAAACTTTCTTCTGCCATAAAGTGTGTTTATTGATCTGTAAAACTGAATAGTTTATCACAATGTCCTTCTCTTATGTACCTAATATTTTCCACGCTGTATATCATACCTCTGATTCTAATACTATCAACTTCATGATATCATGTTGGGAAAGTAGGGTTCTAGTGGGGCCCTACTGCTGAAAACTTGCTTAGCACTTACAATAATCATTAAATAAATATACATGTTGCTAGGGAAACATAGACCATAGCAATTTATTAAGAATATAAGTATGAAATTTAAGAGAATAAATGCAAATTAGGTTCACATGCACACGTATATGCGCAGACACACAAAGGACCACACATGTACCCTATTAAATCAAATGTCTTTATAAGATATGTGGTTCAGAACCCTAACAAGATTAAGCCAACCCAGAGCCCACTTCTGAAGTTAGTCTTACATATCACAGTAATTGGTCGTTATATCCGTCTACCTTTGATTGCTGCAATTCACTATCCAGTAACCACTTATAACTAGTCTGATTAAAGTGGTCTTTTCCACTGATCAGGTCAAGGCATAAATCCATATTATGGGATATTTGACAAATAATTTAACCATTCATCCACCAACTCCTCACAGTAACACTGATTATAACAACATCCAGAGATAATAATTAATGCCTTTGTGATTTCACATATTTATTGTTGTACTTAGCAATTTCCATAAATTGCAATTTCTTGTGATGAAGTATTTCTCCTATCAGTGTTTCCAGAACATTAGATCAATTAATGTTTAGTTTTGATTGGTAGAGCTCATGTAACATTTAGATCCTTTACTTAAATGAAAAATGATCTTAGCTGCTTATGGTGAATCCCTTGGTCTTTTCCTTTTTCATTTTCAGACAAATACCTAATCCAGAAATGTTCCTGCTGCTTGTTACAGAGTTTCATGAAGATGTTCAGGATGTAATTTATCCTGGCCCGGTACTATGTCAGTTTTAATAGATCTAATTTCCTTACTCCTTGCTTCATTGTGACCATAAAGCCTTTTAGCATTTCACTTGCTTCACCAGGAAAATTTATCCCAGGCTGTGGAATATGACCTTCAAATTCTTTCATGCATACACTAGCAAAGGATTCATTCAGCCTCTTGGCAGTATGAACCTCATTTGTCATTAACATCTCGCTCTTGTCCTTCAATAGTTCATCTGACTCCTTGTCTACCTTCCAGCCAGTATTGTAATTGTAACATTTTAATCCATTTATTATTTTAGTCTTCATCACTGTTAGCACTAAGAACCCTAGCTTCTGTTCTCAATCTTTTATTCTTCAGACTTGTCTCAAAGGAATTTTCCTTTAAACAACTTGAGAATACGTATTTTCTTTTGCTGCTTTTCTCATATCTAATAAAATAACTTATTTATACAATATGCTTCCTTCATATAGCACCACTCTCTATGATCGGTGCCTCTTTCTGATTTCCCTTCCTTTCTTTTTTCTTCCAATCCATCCATTTTATCCAAGATCATATGGATTTTCCAAATAGACAGAATAAAGTGTCAAATAATATTCTGAATTCTATTGTGTCCTGTTAGTATGTCTATTTCTGGATTGATTGATATACCAGAGGGCCATGCCACCATCCAGAGGGACCTGGATAGGCTGCAGAAATGGGCTGACAAGAACACCATGAAAGTCAACAAGAGGAATTACAAAGTTCTGAACCTGGGGAGGAAAAACCTCAGGTGCCAATATATGCTGGGAAGCTAGGAAGAAATGTGGCAACAAGGGAACGTGGCAAAAAGGGACCTGGGGGTACCGGTGTACACCTGGCCTTCATTAGATAAAGCATTGCCAGCAGGCTGATGGAGGTAATCCTTCCCTACTCAGCCACAGCAGGAGTGGTGTGTTGAGTTCTGGGCCTCCCTTGAGCAGGAGAGGCATGGACATACTGGAGAAAGACCAGTGAAGAGCCACAAAGGGACTGGAGCACCTCTTACACAATAAAAGCTCGGACTGTTTATCACAGAAAAAAGGAGACACAGGGGGGAATCTTATCAATGTATATAAATACCTGAGAGTGCACAGAGCATGCACAGAGCCTGGACCTTTTCAGTGACAGTACCAGAGGCAATGGGCACAAACTGAAACAGGGTTAACCCTGTCTGGATGTCACAATTTTTCCTGTGAGGGCAACTGAGCACTTGCACAGGTAGCAAATGGAGGGCGTGGAGTTTCCATCCTTGAAGACGTTCAAAGCCATCTGTACACAGACTTTGCCAACCAGCTCTAGGTATCCCTCCTTGAGCAGGGGATTTGGACCAAATTACCTCCAGAGGTCCCTTCTAACCTCAACATTTTGGGATTCTGTGAGGAGTCCCTAGACTTGGTCTTTGTTCTGCACTGTCTTGTAACACATATATGTGTACAAATACATTGGGAAAAAGTCATAGTTTCTTGTTGTAAAGTGAATTCAAACATTATTCTTTCAATTTTATAGTCACAAAAGAAAAGCTTAAGCCTTTTTTCCTAATATTTCTACCCCAATTTTCAGTTCTGAAATAAATTAATATGTAAGTGGCAACCTGTGAAGCAAAACTAGATCAAATGCAACCTGTGGCTTCTTGGGTTTCACATTTCAGCTTTCCAGTTCAAAACTGCATAAAACCTTTAATATCAATCCAGGAATGATTTCTATTTCCCCAATGAAGTTTGATAGCACTTGCCCAATCTGTTTTCCTAACTATTTCTACTTTTAAATATGATCACTGCTCAGATGCACCTTTCCATTTTCCATTATTTTGGCCATGAGGTGTTGCTGAACGGCTAGAATGGGCTGATTTTGGACTGCCACAACCTACAATCCTTGATTACTTGTCCAATTAAGATAAACTGATAGAATCACTGCAATTATAATTTTACAGAGACTTTTGGTAGCAGGAAGGGAGTCATTTCTCCTAGCAGCAATTTTTGGTAACAACATAGACCTGCTAAAGTATATTAAAAAATACTTACTTGAGAGAAGTGGCATGATTTGTGCTTTCCTACAAGTCTGAGGAATATAAGCACAGGTAAATCAAACCTAATAGTCTCACAAAGCAATAAATATCTTAAAGAAAATATAGAATATATTTACATAATATTTGGAGGAAATCAGGTTATTTCCATAGATGTCATACACTGCAATTTAGACGTGAGAGCTCTATTATTACTGAAAATGCATTGCAGTAATTGAAGTTATTAGCTGGAATCAATGTAGGGAATAGAGTGTCCTGTCCCTCTCTCCATTCTATGCTTTTACTCTGTAAAAAGTTCCCACTTCACCTCTCTAATCTTGACAAAAAATCTATGCTTACTAAATCAATCATATGTAAAGCATCAAACATTTTAATTATTAATTTATAAAATATATTAAAAAGAAGACATTTGCAGAGTTTAAAAATTTTTACCTAAAAGTAGGTAGATGGCAAAAGCTTTCCCTTTTGAGTATGCAGAAATGCAGTTGGGTGAATATATTGTGCATGCTGAAAGATCACTGTATAAGAGAGTGGACAGGTATGGAATTCTGAAAGATAAATTTTCATTAGTGGAAACTGTGAGTAATGATTTGAACCTTTAAGAGACTACAGTGAGAGCCACTTAGAACTAACTGCTGTATTGAAACAAAATTTGTCTTAAACTATGCTAGTCTGCTAATACACCATTCCAGAACAGACTTTTTTAGAGTGACTTCTGACCACAAGCTAGATCAGGAGAAAAACACAGAAGATAAAAATACATCATTTGTATGAAAGAGAATGAAAAGAGATCAATTTCTTAAGGAAGTGCTTAAAAAAATGTTTAAGCAGCTTGAAAATCATTTAAGCAACTTTTTACAAAATATTACTAAATACAGAGCTTACTAACTTATTCCAAAGTATTTGATGTTTTCAGTAGTTTCCAGCAAGTCAGGAAAAGAAAACTAAAATACAGATGAAGACAACTTCACTTGTTCGGAAGCAGGACACATGTACAGCATGTTTTTAAGTACATAGTGAACAGAAATATAAAAGCAAAGTTTATGACTCAACGAGTTTTTGACTAACACAGGCTGAGTAAGCCAATTCAAATTGACAAAAGCCAGCTCATTGTTTTAAACATAAGAGACCACTCATTTGCTTTCACAACTTGTGAAATATGGACTATGTTCTGACACTCTGAATATTACTCCAAATTCTAAATAAAAACAGAAAACAATTTTGAAGCAGAGAATTATGCAGCTATTCAAATTACAATTAATCAACCAGCAAAAAGTACATGTATGTTGATGGAATGGTGCAACCCAAGACAACATCAAGCCCAGAAGGAAAGGTAGAGATAACTACGATAATTAGTGGGATTTTTTTCAAAAGTTTGAAAATGCTATGTCGCGAGTGCTTTAGGTCGCTTAGAGAATCATCAGGAAGGTATCATCAGAAGCAAAAGTTTTGGGAGCAGACAGTGTTCCTGATAAGCTCAAGAGCAGCTGAACTGCCAGTAATCAAGACTGGGGGCTAAAGAGCATTCCTGAGATCATGGTGTGATGCCCAGGGGTGGTGATGGTGGTGGGGTTATGCACCACTAAATGTCATGAGACTGAGGCAAATAGAACAAAGAAGATCTAAGATCATTAGTTCAGAGGAGTAATTCGCAGCAATCATACCCATCATTTTTGCACAAGACGAATAGTCTATAGTCTAGCAGCCTGAAATGAAATGGAGTATTTGTATGGGCACAGATGCACAAACTGGTGTGGTGTTAGAAAAAATGGCACTAGCACAATACTAGCAATTAATGGGACACAGAGAAGATAAAGGTTTCACTAGAAGACCATTTGAATGAATGGGAATGTAAATTCTTCATGAAGAAAAAATGGTTTAGAGAATCAAGGGACCCGACAGAAGGAGGAAGATATGAAAGTTTTCAGTAAAGTGCAAGGGTAAAATGAAACAACCACTTCAGTCTATAATATTTATTAAATTTCTTCTACCTTTAGGCAAATGTTAAAAGTTGGATTAAATTGGTTTCCTACTCTAGGTAGCACAGAAGAAGAAGAAGAGAATATTCATTTAAAGATGGAAATATTGAGACATTCAATTGCATACAGATTCAAGAGAAGATATTCTAAGAAATATGCCTTCACACAGGACAACTAAAAACCCCCTATCTTTTGGATTATATAAATGACACTGAGATTTGTGTTGCTGTTTGTTGGCAAAACTGTTGGGTTTTTGTGGCAAAAACAAAAGAGAAAATGAGGAGGTTTTTTTCAAAGTAGTTTGAGAAAAAAAGCCCCAGTCATCTGCTTTAAACACCAGTATGAAATGTTATAGAAGGATTAAAACTGGCTGTGGGGAGGAGTTGACACACTGAAATGAGAAAGGTAGTCAAGTTTCTTCTTTATGGAGAATCACAGTGAATCTTTAAACCAGGTTAAAACAGCTCTACAGAGCTGTTAAACAGAGAAGGGCTTACATTTTTAGTACGCATTTGCAGAAACTAAAACGCATTAATCAACTAAGTTACAGTAAAAGCAATCAAAAACTGTCTGCACACTTGCTTAATGAATAAGGAATTTTTGGTTCTAATTCTCACATATAATAATTTTTTTTCTTTCTTTTTTTTTTTTTTTTTGTGGGTAAAATATATATCTTCTGAATCTGATTCCAAAAGACTAGTGTTATCAGAAGCAGATTAATAAACAAGAAGAGTGTCATTTTTCAGCACTATTCTTGATTTACCCACGAGGCAGTTGTGTATTCAAAAAACATAGTGGAGTGAAGTACTGATCTGAATGTTGTACAGTGTAATAAGAAAGATCTCTTGGGATAGGGTAGGATGTCAACTGTGATTGTCATATCTAGTGCTAAATGCGAAATTTAGGAGAAAGCAATTAAGATTTTGCCACAGAGTTGTGACTGGTATGGCCTCATTAAAGAAGTAATTTTTAAAGAGAGTAAGATTAAAATTGGTGAGAAAAATATGTGGAACAGGATATATACTGGTCATTAAGAGATCAGTCACGTGAAAAAGATCATTTGTGAGGGGTCAGTGGAAACACTAAGGACAAAGATATCTTTGTGATAGTTATCTATGTACCTGTATTAGTTTGAAGTAAAGGACTTTATATTAGCTTTATTTCAGATTAAATGCATATTTGCTTTTTTTGACTGGCTTCTTTTTTTCTTCTCATTGGATAAATATTCAGTCATTGTTGCAAAAATCATTTAGCATCCAAAAGTTTCTTCAATGTAGGTTCACTAATAATAATGTCAAAAGAATTGTTGCAATCATCACATCTGACATTCTGTTAAACACAGGACAGTTTTTGGTAGATTTGTACACAACATTTAACACAAAGCTCTGAAGGAGAACAGTTTTCTCTGATGAACACACAGAGAACGGATATTGGATAATTCTGCACAACTGATCAGCCATTTTATTTTGCTTGCAATGCTCATTTGGGCTCCTAATACGGTAGTCTTTTTACTCAGAATTTTTGCTTTGTCTGTCTTTGTCTGATCAGTCAATCATTTTGATTAACATCTCTGAACTGATATGCTATCTAGAAAGCAGATTGCTGACAGATACGGTAAAGGTGCTGTCTGCTTTAAATAAATGCAAAGGCTTTTCCCATAAAATGCAGCCCACACGAATAAAAATATTTTTACACAGTTCACTATCTGAACTTGTTAAACACCTGGAAAAGGAGTATGGCTAAATCACTCCAGTTTACAATTTTACCACCTTCTCTAAGTTAGTTTTTTTTCCTTGTTTCTACAGCAATTACACCCCATGCTATTCCCTTCAACTGTTTTTATTCCTTCACATGAGCCAAATATATTTATCTGCCTTGCTGTTATACCAAGCATATGTACTGTAGCTTTGTCTTGAATGTGTAATTTCTTTTGCAGTCAAGTAGAATAATTTGTTCCTTTTCTTCAGCACGTGAAACTTTTCTCATCTTCATTGCTTTAAAACAGAGTTCTTTCTAGCTGAAAAAGCCTTCTTGGCTGATGTAAGGGTCCTTGTTTTTTCCACAGCTCTGCAGGAACTCAAGATTCTCACCTCACTGAATACAAGGGATTTTTTTTTCCTGTTAATGATATTCTAGAAATAAAAATTAATACATTTTAACTGCATATCAGTGGAAACTTCAACTTGAAATATTCATAGAACAGTTTCAGCTGGGATTGTCAAGAGTATAAGCTTTGGTTTAGCTCTGTTGCTACTGATGCCTCTCATTCCTTCTTTATTCTCAAGAGTTACATTATGGTATTTGTACTTTGAACAGCATGTCACTCATACATATCATCTTATTTAAATGTTACACTTCTCATCGGGACAAAATACTGCAGAATTTTATTAGAACTGAAGAAGGTGATTTTACATTCAGCAAGGGTTGTTGTTGAAAATCTGTATTACACTGGAATTAATTTTCATATGAGAACTGTTACTGAAATAAAAAGTCCCACTCAAGGAAGTACAGATTTGGTGAATCTTGTCTGAAGTCGATCTTAAGCTACATTTTTTTTCCTGGAAAGGAAGAGGATTTTTCAGCTTTACTGTAACAGAATTAAGTTTAGGTTCTTCATAGATGAAAAAATTGCCTGAATTTCAAGGTTATCAGATTGCTGGTGTATACTGTATACTGATGAAAATTTTGCTCGTGACAAATAGTATTCAATGAAGAAAATGTTAGTACTACCTTAGCAATGTCTTTTGAACAGTATTGTGAAATTGAAAAAAAGTATAAAAAAAAATGTGAAAATGGCTAAATTCTACATAACTTGAATATGTTGCAATCATGAAACAAAAATAAATCTAAGCCGTATCTAATCTAATCCATTTTCTCCCCATCCCTCCAATGTTAATATTATGCAATCAGCAGAGGAAGCCAAAAATGAAAAAATATTATAAAAGTCAAATTTGATAGAGTGAAAAAAAAATACATGCAAATTAAACACAAACATTTCTATTTGCAAATTCAGAGACAGATTGTTTTCTTTCAGGGGAAAATGAAGCCACAAACAACAAGGACGCACTTAACACAGCAAACCTCAGAATGAACTAGACTCCACTGAAGTTCAGAATATGACCTTAAATTTACCACCTATTAGTTCAAATATTAAATAAATATTATGAGAAATGTCACTAAAAGAAAAACTTCAAATTATAATTCTGTAGTAAAAGAATATAATTTTCAAATCTATGTGACTTATGAAAGGCATTTTCAAACATATAAAAAGAAATTATATTCACAGTAAACATATTTACTATTTACTCATACCATAAATTCTGCAATTATATTATCAATTTATCAACAAAGAGGTGGAATGCAGTAGACCATGGGGGATATTAATTAAAAATAATCTCTTAATTGTATGCTAAAAGCTGTAAGACAGACACTACTTTCCCAAAGGCAGAAAAAGGACTGTACTTACAATTCAGTTATGGACAGGTGCCCAGATTTTAGCTTATCTATCATTTGCTACATGCTGAGTTTGCTGCGTACAAGCTGCCATTACTAATAGCCTGGGACAGAGCCATGAAATTTCAAGTACTGTATATTCCAGGTCAGAGCACAATCTAGTTAGTGTCATCTGAAATTCATCCACCATTCCTCCGCTTAATAAAGCCTGCTGGTGACCAATTGAACTGCAACATTGCTCTTTTTTAGTGTATGCTAATTTTTTTGTTATGCCTATGCTTTAGAAGCACAGCTCTATTTCTTGTCAAAAATCCTTTAGTTTCCAGTATATTTGCAATTTCATTTTCAATATTATTCTTTACACATACTATCCAGGTTACGCAGACAGTATGCAATTCCACAGATGGCAGAAAAAGGAACTTTCATTTCAAGTAACACATCATGTTCAGAAAAAAAAAAATAAAACAAACCAACTCTACATGCAACATCAAATCTTTTGAAATAAGTTAGAACAATCTAGTTTTTGGCTTTTCATCTATATGGCATAGAACTGAAGGAACATTGCAATGGAGCACTACAAGGAAGATTAGATAGTACAAATAATGTCTTTTATCAAGTATATTAGAATTTCCATTTGAACTTTAAGATCAGTGAATTGCTATCTTGTTTAGAAAGTGCAGATTTGGTATTATTCTAGTGAGAATTTCATCACAAAGAGATGGAATTTAGATATTTTTATCAGCAAAAGCAGTTTTGTTTTTTGGTTGGTGGAAAAGCATTCCAAAAGCCATACCACTATACTTGAGAACCGAGATTATTTTTTTAATAGATGTTTTTCTAGGTTCTTAACCATAGTTAACCATTTTTAGTATCTTTTGCATATTAAAAGAATTAATTGATATACATTAAAATAATATTAACAATACTATAATACATGTGAGAAGTATGTAGATAGTATGTCAGAATTGCAAGAAATATACTGATACTGTGCTGACATACTTACATTGACAATAAATATTACATTTCTAAGCATGGATGATTTGGTCCAGATGAACCTGAATTTTCATTCTCTCTGTGGGCACCTGTGCATACCCACCCCCACACACATATACACACAAGACACTTTACCCTTTTGTCTTACTATGAGCTATCATTTAATTATTTGAGACCTATTGTCAAACTAATAATGCTATTTGTTGTGTTGCAGGTTTAGGAACACAGCCTTTGACCTGTAGTGAGTGAACCTTGACTAAGAGCCAAATTCCCACCCAGCTGTGGCGGTGGTTGATTTAGACCCCGCTGCCCCTGAGCAGGAAGCAGGCCAGAAGGGACGTAGGACCTTTTGGTGGGGCAAAGTCAGGGGTTAAATCCCTGTAAAGAGG
>WBMZ01002653.1:66121-95353 GCA_013400975.1 Atrichornis clamosus | reverse complement strand
CTTGGAAAGTCCCTTTCTCCCTCCATGTTCAGTTGGCCCTGGTTTCCCTGCTCCTCCCCTCTTTCCTCCTCATTGGGTTTCCCCTGATCACCCCACCTTTCCTCCGCCCATGGACCCTCAGACCATTGGCCCTTGTAGCTTTCCCCACCCTAATTTCCCCTCAGTTAGAAGTCTGTGTAATTCTGTTCTGTCGGGCTCTCTGTGCCAGGAAACCATCGAGAGATGTTTTGTTATTAAACCTCTCGGTACTCGCCAGGAGGACCCCTCCCAACCTCTTCGCCTCTGTTTTGTTAATTTACCGCCGGTCGGTAGATGAGTTGGTGCGCGCCTGCTCCCAGCCAGCAGGGAGTGTGGGGCACCCCAGAGGGGCTATCGAGCTCCCCGAGAGCGACTCCCAGAGGGACACTTCTCGGAAGGCCGCTGGGCGCCTTGCGCTTTTCCCTCTTCTCTAAACCGGCCCAGTGACCGCGAGGCGCTGACGGCGGCACCCAGCCACTGGTTTTATCCACTCCTTCAGCAGGTTGGGCTGAAAATAGACTAAAAAGAAAAGAATTTATGGGTTGTTATAAAGAGAGGGAGATCAGTTGCCAATGACTGTTGTTGGCAGCACAATTCGACTTGGAGAAAATGTACTGCTAATTAAAACAAAACTATAATTACTAGTTCAGGTAGTATGAAACAAACAAAAAACCTGATTGAAACAGCTTCCTTCTTCTCCCTTGTACTAGGCTTAAGTTCACCCCTTCAATCCAGACTCCTTTATCACCCCCTCAAACCGGGTTTGCACTCAGTCCGTAACAGCCGATGGCTACTGCTCCTTCCTCCTCACTCCTTCCTCCACACACTTTTCCTGCTCCACCTATCACAGTGTCTTCCAGAGGCTGCAGGGGAATGTCTGCTTCAAACATGGAGCTCCTCCTCCTTCTCATTCTCCTCTTCTTCCTTCCCCTGGAACTGACTGCGTCTGGCACCTGGCAGCCCTGGCCTCTCCTCACAGAGGCCTTCTGTCAGTCTCCACTGCTGCCAACATTTGGATACCCTCACATGAAATTGTTGACAAAGTTAAGATTTTTTTAAAAAATTTGTGCTAGACCTTTTCATTTTCTTAGCTGAATGACCTTTTCAATGCTAGCTTGACCCCACCCCTTGGTGTCACCCACTTTTACAGACTTTTCCAAGATTACAGCATTTTGAAATTTGTAAGTCTTTAGAAACCTAACATATAAAAATGCTATCAATGCATAGATTTCATATAACATGTATCATAATAAAAATAAAGCACAAAATAATAAAAGTTCTATATCATGATTTTATAGATGATATTTTTATCAGAAAGGTATTCTGTCAAAAATAGAAACTACTGGAAGAAGAATAAGCAGAGCTGGTCTTCTTCACAATGTTCAGACCTGTGTTCTATGCAGTAATTCAAAATTATTTTGTATTCTTATTCTTCATTGAAGCATTGCTTAACACCTTTACTCCAAGCCCTTTAGAGTGAGTCGCAGAAAGCACAGTACAACATTTTCAAACAACTTAAGAGTTCCCACATTTAAAAAGAAAACAGTATTTTTCATTTGCTACTCTGGAGCATTATACATTGAATTTCTACAAACTAAATTGAACTAAATCCCTTTCTCCTCTTAAGTTCAAGTGCTGCACAGGCTGGCCTCTTCACTACAAAGCTATCTGTAATTTACATGTTCCTCTAAAATATTTTTTATTAGAGTCATTAAAATTATAAGCCCTGCAATCTGATCACTGATAGCCTCCTTCTGGACTTCACAACTTATAGCTATTAAGGTGTCATAACTTACTGAACATGCTCAGGAGCCTTAGATCTTCTCCTGGAAGATACCAAGGGAAACTAAATCAGTAGCTGCTACTTTTTCATCTTCATGTTGGCTGCTGTCAAAACAATCCCCATATAAAATGGGATTTTCCAGCCAGGTGGCCACCAGGAACAGTTGGTCTCACAGGTCCCTGAAAGTCAGAACCTGGAGCATTCAATTAAGAAAGTTTTTCACTGTGTTTTATTGCACTTTTGTAACTGGTTTGTAACGGTGTTATCAGTGAGGTTTCTTTAAATTGCGTTGATTGTTTACCCTAAAGTTGAAACTTCTGTAAAGTAACTGTTCCATGGAAACACTAACTGCTATTCTTTTTCCCATCATAGGGACTGGGCTGCAAGTCATGTCTTGTATTTGTCAACATTGTTGGGATTGACAGGCAAGTAGAAATCCAAAATACCCAGCAACTCTTTTGTGAAGACAACTCCAGGTTTTTTTTGAAAAGGGACTTTTGAAGAGAAGATATTTGTTAGTTCAAGAAGCATTTCATACCAATGGAAAAAAAGAGGTTTAGTTATATTGCCATGGAAAGATGCTATAACTAATGTGATTTTAAACTTCTTATTAACAAAAAAGTAGGTATTTATATAGTATTATAGAAGTAAAATAACTACTTAGTAGTATTTACGTGTTTCTCACCAAGCAAGGTAAGCACAAAAAGGTAAATTGCATTCTTTTTATTTCTTTTTGGTTTTTGCAGTCAAGTACAGTGAAATGAGAAACAAAATGCCATAAAGAAATTACTTCCATTTGCTTTGCACAAAAGGTGTAACAGGGCTAGCATAACTCTGATTGCTGAATTACAGGAATAATATATATACAAACAGACATTTCAAAATATTTCAAATCAGGGTGAAAAAGACAGTATTTTATTTTTAAAACACCTGCTAATATTGATTTGCATAGAAGAAATAATTTTAAAGTTTTGTTTTGTTTTGTTTTTATGTATGCAGGCAGATGAGAAAGGTAATAAAAAGCAGAATAGTCTCATTATGCCTCACTGAAGTCTTTATGACAATTAGGGATCAAATTACCATGAGAGGTTAACAGCTAGTGTAGATTTCTAAAATCTATAGCTTTCTCTAAAAAAAAAATTCCTCTTTCTCTGCCTCAACAACAACTAATGTCAGCAGAGTTAATTTTTTTATTTTTATCAAATCTGGAACCTTGAATACTTATGTATTTAGCTCTTCATCTTTATAATCATATGATATCCAAAGAGTTGTGAAGGTCTACACTTTCTTTCACAACTTCCAACAACTTTAATATGAAAGCCTGAATTAAAAGGTTAATGAATTATCTTCCTCCTCTATAAAAATCTTAAATTTTTGAGTTTGAGAGTCTGAGTTTGCATCAGGGCATTATATGGAATTATATGGAACTAGAGAAGTGTACAAATCCATGAAACAAGTGAAGGTCTCCTCAGGTTTTCATCCTACATTGACTGGTCCAGTGGAAGTTGTTTCTTCAACTACAGTACTATCAAGCAAAACAAAGTCAAACTTTGTGTCCCTTTCCTGAAAATAGTCTTGCAATTAAAAAAAAAAAAAAGGAAGAACTTGTGCTTGATTATTAGTTCACTAAACTGGCTTCTGAAATGTACTTAAACAACTGTTCAGCTTGTTAGTGTTAAAACATGAATTTAAAAATTGTTTGACAACTATAACAAATCAACACTTCAGAAGTTTATTTGCCCAGCTAAATGTAGATAGATATTATTTTATTTCTCGTGGAAAACTGGGATGAAGAAAGCTGTTGTACCACAAACAACATAATTTGTATTAAATAAAAGCACCACTGACAGAAGACTAATGACATTTTGTCTTTTTTTTTCCCAGAGAGTTAAATAATTTTATACCTTTTCATTAGATAAAAATATTGTCTACTACAGAGCATTTTAAAATACATTGTGTGTAACTTTCTATAATATTAACTTCAGAAGCAATATTATTTATTATAATAAGTCAGTGTGAAAAAAAAAAAAGAGCAGATTCTTGTATACTCCTCTCCATTTTTATTTTACTTTAGCTTGTTCAGGAGTGATTCACAAGTGACTCTTGTGAAGGCCTTCTGAAAAAAGGACAACTTCACAACTCCTCCTTGTGGCTTTTTATGTGACCATACTCTTCCTACAACTGTACCTCTGAGAGAACAAATTTAAAATATCATTGCTCTATCACACGGGCAATCACATTTTGCACCTACACTCAGGATTACAGGGATCTCCAATAATAGAAACAAATAACAAAAATGCCTATGGTAATTAGGAACAGTTTTTTTATAAGCCAGTTGATTTTTTCATTGCTACATAAGTTTTGTGGTGCATATTACTGAGACTGATAGGGTTGGGTAAAATGTTCTGTAGCTCGATTGCTCAGAGCAGACAGTGTACTGGAACAAACTGCAACTGTGCCTATGTATCCAAATTTACTACTGAGAGGGAAATGGGAAATGCAGCTTATGGATTTACAGGGACAGAACTTGATTATATAGAGAGCTACCCCGCTGCCTAGGAGTGACTGAACAGACAGACTACCCACACAAAAGAATTGGATACAAAAGTCACAATTTGACATAGCATAGAGGAGAAATTTTTGGCAAAATTATAAGTGTTTAAACTAAACAATGTTAAAACCCCCCAGACTTTGTCCTAGTCACCTACATGCCTGAGATGTAAAGCTTTCCCATTTTAAACTCTTGAGGCACCATACAAACCAAATCAAGAAAATGCTGGAAAAAAACCAACATGAATTACCAAAAGCAAATCATGCCAGATTAATGTGATTGCTTTCTACAACAAAATAGCATCTTCTGTCTAGCAGGTGCATGGTTAGAAACAAAGATCCTGTTCTTATACAAGTGGGTTTGGCAATTAAAAAAGGGAATGGGAAAAAATGTGTTGCATTATGTAGTTCAGAGGATGATTTTCAATAGGTTTTGAAACTTTAAAAACAGGCAGCAACCTTATAAGTGATATATAATTGCGACCATTAGAAAAGAATAACAGCCTATATCTGAGATCTTTGGTTTTGGAAAGAATTGTGTTAACATATATTGTACTGCTGTTTCTATGTATGGAGCATGTGTTACAGAAACTGTAATAAAAATACATATTGTATCATTTAACAATAAGTTTCGAACAAAACAACTTATACAACTCAGATACTGAACACTTACTTCTATTTAGAAAGAGGTCTAATAGAGAAGGAACCCAACTGCTCTAAATTTCATTCCTTCAGGCTCTGCAGTAGAATCTATGAAATTGAGTCAGGCACCTACGTTTCCTACAGGAACTACAGGGATTGGAGCATCTCATTATGGGATTCATAGCACACAAAGAAGAACTGAAGAAACAAATGCATCTCAAATCCCAAACTCAGTGCATTCATTTCTTTTAAAGTGACGTTTCTGAAATTTGTTCTCATTGGATGGCTAGCACAACACCAACACTATAGGCAGACAAGCAACTCTGTCTAATTTTCAGACACTGTAAAGATATACCTTCCTAAAGTTTTCCTTTCTTCCCTATCCAGAAATACATGTTCAAGCATCTCAGGATCATGAAAAAGCATTGCTACAGAGGCATATAAGAGGATTTCCTATATAGCCTTGAACACTAAGGTTGTAATTTCTTTTTCTTTCTCTAAGAATGACATCAGAAGTCCAACCTACATTTCTAGTGTGATCTGGGAGTCTCTCCAGGGAGAGAAGAGAGCAAGAGAAGAGAAGCAAGAGAGAAAAGAGACAAAAAGAGGCCAGAGGAATAGCACAGAGAGGGGAAATGGATGTAAAGCCTGACAAGCAGGAGAGAGTAGAAAGATGGGAAGGCAAATAAAAGCTTAGAATGCATACAACAGCAAGAAGAGAAGAATTAATATTTATAGTCGAGAATTTATAAAGACTTGAAAATGCATGTTTTATGGTAACACTAGTATTTAGCATATTTACCATCTCAGAAACCTGAAGGACTCTGTATAGTTACTGCAATTTCCAAGTTATAACAATCCTTACATTAGATCTGTACTTTTCTTATGCTGTGTTTTTTATAGTCTCAGTGTAAATGATCTCATTAGCTCCCTGGTCTCCTGTTCTGTAATGGATCCATAAAGCCACAGTCATACATTCCTTTAAATCCTCCTAATGGCTAATTTTCACCATATTGTTCCAAGAATATTCCCAAAGCAGCAACTGATACTAAAAATAATATTAGTATTTTTACAAGAAAAGTAATTGTTAGGCACAGGAAAAATACAATTGTCACTTCAGTAACAATGGACTACAAGATATTTTTAACCTCCACATCTTCAATTTAAATTATAATTACAGATGGAGAAAAAACTCATTCAAAGAGAGCAAATGAAAGAAGTTAGCAACATCAGACTGCCAACTAACCAAAGGTCTGAGCTATAAACAACGTTCATAACTTGTTTCTCAGTAGAAGTGAAGGCACGTATTATGATGGAGCATACTTTAATGAGCACAAATAAGATTGGACAGATTTCTGAGCCTTTTTTTGTTGTTTCTTTTTTTTTTCTTTGAATATTTCAGTTTAAGATGCGGCTTGTGGGTTATGTCTTGATATTAGCTCTTCCACTAGATAAAACTTTCAAGTGTGCAGGCTGCTATTAGTAGTATATATCATGATTAGCAAATTGAAAAGAGTAAACTGAAGGTGTTCGTATCCTGGAGTCCCATACCAAAGAGGCAACTGTAGAGGAGTTCTGAAAGAGGTACTTTGCATAGACCTTTCTGACAGAGCTGATATGCTCCTCCTCATCTTCCTTTTATGTGTAAATCTGTTTTAAACAATGAAACTAAGTAGTTCTGGCATTCCTAGACTGAAAATGGCTATTGCTGAGCACCAGCAAATCAGTGCTTTCATTTAAAAAAAAAGAACTATCCCTATTTAATTCTGTTTGATTTTAAAGCTCTTTTAAAATGTCTAGAATAGGCCATGCTGAAGTTGATTCTTATATTATGCTGACCACAATCACTTATCAGAGAATCTGTATGCATGCTGTCATAAAAAAGTATTCAATATGTTATAAATAAATAAAGATTGTACACATTGCAGTCACCTTCCAGTGATCTGATAAAAGAAGTGTCACAATTCTTGCTTTTAAAGACAAACGGAGCACTGACACACTGCCTTTGTGATTACAACTTTTGATGTTTCAACACAACAGATTTTTCTGTATGTGGGGAACTTAGGGGACTGAAGCCAGACATGGTTAAGGGGACTTAAAAAGTTTAGGATTCCTTTCTTCCCAATTAATATAATTTATTGTGCTTTGTACTCCCTACCATGTTACAGGAAAAAGTTATCTCAAAACCTAATCCTCATATCGATTCCATATGAAGATTGCATTAAATCCTCCTAAAGCCAAAAGAAAAACTTTTGGTTTCCGTGCACAACTTTATTGGTGTGTATACCCAAGTTTATCCCTCTAGTGTGTGAATTAGTGAGATAAATGTACTTATAAAGTGAAAGTGAAAAAAAAATTCATTGTGAACTAGCTCTTTAGTTCACAAAATATTTCAGTTTCCTTACACAAGCGGTAATTCTCCCTGCAGTGTGACCTTCAACCATGGTCTCGTATTGAGGCTCTCACAGCTCATCAGTTCCTCTGCTGTACCATGAGGAGACCTCCTGTAAGTATATACCTGCAGTAAAATTATTTTGCTAAAAGATATATGACAAGTCATTTCTTCAAGATGCTAGGGGACTTTTTCCTATTGAAGATACTTTTGGAAACTAAGTTTTAAAAGCTAGCACTTCCGAACTGTATTTTAAATATAGAAAGAGTAGAAAAATACAATCTGAACTCTGCTGGTAATAAGAGCAGAAAAAAAAAAAATCCCTGAATAAATGCTCACCATACATAGTGTTTAGTTTTCACTAGGTTGCATAGGAAACACTCAAGGTTACTGCGTCATGGTACCTGCTCTAGTGGAAGTTTATAAAATAGAGAGATGAAACAAAGAACTTATAAGTGGAAACATTGGAAAAGGTAGTGAAAAGTGGTATCACAGAAAAAAAAAGAAACTGGAAATACAGTGCAAGGTAAAAACAGAGCTTGTAGCAACATCAGTGAAGGATCAAGCAGAAGCAAATACTGAGAAACAAAAGTATTGATAGCGACAACAGAAAAAGGCAGAACTGCAAAACATATAGATGAAATGATACTGGAGAATGAAGGCCTGGAGAAACTTAAAGGAGGAAAATTTTAAAACAAGAGAAATCAGCCAGAAGGGATAGAAACAAAGCTTCTTGAACAAGTCAGTTTAAGACCTTTAAAACCAGATGGAATTCTCAGCTATCCTACTGCTTTCCAAGCCGTAGTCACAAAACTTTGCTTTCAGACCTTAACTTGGTACTCTAATGTGTCATCTCTGCATCATGAATCAGGGGGAACCTGAAGGTCCCTCACAGGGAGTCTGCAGTGATCAATTTATTCTTAATTTTTCTTAGAAGCAATAAGGGGGAAAAATGTAGATAATGGTATGTGGTTTGATAGCAAGAAGAGAGGGAAAAAAGAAAGAAGTCACTGTAGAGGTAGAAAATTGTCAATCAGAATAACATTTGTCTGATTAATACAGGTGGTTAATGTTACAGATACTGATGGTACTCTTAAGTGCAGATTGATTTGCATAAGTAACAGTCTCCATTCTTTATTTCTATCTGCTAATATATGGACCCATGATTATTATTTATTCTTTATAATCATCTCCTTTAACCATTTGAGCAGCAGTGACATTCTGACAGAGAACTACCTCATTGTGATAAAATATTCCTTTATGTCTCTGTTCTTCACTCGAAATTCATTCTAATGGCTGCTACTGTATAAAGTAGCACTTTGGTAGGTGCTGTATATAGTACTTCTTTCCCTAGTTGGAAATGAATAGGAATACACTTTAATCAAGTAAACAAAAAGAAGACTGTGTTCACCCTGAGTTTTCTGATATTGTGGTGCTTCAGCCATAAAACTAAATTTAATTCAAATTAAACTGCCCTCAATTAGAGTAAATGGAGAGGTAAATGATACTATTGTACAACATAATATCCATTATAATATTAAAAAAAAATGTAGATGACCTACTTTGTACCAGAATGTTCAATAGCTGCCAAAACTCTATAAAGAATTGGGTATTTTCAGTTATGCTCAATTTTGCAATTCAGATTGACCAAGCTTTTGCTTAATGAAGTTGGCTGAGATGCTTCATCTAGAAAGGAATATAGTTAAGACAGGCCTCTTTATCCAATATTGCTCTTCTAACTTCTTCCCAGGACAAACAAGGATAATATGAGACAGAAAGAATAATAAGTAAGATAATAAGAAGGTTGCAAGTTTTGTATAGTCACAATTATAATTGTTTCATCCAATACAGTGTTGTACTTCCACTTTAGGTTCATGACATTAAGTTACTTGATTGTTGTGAGTTCTCAAAATCTTGAAATTACAAAATGTTTATTTCAGGTTTATTGGTATGATCGGTGCTTACATTTACAATCTTCCTTTCCCTAAATAGCAGTTTAAAAGGTTTAAGTTATTTAGCATTTAGTTGTTAACTCTTCTGTCTGGCAAGTTGAGAAGAAGACTGATGGAGTTACCATTTGACCTAAGCTTGGGAGCAGAGATGCTTTTTATCATACGTTTCCCAACAGAATCAATTACCAATGACATTTCTTCTTTTAGAAAAACATTAAAAAGTCACCTCAAATGCCAGCAACATTTTAATGGAAAAGCTAGAATATTGCTTGTCCCTGTCATCCTTTCTTTACATTTAATGAGAGAACATATAGTCCATCAGGAGAGGACAGGAGGGAAGATGGTGTTTATCAGTAATAAGTGCTGACGCTTTTATATGTCAAACATTCCAGTCATGTTAATCTTTTACAGTCCTGGTGGCAACTGTTCAAAGTTTAACATCAGAGCAAGTGTTTGAAAACAGTAAAAAAGGTAAAAGATTTAAAATGTCATTTGACTCAGTGAAACACAAAATGTATATGTTAATCCCTAGGGTTTTTTGTACAGAAGGATTTCTCATCCAGGTTGTCATCAAAACTGTCTTAACTTTATTATGACAGTGCTCAGAGTTTTTCAGCATTGAATTAAATATTTTGATACTGACAAGTTACTACAAATATTAAAGAGCCTTTAAAACAATACATATATTCATGAAGTTCATACATTAAAATTAAATTACTATCTTAAAGAAAAATTTGTCAGAAAATTTTCAATGCTATAAGAAATAGGAGGGGGTTGGTTTGGTTTTTTTAAGGTAGACAAATAGATGCACATACACAAGCACCTGTGGAAAATGACATAATGAAAACTGCTAGTTGATAGCATGAATCTATCAAAAAACAGCAGAGAAAAAAACACATACTCTTTTTTTTAAGAGGATAAAAAAGTTTTCTTTATATGAAGATTCATAGAAATATGTGTGACAGGAATTCAAAGATTACAAATTTGAGCCTAAATTATTCCTTCCATATTTTTATTGTGCAGTAATACATATTATGGACTTAATACAGGCATATAAAAACAGTATTAATAAAACTAAAGGTCATTTTAAACTGGTATTCTATTTCTGAACACATTCATAAATAAATATATGTGAAGCACATAAGAACAAGACAGACATACAATATAATATTTCCCTCATCATACCTTTCCAAGTTCCTCTTATTTGCATTATTAAAATATAGTAAAATTTCATATCCAGTCTAAGAGATCACAGACCTAGGTGTCCTCTCTATTTTACACCAAAAAAAATTTGCACATAAAAATCAGTGTAAAGATAATCTGTGGTCTTTCTGTGCTGGTTGTTATTATTATCAAATATAATTCTGTTAATAGCTGTTAATGATAATGGTAAAATAATAAATTTTTTTTCTATAAAATTCTTCTGTTACATGTTTTAATGACTATCATATAGTGTCTGTAGAAGAACATTATAAGTTTAATATTACTTTCAAATGTCTATATGTGTTTATTTGTCAAGAGTACATACTTAGTTTAATCTGCTAGAAGTATAGAAAACTGACCTTGAATATATATACATATACATATATGTGTGTGTGTGCATATATATTTATTTTTAAAATGCCATTTAAATGAAATGCATAGAAAGCAGTTTTCGAAAATGCAAAGAAAAATGTTAAAAACTCTCTCTGGGGTATCAGTCATGTGCAATCAATATCTCTAATAGTGTCTTTTGAAAGAGTATGTTCCTGGGGCCATCTGAATCAGAAAGATACCTGGATTTCATTTTATAAAGCTAACAATTTTTAGAGTCATGGAGACATATCAAAGTACGTATAATTCTCTGCTTTTCTGTAAACTCACTACTTCTGATCTTGGGAACATGTACTAGCTGCTCTGGTGTCAGTGCAATGATCGGAATTATTTTCTTGATTTTACTTTTTCCCCTGAACCCCATTTTAAATGCTAATATCTCACAACTCTATTTTCCACTAGTTTTTGAAGTAACTATGCCTTATCCAGGTTGTGTGAAGATTCTAGTTGTATGGATATTGAGTACTGGTGGAAAAGCTATTCACAGTGGGCTGCTCTTTTCATCAGTTAGAGAAATCTTCATCAATACCTTTACTTTGGGAGTGGGATGTTGGCCTATTTTATATGCATTTGCTTAGTTTTTGACTTTTCTTGTGATCTTCATACCATGCCTGGTGTTCCTATTTCCCCTTTGGACATCTTTTAGACTTTGTTTTTTCTATGGCTGTTCTAAAACAACAGCACTATGACAAGAATGTCATTAATCTGCTAACTGCTCAGAAGTTGCAACCTGGTTTTCTTTTACTCTAATGTAGTTTTCTTGTGGGTTTCAATGGTACTGATGGAGTAATTTTTTCAAATGCAGTGCCCATGCCCGTATGTTTGAACCTTCTGTAGCCAGGTAATATCATTTAAGCCAACTTCTATCAGAGCAAATGATCCTCTAAGTGTCACTCCAATGACTTAGATGGATTACACATGTGTAATCTACACATATTAGCAAACTGTGTCCAAGCTGTTTGATTTTTGAGGTTTTTTTTTTGAGAAAAAAATTATTCAACAACTTGGCCTAGTATTAAAATAAAACCATCCTTGACCCTATTTATACTCTTAATGATGAATTTACCTAGTCCGTACTGCACACAAATAACATTTGACAATACTTTTGTAGTATTGCTCAGATTTAGACTTGCTTCATATTTTTGCATATTGTCCAGATTATTTTTCTTCAAGAGATTGCAGACAGCAATGTTTCACATGGCTAGACCTGATTAATTTTTCCTCAGAGAGATGGAGAATAGGAAGAGAGAAATTATTGAAAGGGATATGCACAATGATTATTCCTTAGGGGATATAAAGAACTGGTCCATTGATATTGGTTAAATTGCACCTTCTATATCATCATGACCATGCCCATCAAGTGATGGATGGTCCTTTGTGACGTGCGTTGCATTGTTTTTTCTTTCCTTGAAGAGTGGTCTAGATATTATCTGTAACAGCAAAAAGTATTTTCTACTATAGTGTAATGGATCTGTGCTGCAACTTTTTCTCTACTTTCTCTTCAACAAATTGTAACAATATCTTGCAAAATGAGAAGTTTCAATTATATTTAATGGATCCAAAGATGTCATTTTATGTGTTTGTTAAACGTCTAAGTACAAGAACAAAACAGGGGAGGGGCTAAAAAATATAGTTGAGTATTACTGGTCACTATACTAAAAAGGGACATTAGCAAATGTAATTTACAATTTAGGGGGATTTTACCTTTTACTTTATTAATTAAATAGGAAGGAAATTTTCTGTCAAAAGGGGGAACATGTGCAAACATTCACTAAAAACATTCAGATATGTAATGCAACTGATCATTTAGATAATACTGTTTGCCAGTAAAACCATGTCCAGAACACATAAACTGAACACACAAATGAAAGTGCATTGAAATTACTTTTTCTCAAAAGTGAAAGACCATCCTCTAAAAACCATATTTAAACTTGAAAATCATTCACCATTGCATTATAATACCTTCATATAGCTAGAATTAAAATTAAGTATTTCCATCACTTTTTTCTTCTAGTTTTTTTTCTTGTATGACATATTTTTGTGAAGAAAAGATTTTTGTTGCATAATTCTTTCTCATTCTTTTTTAAAAATCTGATCTACTCAGGTATAAAATACAATACTCAAGTATATTTAATATTGGACTCATCAGAATTCAGTATTATGTTCACAGGTGTTTGCTAATTCTGTCACATCATGGAAGCTCAGAACAATAAGCAAAGTCTCTTTCAAACTTTGAGGCTTAGTATATATGCTTTCAGTCTCCAGTAAAGGCTAGGGATGAGCCCCTAGAGCAATGGGAACTGGATCTTGCCAGTGTAATATGATGGGACCAAGACAGAAGATGTTAGCCATGAGAGTTACTATAAAGCATCTAAGGGAGAAAAAAAGCTATTAACATCCCCCAAGACCATCTTTTTCCTTTGTGTTTGTTTTGACCATGTATTTTGCTTTTGCCTTTTGTTTAATTTTACAAACAAAATGAAGCAATAATTTAGCCAGAAGCAAAATATTTACAGTGCAAAGAACTGTACTGCCAACATGCACAATTCTCTAGAGAATTTTATGGCATTTGTATAAGAAAACTACCTCCCTAAGAAGAAAGGTATCTCAGGCAACCAAAGACTCACCAAGGAAAAAAATCCTACCAAATAGTAAATGATACATTAGATTATGTGAAGTATTTTCATGAAAAATCAACTTGACAAACAGTACAATAAGCATATACTCTTAGTCCATTTAAAGGTAACATCTTAAAGTAGAATCGAGGCTAAATCATCCTTGAGATCCTACTTGAAATTAAATGGGCTGATTTTTTATGTACAATAAGTATATTTGAGGATATGTTTGCTAATGATGAAGAAGAATCATAAGCTTTAAAAATAACTAGAACATGTTGATTAGTTCTGTATTATTTGTCCTGATTTGAAGAGTCAGGAATAGCTTCAGTGTGTCATTACAGCCTTACAGGGCTAAAGTACAACTGTACCAGATTAGCCCTAAATTAGCAACCTGGAGACAATCAAGAATTTCAGAATAGTCTTCACAAAGGTTGGAAGAAAGCTCTTTATTCTAATCCTTTGCATCTGCTGAGGCATGGATTCTTTTTATATCTAGCTTTTTCTAGGGCTAAGATGCTTTCCTCTTTTACTCAAGGAAGGACTTTCCTCATGTCCATAATCTTTACAGAATTGTAATTGTGTTTTTAAATTGTTTACTTATTGCAAAATTGGAGCATCAGATTTTTTGGAAAAGGTCCAGACTTCTTTTCAAAGCACCTCTCCTATTTGGTCAGTGTTTATAAATTTCACTTGATATGAAATTTCTGGAGTCACATCCATTTTTATTTAGAGAGATTGAAACCCACACCTCCCATGAGAGTGTTCTAAATGACACCTCTCTGAGGCTTTATTTTCACATAGTTCTTCATAATTTCTTCTCAATATCTTACATAAAAAATTTCTTCCTGTTTGGAAAAGTTGGGACTTATCTGTTTGTAGGCATATGACTATATAATGGGTATGACTGTACAAGGAGTATATATGATGGATTTTGGTTTTATCATTTGTGCAACAGTAAGAACACTTATTAATACTCAATGTACAATATACTCTGATCTATTGCGTACTGCTAAGCACAGCAGTGAGAGTCCCCCTTCCTGAGGAGCACTGAAGTCCTCAGAAGAGTCTAAGGGAGCATTGTCACTCAGAAATTCTGGGAGGTTCTGTTCATACAAAATGCATTACAAATTATTATTAAGGGATGGCACTATATAGAAACAGAGACCTAAGCACTTCAAGGACAAGAATATGGCAAGATCAAGCAAGAAGGGTAAAAGAGATTTAGCTGAATCTCCAGAACTACTACAGAAATCACACTGCCAGTGCTTGAATCCTGAAGAAAAAAAACCAGACAAACAACAAACTAAGAAAAAATGAAGACAGTTAAGAGAAATTGCTAATTTTTAGATTTGTTAAAAGGAAAAAAAGAAAAAACAGAGATAACACTTTGAAAGAACCATAGGAAACTGAAAATATGAAAAACGTTGGAGAGCAACTAACAGATGTTAATAATTTGTTTTATCACACTGTTTTATCATCCAAAACTGGTTGTTTATGTGTAAAGTAAGAGTTATTTTATTGCTACCAATGTGTTCAAGGTTGAGTAATAAATCCTTAATTACAAAGTGAGATTTTTATTCTTTTCATGTGTGATAAGAATAAATGATCTCCTGTGATATACTGGACCACAGAAGGAAAGAAAACAAAAAACTTACCTGAGACATCCCTCTGGGATAGGAATTTTATTTCCTGTGCCATTGAACGCCATATGAAACAATTAAACACCTCAGTAATATGCGCCATATTCTTGTGGAGCTTCAGTCTTTGTGTGATCTTTTTCCTGGCCCAGTTGAGTTTTTTAAATGTAAAGTCTCTCCAGAGAACAGTCTCACCAAAACTCACTAAGGCTGTCAACTATACTTTCCCAGGGAAAATACGGATTTTAATTATCTGTAGGCTGAATTCTTTAAGCATCTATTTATTAGTTCAAAGGATATCGTTATCCCTCCTGTACCTAAGGAACACCTGACCTCTAATTAAAACTTTACAACTGTGTACTGCATTGTCCCCATTCTAGTGAAGGATGTAGAGAGAAAAGTAGGCATTTGTGCATCCTGGCGGAGCTAAGCATCAGAGGAAAGCCACCAAAGTACTTGGCTCATGTAGGACTAAAGCCATTATTGAAAACAGTATTTTCAGGTTTAGTATATTTTCAAACATTTTCTACATAGTCTTTACAAATTACATTGTGTTGAAGCTAATGTATGGATTCAAATTTTTTAAAAACAACTGTGAAAAGCTATTGGGAACAATTACAGTAATTAATTATACTCTTTTCTTAAACAGATCTTAAACAGCCAATGGAACATGGGTAGGAAGTTGTGAGAAATATCAGATGACCTGTAAAACTAGTAGGTGTGAACATTCTGGCTTTTAAAAAATTCAGATAGTCTTTACCTCAGTGTTATCTTCATCATGAATTTAAAGAGACAAATTCAAATGATCAACAATTCTCCTCCACTTTCAGCTGGTTATTGGATTCTTCTGTATTTCCTTTATAACTATCTTTGCAAAATCATTGTGATTGACATCAAATTTGTTTGCTGTAAATTTAAAATTGGGTTTAGATATAAAAGATAATTAGCATTTAATTATTTCCTTTGTGTTCACAATTAAAAAAATTTAAAAAGAGGTTCTCCAATACCTAGGATCATGTGGCCATGAAGTTATAAAAAGCTTAAAACCTCCCAAATATAACCAATATTTAATTTCACTGTTAAATGAATGTTTTTCAAAGCATTCAAAACATTTCTAGAGGAAAATTTGAGAGCCTCTAAAATCTGGTTGCTTTCTGAATGTCCCTTTCCAACTCAGAAAAAGGCACCATAGTTAAGTATTAGAGGTAGATGAATGAATCTACATTATCTTCTGGCAGTGTCCATCACCTCATATTAAGTTTGAGAGGCAGAGTACCTCTGTTTCAGCAATGTTTAAATCCTTTTAAGGGGCATCTGAGCCTAGCCTGGACTCACTTTCATGGGCAGCAATTCTTGGATTACATGCAAATGCATCTTGCCTGATACTATCAAGAGGAGGAAACTTTGGAAAGAAACCAAGTGATTTACAGGGATGCTTGCATGGTTTTAATAAGAACCAATAACTATATGTCATTCATACTATTAATAGCTATGTTGGAAGAAGTAGAACAGAAAATGAGAGAGAAGGGTTTGACAAAATCTCCTGGGAAAATTAGAGGGAAACATCCCAGGATATTGATTAAAGCTTTGTTTTTGTTTCAACTATGTAAAATCTAAAAATTATTTTAATTAATGAAGCTACTTGAATTTAAGGTCATGTATCCTAAGAATTTATGAAAGAGTCAGAAATACAGAATAAAAGATCAACAATCTGATTTAAGCTTCAGATCTCATATCCATCTAATGCCTACTTATTTTCTTTGTCCATAGATTTGGGTGTTTTAAGACACCCTTGTTGTGCTCACTTTCCCCTTAACATGAAACATTTGAAAGTATCAGGAAAGCCAAAGAGAGATCATACACTGTAAAACTGATATTTCATTTCCACAAGATCTATATTGCCTTGCCAGTAAGACGTAAATGAAGAAAATAAGTTTGGCTCAGGAACCTGCTTTGCTAGCTGAAACATCCTGCCTAGAACACTGGATAAATGTTCTTTTGGTCATTTATATTTAGTGTGAACAAACTGTGACTAGCACAGCTCACAACGGTTATGAAATCAGACCTGCATATTTGTTTTTGAAAATATTGATTATTGTGATTTCAGATACCAAAAGTTCAGAAATATACACCCACATGCACAGATACACACAAATGCCTTGGTGAACATCTCTTTTAGTGAGCAGTTTTATGCAACTTCAGTGAATATGCATTAAATTCCACAGTATTAATGCTTTACAAACCTCACTGGATTATATAGTATCAGACTTGACATTAGAAAGCACATCAATCAATTTTCATGCCTGAATCTCAAAAAGGAAGTGACACTTCTGAATGGCACGTCAGCTATATTCCTTTATATCTTGTTAATAAAGAGAGGTCCTATTAGTGGGAGATTCAAGATGATATAAACAAGTTTTTGAACTCAACATACCATATGCTATAGCTGCCAATTATGTTCTTGTTGACATTTTCTTCATGTGGGAATATTATCCTCTCAAATTCATTATGCTTCTGTTCACATGTACTGTGTTAATTGGCATGTGACACTTTGAAAATCTGTTGCAAGGCACTATTCATAAATAGTTCTGTTTCATATGAGCAATGTATTCAGTGGGCCCAACACTTAATGTAAGAATATAATTTTTTCTTCCTCACTGATTTATTTTAAAAATAAGTTAGTTTGAATTTGTTTCATCTTTTTTAACCATGATTTTTTCCACTTTACTGTGGCACGTCATGTTTAACGATTTATTGTCTAAAAGTGAGGGGGCTGTATATAACAATGTTATAGTGTTCTTTGCAATTAGTATATGCAAAATAACCAAATAATACAAAACACTGTATTCCATTTAACATTTTCAACAAAAGCATAAAGTAGTAAAGGACAGGAGATGGTGCATATGCTGTGTTCCATAGAACAAGTGAGATTTCATGTATTTCAAAGATGACATCTTAATTACAGCACTACAAGTGCAGACTGCAGAAAATGAGTAGGATATATCTGAAGATCCTAGGACGTAAACAATAATAGCTCTGTCATCAGAAAAGACAGTAAGGGCTTTGTCATCAGCTCCCTCTAGAGAAGAATTGAGTGAAAGTTCAGGATGCATCTCATCTAAATATGGCATCAAAATGAGGCTTCCAGGTCAAACATAATAATGTTAGAATGCTTGCATTGTTAATGCACATTGATAGACACCTCTGATACATATATCAGATCACAGGTGGGTTGAATCACCTTGTTAGACAGCATCGTGTTTTCTCCATAACTATTTTGGAAGTGAAAGCCCACTCATCTTTTTTTAGTTCTTAATGTTAGCATTTAATATGATGATTTTTCATTTTCTTCATTCCTAATCATACCATCTGGGCAATATTTGCATGTTTTTATGGTCTAAAAGAGAAATAACAACACACCTGCCATCTCCTACTGACATTTGTTATTGCATCCATTCATATATCTGTTCTTCAGTTATTGTTCCTCTGTTGTTAATATGATGTTTTTCATTTTGGGAGGAACTGGTATTTGGTTTCTCTTCCTTGTTATCTGCAAGTTCCTACTTCATCTTATCTCACAAGCATTATTTTTACTTTCTGTAATACATGAATATAAGTAGCTGAAACAGAAAAAAACATTTTTATATGCCAAATACAGAATCTTGCTGTTACCAGGCAAGCATCTTTGTTCCACCTAATAAGTGTACATCTTCCATCTGTGTTAGAAACATGAATTAATCAGACCTTTGCTTCAGGAGACAATGTCAGTTCTAAGTGCTATTTACATCTGTGATAGACAGGATGGCCTTATATTCGCACAAGGAAGAACAAATATTTCCAGAGAACCTAGTCACAGTCCGTTCATCTCTGTCTTCTTTACAGCCAATTAATAACGTTTGGCTTGTAATGTCCACAGACTATATACTAATCATTTGATATCTGGACATCTGGAAAACCTTGTGCAGTGTTAATGGTGTGCTTCAAGTTGCATAATTTCCTTCTGCAATAGCACAAATTACCCTGCAGAAGGCCATGGCCAGATACAAGGCAGGACAATATGTAGCAGTCACTATTGCACAGCCACAGCACCAGACTATAAAGAGTATTGACACAGAAATTGTAGTCAGAGTCTATTACTATTTCATATGCATTTATTTAACATTTAAATAGTGCATATAGTTAGTCAAATTTATCAAGGGTTTTTAATTCCTGCCTGCTCCTAGGAGTTGAAGAGCACAGTAGCTCCATGTCTGGGGTGCTGTTGTTAATGAGCACTGAGGCTCAGCACGCAGCCGTAGCAGACACACATGCACGTGTACCCACAATACATACACACATGTCTTGCCACACAGATCAACTCAGATGGAGCACACAGCATTTAGACAAACACAAACAGCAGTAATGGCCTGATCTTGTGCACTTTTTTTGGCTGCTCAGGATGAATGTCCATTAATGGAAAATATGCGTATGTATATGTATACTACGGATCTCTCCTGCAGCTGGTCTTATACACCTAGTCTATCCAGTAACTAACCTCTTCACTCTTAACTCACCTCTCTGCACTCCAATTGCCTAATGCCCAGATGGACACATGCAAATGGGTCTTCCATTGACTGCTAAACCTTTCAGTCTCCTTAGCAGCTGGCAAGCTAATGCTAGTCTCTCCAGTAGCCAAGAATTTTTGGTTGATTTTGATACCTGGCTCCCAGGACCCTAATTTTACTTGCCAGATAGGCCACCTTGATACCCACTAGCATCTACCCACAGAGAATGTATGCAATCCAGTTTCTCTCCAGCTTTTGCTACCCAGACGCAAGGGACCCAGTGACCCATGGCTAGACTTCCACACATAAATGCGTATGCAGGACAGGCAGCATCCATCCCTGCCTCCAATTCCAGAGTACTCTTTGCGTGATAAGCTACATACAAGTGGAGAGTGTCTTCCTTTACTCTGTGAGATGTCACAGGGAATACCCTTTGCTTACTTCTGGTGCAGGGTGTCCCCTGGCCCCTGGCTGAGCGGCCCCTGGGACAGCTCTGGCACTTCAGAGAGGGGACTCATGTCTCTGGCTGGGGTATTGGGGTGCTCCTGTGGACTCTCTCTCGTGTGTGTGGAGACAAGTCTTTAATCATATAGCCTAATGCTACACCTCTTACTGTATGAACATATGTGCAGTAAAAACAACCCTCATCTCTATGCAGAAGACAACAGAAGATAATATATACCCAGAAGTCATGCACTTCAGATTAATATTTCCACTAATTGTTCTCAAAATTATATATGGCAAGAGGGTTGCTAAATTTATTATTCCATTCTGGATCCTTTCCAAAAAAGTAGACACATTAACTCTTCTGCAGAAAAGATAACACAAGTGTCAATTTTTTGCAATATCCACAAATCATAATCCAGATTAGGCAAGTAATTAGAAATTAACAGCACCAAAGAGAATTTTTAGTGCGATTTATTTTTTAAAAATTCCATCTGTACTCATGACTTAAAGAAAGATATGGTCAGGATATCAAATTTTTGATTTTGTACATGAATATCAAATCTCAAAGTTGAAGTGTTTGTAGTGCTAAGACCTTATCTGCCACAGATATTAACATAAATATGAAAGGCAGGAGAGACTTCTAAATAGTAAAAAATTTTTACTTCCTATTTCACACAAACGTAACAATGATTATTCTACAGGCATGTGAAAACCAAGACAGTGCAAATATTGTCTAGGTACAATCACCTTTTCTATATTTAACTTTTCTATTTCATATTCCTTGTACTATGTGTTTTGAAAGTAATTTTCCTGTTCTATATTTCCCTTATGTTTCACATCCAAGAGAGTTGCAATTGATTCTCTAAATTGCCTATTAGTGGAAGTTAATGATACAAAGTCACCATGAGAAATTTGTACACTTCAACATTAAAACACACTTATGTGAGAGTTCTTCCACTCCATCTATTTGCAGGCAGCTGTACATCAACAAAAAAAAAAAAAAGACAGAAAACTGCTGTCTTTCTTTCCCAGTCTCACACGTCTCTGCTTGTATCATGTCTGTAAGTTTTTTATGCCTTGTAGATCAAAAGAGTTTTTATTCTCTGGCTTGTGGGTATATGTTCTTTTTAACATTGGTAGGCAATTCATTGAGTAAGAAGACTTTAGCATTGATTATAACTAAAATTAAAAAGACAGAACTCTACCTTCAGCCATGTGCAAGCTACACACTTTTCCAAGATGAAGGACATGTACTCTCAATATAGCTAACGAGAACTATCCAATCAAGCAGGAGATTCACTTTATTTTAAGATAGATGTCTACGAGGATAAATGGCAAATAAAAATAGCAATTTATCATATTCCACTGACTATAAAAGCATTCTACAGTTAGACACTAAGCAACAATTTTTGTAATTTATTGAGACATATATACCTTAGCATATTTTTTTAAGTTAAAGTATTTGATACCTTTATGGGCTTAATTTTGGAGCTCACAAAATAGATATTTTAGATGACTGCACTTTCATTATGTAAGCAAGGTATGTACTGCCAACATTTTAACTAAAACCATGATATATGTATTTTTTGTTCTTGATGCAGATAAATTGATGTTCTAAATGAAATGCTTACCAAACACTATTCTTGCCTGCCAAAAAGCCTGCAAGAGCATTATAAGAAATTTCAAGAACTGATGAAAATATAGGATCTGCTAACAGAACTGACATTCAACATATTCATAAGTTGTTTAGAAAAAGGCAAAGTTAATGAGGTGACAGACTTTGATATGCATACAAGGTATTACAGGATAGTGAAAGAAAAGTTGTGAAAAAGTAGAGGAGCATGTCATGATGGGCAATGTGTTGGCAGATAAAATTCAATATGAATAGCTCCAAAATGGTTCACATGTGAAAAAGCAACCCTAAGAAATCTATATAAAATTATGCCCTTGTAATTATCTATTACTTTTCCAGAAAGAGATCTTAGAACTTCTAAGGAGATTTAACTGAAAAACCTAGTGCAGTGGTAAAAAGAACAGGCAAAAAGTCAAAGAGATAACTACTTAAAAAAATTGTAACAAATTTAGATAAATCAAATAGAATACTGTGTATAACTCAATAATATAAAACATTGTTGCAGAACTTTACTGTTGTCAGAAGCAGTCTTGAATTCAAAAAGTTACTAGATAATTTTAGGAAATACAAGTTTATTGAGATGTGTTAAACATTAAAAATTATAATTTGTGAGTCCAAAAAAAAATTCCCTAAATGACAAATTGCTATAAACTGAAAGAGCAAATTAAAACAAAACAAAACAACAAAAACAATAAACCCCAACAAAACAAAAAAACCCCACTGCTATGCACTTGCATATAATCTTCCTTTAGTGTTACTGGCTACCATCACATCCAAGGATACCAAGGTAAACAGACTTTTTATGTGGCACGATATTTTCATCTTATATTTTTATCAAACACTGTCTCTTGACTTCTGTCTTACCAAAAAAGTCATTGTGACTAAATACAACTAATACAGTTAGGTAATATGTAATAACGTAGATGTATTGCTTTTTAGCCTTCTTATCACCTGTGTAACAAATTAGCAAAGTGATTTTGAATCACATGTAGTCTGGACAGAATCAGCTCTACATTATATTCAAATGAGACATTTAAGCAGTTAGTTTTTGTGAGAGAAACACTATGATAGTAATTTCTGATGGTAGGTCACACAAGGAGAGTAGTCATGTCAGTGGGTCTTTAAAATAGTATTTTTTTTTTCAGCTGGATTTGATTTATACAGAGACTTTTGAAGATCCTGACAATAGCAATGAAGAAACAACTGTGCAGAGTTAGTGTCTTAATATCAGTAATCAAAATAGGGAAGAAAATGTGCATTCTTCACAGAAACTTGATGAAAACTTGAAGCATTTATAAAGAAACATTAGAAAGACCAGGTTTTATGTGTGCAGAATGGAAATTGTACCATATTTTGCTAACATTTGGAAATGCTACAAAATATTACTCTGGAAAAATAGCCATGAACATGTACCTAAACTGAAAAACAGTGTTGCACTCTCCAGAGGTTTAATCAAGAACAGTAAGGTAGCATAAAGATCTCTTGAGGAGATGCCACATATCAGCTTTAATCAATTCAGAAGCTATTGACATGACTTTAGGTGAGATTTGAATTTTGATAGAGTACGTGCACCTATAGTATCTGTTTCTGTCAGATGCCCACGTCTTGAGAGAGATTTGATATTTATAAACAAGAACAGATAATAGAGGTAGGATAGAGGTAGGTTGCTTTGACCATTACCTGTTTTATAAATGAGTACAGCTGATATACATGCGATTAAATTTTTAATCAACTCAAAATCAGGTAATTTTCCATGCTGTTCACTGCAATCCATTTTCTTCATCAGAAGAAAACGTACATAAAAGAGGAATTTAATAAATTGCTTGTTAATTACCATTAGGAAACAACTTTAAAACAGATTTGTTTTAATCTGTCACATGATCGTTTGTTCCTGTTGTTTAATATGTCATATTAATTAAAGAAATTGAATTACCAAATATTCATGAACAATAAATATTAAATATGTGTTTGGAAATCACTAAGGAATGGTGTTTCATTTAACAAATGTTCAGCTGTAAATATGTATTTATCATTAAATTATAGCTTGCCAATACTTGTGCACTACTGAGGGCTAACAAGAAATAGTGTGAATGGAGACAACCATAGCCGAATACAATTTTTCCTTCTTCCAAGTATTCTTCTATAATGGTAAGCATGGTACATCCTTTTGTCTTCATCTCTCTGTATAAATATGATGTTTATTTCTATTAACTGGTCGGCAGCTATTTTATCTTTTTCTTTAGTGCTAGCACAGAATAAGAACAGATTAAAAGTGAAAACTCCGTGTAAAATGTAGCTTAAAATAATTGCTGATTCAAATAATTAATTACAAAAAAGTAGAACAAATAATTTGGATTTTGACTCCTACTTAATATAAAAGTATACATTTTAAAATCAGCCAACAGATGAGCTCTATCACACTGTGCAGTGTTTTGTTTTTAGAAGTATCTAACAGTATGTTTCTGGTAAACTTTTAACTTTCAAATATTTGTCTCTTTCTGATATTCCTTGGAGTTTGTCTGATCAACTCTTACCAGTGTATTCCTGGATTGCAATTGTTCAATCTTAGAGGAAAACTTCAAGGAATTATTCTCTCTGAAGTAGTTAGAAAAACAGCTTGGAACTAACGTCATTTAAGTGAGTGGGAAGCCCAAAGGAAGCAGTGGTTGAAGCATATTTAGAATCTCTGCCTCTCCCAAAGTGCAGTCTTTTGAGGATACAAGACCATGTTCCATATAATGTTAAATATGTCTTTCAAATAAGTTAAGATGCACAGACAGGAATTTCAAGAATCTCTGAATTTTATGGCGGTGTCTACATTTTGAGATAGATCTTCTTAACAGTCTAAAACCTGCTGAGCGATCTATGGAACTTTTCTGGTATAGCTAAGAACGTTCTTTAGAGGCAACACACACACAAGTGGGTATGTTCCATTCAGGTGTCAACATGGACTTGGGTTTATACACAGAGATAGAATATGTACCTAGCATTCAGACAACCAAATGTACCACAGAATATAAGTGCCCACAAGTACACATTTTTGCTAATATGTACTTATTGTATCACTAAACTGACTAAAAAATCAACACCTTTTCAGAGGAATGAGGTCTGAGTTCACATCACTGCTCTTTCTAAAAAGTAGCTTGTTTCTAACAATGTAGATTACTTTTCTCAACAGTGGAAGAACGTTATCTATAGGAAACAGCGTGTTCATACTTTTTTTTGTGACTTACTATATGAAATGTGATGTATTTCCTACATGCAATGCGCAAGACTGGTCCCAGATTTTCATTGATTCAGGAGCTTTACAAGTTCAGTAGACAATTGATCCCTACAACCAAAATAACATTCTTCAAAACTGGCCTTGTTTTGTATTGAAAACAAAGGTCAATGATTAGATGAAGACAACTGGAGAATGTTATTCTTCTCTTTGAAAACTAAAATACACCTAATTACTTCTATTGTGATGGGCATCTTGAGTAGTTTCTAATTTCCTACAGGTTAAATCTTAGCTTTATTGAATTCAATGAAATAACTTACCCTAAGTTTAGTGGGTTAATAGGGTGAAGGGCTTGGCCCTCATGTCAGACGATAAACTTTTTGCACAGAAAATAAAACTGTATTCCTAAAAATGGACTTTAGAGGTCGCTGGTTCTGTGAACACTATTTTATGTTTCTTAATCTCTCAGAAATTTATAGCTAATATGTATGCCATATATTTCTGTGCTTCTTATTTGTATCATAACCTTATAGTCATTGCAAAAACCTGCCAGCCAATCATTTTAACTCTGTAGGGATTTTACACTATAGTTAAATTTGAACCAAAGTCCAACAAATTAATATTCATTTCCAAATGTTCACTCAACGAATGTCTGTTTCTAGACACAAAAATCTTATCCACTGAGCCATGTTCTTCTTCCTCAAAAATGCAGTCTTTTAATAACGCATTTAGTGTAATCAATACTGACAGAGACAATGTGCAAATAATTACTTAGAAGGAGAGTGCTATAATTTGAAGGCAGCGTGTGGTTGTAATTTGCTCCATACCTCTTACCTCAATGTACCATCCAGATATGCCTCATCTCAGCAAGGTAACAACATGAAATATGTAATTTTATAGGAGTTGAGTTTTTTCAGGTGCTTTCTTCTAAAACTGCTTAATTACAAGCATTTTCTCTGCTAGTTAGATGTTCCCCTATGAATCTTTTCTGATTCAACTCAGTCTTTGAAACCTATTCAAAATCCTTAGAGTTTAGAATCTTTGTTTGCTGGCAATAATATTTCATTTGATACGTACTATAGCTTATTTTAATGCTCTGTCATTTGTCAAAACCCGGGGAATATTTGTAATTTATCTTTGTATTAACCTTTGCAACCGATTTACATATTTTTCAAAATAGAAATTTATGGCACAATAATTTTGGAATCAATGTTTCTCACTTTAGTTCTGTTATCATGTCCTTGTCTGCTTTTATAAAATATATATAATAATCAGAAGGAGTTTCCAGGAATAAACAAGATGGCTACCTAGACAGATTCCTGTCATTGCTGTTGATATCAATCACAATTTGCATGTGCAATCACTCAGGTCCTAATTCAACACGTTTCTTCAGCAGGTGTCTTCAGTGGGGTAACTCAAGTATTTATACATAGGTAACTGCTGAAGTGCCTTACTGAACTAGAACACTTAATATGGCTACTCTAGAAGGGGAAGAGTAAATGAAGCTACAGAAACAGGGAACAATAATAAAAGAAAATATTTTAGCTGTACTTTGTTGCTAAAACACTTTTCCCAAGGGCCACAAAAGGGGATGTATCACTGCTTAGTCTGCAATATATTGTCCTGGCCATCCTAAACCTGCTGATGTCAGTTATTCCCGTGCAGGTTAGAATATTTGTATGTGCTTTATGTCTTTCACAGCAGCAGTTTAAGGACTTATTCATGTGTCACTCCTATAATCTAACAGTAGAACACTTTTCCAATTATTGAAATTTCTATTTAACCCCAGTGTAAGGAAAGAGACCATATGAAAACAAAGGGAAGGAGACATTATTTTTCAATACACACGTCGCCTACAATTTATCTGGTTATTATTATGGGGACTGGGTGTACGCACATAATTAAAAAGATGGCGAACAAAGAGAAGACAGCAATAATAATACTTATAGATGAAGAGACTTATACAAGAAGAGAATCCTTTATTTTTAAGTCCCACTTCTGGGCAAGCCTACAAGACAGTAATGCTAAAACCACTGCAAGTTTCTTCTGAAGGAAAAGATATTGCTTAGGCTGATAAGAAGAGATGGATATGAATGTCAAGCAGACAGAGAAAGTATATTACTGAAGTATAATCTGTTTCTCCTTTTTTTTTTTTTTTCTTTGAAATATCAATAACTAGGATGTCTGGAAGTTACAAAAATTTGAGCAGTTTAAGACTAAACATGAATAGAATACCTATGAATAGGTTTTTGTGTCTCGTTGCCCTACATGATGTATTTCTTGGGGATTTTTTTGAGGGTTTTTTTTTTACAGTTCAAATTGATCTTGATCTCTGCTTATTGTTTTGTGGTTGAAACCCCTTCCTCAAATTTTCATGGACAAAAACTCTTTTAATGGTATTTTATCATTACCTTAAATACTCCACAACATACAGCTGTATTCTCCCTCTCTTTTTACCTTAATGAAATTCCTTGACTTATTATTTCTTGATATTTTAGATTTTAATTTTTACCTATTCTTCAAATCCAAAGCTAAGACGCTCCAATTGGTTTGAATGGGTGCACAGTCATGGCAATCAGTGTTTTTGGCTTATTCTTTATTTGAAGTCACTTTTTTCCAAGAGTCAAAAGGATTTGTGTTACTTTGTTTAAATCTTTGAAAACTTGAAAAACAAAAATAGGATTAGCAAATAATGTCATGAGATTTGGCCTAACATGAACATTACAATTGCAGAATTGTTAAAGTATCTTTCTCACAAGGTCTTACAGCTAATTGGCAAGGATTAGCCTACTACTTATTTATGTAAAGTTACTATAGGCACCAATTTTGCAAGTAGCAAAGTCATTACGTTACTGTCAAGGACCAGGAGCTTGGTTTCACCTTCTAATAAAACACACTTAAACTAAAAGTGTTATTTTTCTTGGTATGATCCTCAAATGAAAGGCCCTCGTATCTAAATCTCTAGTTATATATTATAAATATTTTATCCAGTTTCTGGTATTGGTCTGTCAATGCTATAAGTAGTAATTTGTATATTACTGTTCTGACTACAGTGCTAATGACATATCCTAAGTTTAGGGCTCTTTCCTCTTACAAGTCTAAAAAGTCTAAAAAGTAGTTTTGTTCATAAGAGGGATCTCTCTATTGTAAGGTCTTAAAAGAAGTTATACTCCTACTGTAAACTGACAGAAGTGCAAAAGAAAACTATGGTTTTTCTAGACTTGCTGTATGCTGCATGCTGAAATTTATTTCCTCACAACAAAACCAGAGATAATATTCATGAAAGGAAATCCTGTCTTGAAACAAGGCTTTCTCCTAGCACTCAAACAATCCCCAAATTACTAAAACAATTTTTAGAATCAGTGTATATGAAAAAATAAAATGGAACCTGGTACATTGAATAATTTTGTTGAATATTATAGTATATAATTAGTACGTATCCAAATGATCTGGAAAAAAAAAAGTAATAAAGGGTACTGATGCCTAGCTACCAGTGGAAGAATACCTTTCACAAAATATCTGAGGTTTGACTTGTGAGTACTGATCTTGACTGAAGGTCAGTAGAACATCTAAATATACTGGTGTCTTAGTTTGAAAGGGAGATGGAGTTTCTGCCAAGGAAGGCAGGAACTCTCCTGGAATGGAAGAAATTACTCCTTCCCTCAAATTACTGTAGTTTTGAAAATTAAGAGGCTTTTGAGCACAAATGTGGGAAAAGGAATAACAGTTCTTTACTAAAATGTATATATAGAGATATATATATATATAAAACCCAACAGAACAAACACCACCAATAACAACAACAAACACCAGTACCAGACTCCCCGCCTGTTACCTGGTTTCCCCTGTGGTGTAGCTCTGGCCACACCCGGGCAGGGGTGCTGGTGAGGCAGGGAGGCTGCAGTCCAGTTGGGCAGTGGTTGCAGTCCAGTGGAAAATGGTGGTTGCACTCTGGNCAGTCCAGTCCAGTGGAAAATGGTGGTTGCACTCTGGTAGAAAATAGTGAGTGCATTCCAGGCTGAGAGCGGTGGTCCTTCAGAGGCCCTGCACCTCCCTCCAGATCTGCTGAAATGATGCCGAGGAGAGTGTGTCCCAAGGTTCAGGCAGGCTTCATTATATTCCCGCAGGAATGTCCATGTACCTCCCCCAGGGCGGAGCATTTCCCAATGGAATGATGAGATAAGATGGTTTGGTCTGGGCAGC
>WBMZ01002653.1:0-66033 GCA_013400975.1 Atrichornis clamosus | reverse complement strand
TGTTGTGCTTTCAGGGGGAAGCTCTCCCAGCTGTGTCCCCTTTGAAGATGAAAGGGACCCTACCTCACCACAGGGTTTCCTTATCTCGTCTAACACCCAGCTTGCAGTCCGAGGGGCAGAACATGCACCGGGCAGTTGTTGCAAACGACCTGTCATTAACAGCTCATCAGGGCTAATGCAGATGGAGTAGAATACTCTTCATTCCCATACTGAACCCAGGACAACTGGTAGTTGAAATTCATAGATTAATTAAATTTTAGGTAAGAAGAAAAAAAATCACATCATTAAAAATGCTTGGTTCATAAATTCAGTCTTTCTACCTTTCTCATTTCTTTCTCAGGACAGATGATCTCTCTAGTCACACAGAAACTAATAGTGTTACCATTTTTCCCATTCTGAAATGGTCTCCTATCTGCATCTGCTACCTAGCTTTTTACTCAAATTATCTGACTGGAGAGCATAATCAAATTAAACACAGAAAAGTTGTTCTTGACATGTTGCTAGAATTCAAGACTGCAAGATTGCTGTTTCTATTCAAGACCTAAACAAAGGCTGTTTCTGAAAATTTATTTCCAATTGTATCCGTTGGTCAGCTACTACCTCTTCCTACAAACTTTGTCTCAGAACATAACGATAACAAGGTATTTTAACTTAGCTGGTGATTCTCGTAGTAAACAAAATACAGGAAACTGCCAATGTCTTGAAGCGTGTGCTCAGAGGAACTGCTTTCTGGGCAGAATAAGCCAAGTAATCCAATTTCTTTCAATTAGACTGCGAAAGAAAGATAAACAGAGAATGAACACATAGACTATACAGTCAACATCAAAGAAGTTGGAGCATCTCTACTTCACCAGAAGAAGATCCTTGGCATAAGAGTCTCAGGAAATTTCACCTGGGCATTAGGAAAGACACAGTAATGATGTCATTAATGGAGGGTAGTTGGCTTCACTACTAAAGACTTCCAGAATATCCAAAGCATTTGGAACTTTTTTCCAAATAGAATGGCCCTTAGCAAAGTGATTTTGCTTTTGTATTTTCATTTTAGCAATGATATAAAGACTTAACAGAAGACTTCGTCTTACCTTACTATGAACAGTGACAAACAGACGTGTAGTTAAAGACATCGTTATCTTCCTTTTAACACTAAAGGACCACGTGCAGGATCTGATAATGTCATAGAAATCCCTTCATGGTTCTTCTATTAGAAAACTCTTCATCATAATCTGTACTTGTGAAACCCTGGGCTGGGATTCAATTTCTCTGAAAGTAACTCTCTAAAGGGTTCTGTCCAAACCCTTTCCAAAGTGCCCAGAAAGACCTTTAAAGGGAAATTCATCTCACCTACTGCACACATCTTAGATCAGCTGAATATCCCTCTCTATCTTTTCTTTCCATTATTTATAAAGGAAACTTATGTAACTGTCCTAAGATAGGCACCTAATTTGTAATCAGAAATGTGGGTGATAATGAGTCTCACTGTTGATTATCACAAAAAGCTAAAATACTTTGATAGAGATTATTTTAATAGTACTGGTTTCTTAATATAGTAAAGAATGAGAAAGAGACTTTTCATATTTGAGATGCTTAGATCTATCTTAAACAAAAGACATAATAGTTTCACATTTATTTTTAAATTATAAAGTATAGAATAAACTGTTTGAAATGTTGTTTTGAAGTTCATGACTATGAATTCAGGTTCCCACTAACAAAACTTTTAACCCAACTGTCTATGTTAAATAGGCAAACCACATAGAGTGACAGCTTCCACTGAAAGGGCCTGCTTCTCATTACTACTAAGTTTGTCAAAGTAAAAGTAGTTGACACTGAACTGCACATTGAAGCAGTTTTCCCTACTGATAATCTGCTAGAGTATGATTCTTTGTTGATGTTGTTAATCTGCTTATCTTTTCTTAGCCTTTTGGAGAAAGTATTTAGATATAAGATTAAAGAATGGGTAATTATGGGTTTCACAGCTCCTGTCTTCTGAAAATAAACCTTACTCAAGGGCTATGTAAGCAGAATAGTGGGGTTTTTTCCTGGTGTTGGTACCAGAACAGTGCTGTCTTGCCTGCATATTCACAAATTTTTCTACTGACCTTTGAAGAAAGGAAATGAGATGACCAGAGAAGTCTTAGTAGCTTTGTATGATGGAAAAAGTAGAAAAGGAACTGCTAAGAGTAATAGACATCAAAAATGAATCAGTAAATCTGATTTTGGCAAAGCTAAACATTCACGTGTCAGAACAAAGTACAGAACAAAGAATGACTGGAATTTTAGTACATATTTATTTTCTTCTGGATATATAAATATTTAATTACATTATTAGATGCTGTATAATCCAAAGATCTTCTTGTGGTTTAGTGTTCTCTGTATCCTCAAAAATAGATCTGAGAGCCACCCCTCAGTGCTGAGCATTACATAGTTCAAGAGTATGGCAATTAAAAAAGGAATAAGATTAAATTAAGGATATAAGAAGACACAAAGTAACTGAAGCCTAAGCTCCTCCTGTTTCAAAAGGGAAGTTGTAACTAGCATTTATTGCCTGAAAAGAGTATACAATTATCACACAGTCTCATAGGACTTTTATTTTGTCTCCCTTCCTTAATCATTACATGGCTATCAAAACACGAAAACAAATGTGCTTGGAGTGAAATGTGACCACCACTTTAATTCTGTAATTTTCCAACATTTTCAAGTTTAATATTGTTTAGGTATTTTGTTTCAGTGGGAATTTTATACCTGAATCAATATTTCCAAACGAGATGCATACGTGCATTTTTAGGAAAATAGTGCTTTCAAACCTGAGGAAAAATTCTAGGCTCAAAAGTTTTTCCTCAAAATAACACTTACTCTAACAAAATAATTTATTTTGTCCTTCAAATAATACATTTTGTCCTTCAAATAATACATTGCAAACATCTATAAAGATTTCTGCATGTGGCATTACTGTTGATGTGAGTAAGATTTTTGTATGCTATGCTATCCGATGATCCTATGATTTGTCCAACTAACTGACACCTCTGGCACAAACCAAGAACTTCCATTGCCGAATATATGAGGCCCTGTAATGCAAGCCAAACACTGAACTGCCACTGTCTCAAAAAAAATCAAACTTTTTCCTTTATATCGCTGAGGGTGACACTTATTAGAAAAAAATTATATATGCAATGCACAGTAAATAATTAGTATAAAGATAGGGACAGGCATGGCTTAAACAGTTAAAACATTTAAGAAGGAAAGAAATTTCTTCAGTTGCTGCTAGTACAGTCATTAAATTGGCTTACAATCTGCATAGATTAAATGGGTAGGGCAACATCAAATGTAAGAAAGATTTTATGATACTGTGTTTTTCTGATATACACCTTAAATAATACTTCTCTGTACAAAACTTTTTGTATTTTGATATAACTTTGAGCTACCCTAATATGACCAAATGAAACCACTCATAAGTTTTTGGACAAACTGACACAGTTTCACTCAGTGTAAGAATCTCAATATTTTATTTATTATTTCTTTTGTGAAACTGAAATCTCAAAGAATGAAAGGTGTAAAGAAAAGAAAAATTAACTTCTTTCTCCTAATGTTAAATAAACCTGAGAAAACTATGTCAACATTGAATATCACCAGTAGATTTTGAGATATTAATTCAGAGACCTTTTGAGACAGCATTGCTTTTATATTACTGAAAGACAAATTTTTGTCAAATCATATAATGGCATAATTGCATAAAAGTCTGTTTTGCATCTTCCTTTAAATTACATCTCTACAGTTCAAATATTACCATTACAGTGAAGAAATACAAACATACACTATTGAGTACCAGTAGATTATAATTTCAGTTTGACCACATCAATTTCTTTTAACCAAAGGACAAACTGAGAAAAAGACACCAACATGGATTCTACTGAGATGTACATGTTGCAAAATATATTAATGTTATATCTAACAATATATTTGAGGTGAAAAGAGTACATCTTGATAATAATCTTTAAAAAATTAATATGTAAATTAACATACAAAATCAAGGATTAATTTTTCCGGGTATTTTTTTATTAGTTGTTAAAAATACAAATTTGGTGATTTCTGTAAAAAATACCTTTTTTTTTTTTCATAATTTGTGAGGCGTATGTTGGATTTGGGTTTTTTTAAATTTGGGACCATCTTTCATTCAAATCTTCCTTTGGTTACATAATGTGGAAATAGTTTAATGTAATTTTTGGTATTGAAAAACAGTATTTTCATTTATCCTTGAGACTGAACATCTTAAAATTTGTATTATGTCAAATGCAATTACCAAATATTCATACAGATACATAACTTATCACAGAACTCTAACATATAACTCCTGAACAGAGAAATACTTATTATTTTAGCTTTGTTAAAATTAAAATTTTGAAGAAACAGAAAATGCTTCTTAGTACAGCATAGGTGGAGTTATTCTTAATTTTACAATTTTTTTTTTTTCAGGTGGTTTTTAAGGTTATTGCAAGTAAGCCTTAACAAAAAGTTTTCTGTAAAAAAACCACAAACCATGACAATATTGTCAATTTTCCATGTAAAAATTCATGTCGTATTCTTGTTGGTACTCTGTTTCTCAAAATCTTTATTCATATTTCTAAGCATTTTCAAGGTCAAGGCTTAATAAAAGCTAGCTAATAATTACATGTAGGGAAGAGAAATGCTAAAGCAGTGAAGAATGGAAAAACAGCTAGTTAAAAATATGAACTCAAATCCTGGAGCAGGGTTTTGGTTGTGGGTTTTCTGCTCTTTATAGTGGCCTTTATTTTGCTTTGTTTTATATTAAATTTTTATTTCATTGCCTTCTTATTTTATTGTCTGATTTCCTATTTAGAAGCAAAATGTGTAAATATTATTCACATGAACAGATTTATTGAGAGCAAGACCAAGATTAGTGATGCATATAATTACTTGTGTACAATTGTAGTATGATGGTATTCAATTAGAAAAATCACAGGAATGAGCTATACTCTTACAAGTTTTATAAAATAGCTGGCAGCTTTTTGTACAAGAGACATAGCAAATTAATTAAATTAATATTACATAATTTCTCAAATAGTATGTAGCACATTAAAGAGCAGCAGGTCTCAATAGTATAATGTTGTTTACAGTGTCTTCTAATGTCATTAATTTTCAGAATTAATTTTTTGTCCTTTTTTTTTAAATCTACAATTTGAGATGCTTTGTAACGTGGAGGAAAAGAGAACGGTGTCTGTGGCTCAGAAACAAACACAAAAAATTACTTCCATTAAAAAAATTAAAAAAGACAAATATGCATGCTGTTTGCTCATCTTGCTTAATAACTTAGGATGAACCAGTTTTTAAAAAACCTTAAATCATAGATTCATAGAATCATTTAGGTTGGAAAAAATCCCTAAGATCATTGAGTTCACCCATTAACCCAGTACTGCCAAGTCCACTAATAAACCATGTTCTTAAATGTCACGGCTACACATCTTTTTGATACCTCCAAGAAACATGACTCAACCACTTCCCTGGGTAGCCTGTTCTGATGTTTGACAACCTTTTCAGTGAAGAGATTTTTCCCAATATACAATTGAAACCCTGGTATAACTTGAGACCATTTCCACCTCTCCTGTTGCTTGTTACTTGGGTGAAAAGACTGACCCCCACCTTGCTACACCCTCCTTTCAGGTTATCTGTAGAGAGTGATGAAGTCTTCTCTGAGCATCATTTCCTCCAAGCTAAAGAACCCCACCTCTCATCTACTCCTCGTAAGGCTTGTTTTCTAGACTCTTCACCAATTCCATTGCTTTTCTTTGGACAAGCTCCATCCCCTCAATGAAACATATAAAAGATACTTATGAATAATTTGAATATTGAAATCATTACCTGCATAGATCTTACTGGGATTTCACTAGAGAGCAATTTAGCTTAGAACTTTGTATTTACCTTCCTCATTGCTCCATTATTGACTATCAACAAATTAAAGCTTATATTCTGGTCTTTTGCTACCTCTGCTCACAAGCTGTGAGCCTCATTTCTTTCAGACACTCTCAGTAAGGAATAATGCATATTTGAGCACTTAAACCAATCATCTAAAATATTGAATTTGTCCACAGACAGAAGAAAAGAATTGCATGTTGTTGTTCAAAACTGAAAACTTGGAAGCTTTATCAAAGATAAAGGGGACATTGTGTAGAAAGAAAAGCTGCAGGTGTGTTTTTTTTAGCAATGGAGTACTGTGAAAATGGTGATCAGCCACAGCTCAGCTCCAGACCCACCAGGCCCCTGAGTCTGGCTGCACACCATGGACTCAGGACTTACCAGTTACCATCGTGGGCAAAAAGACTCAACTTGTGGAACATTAATTTAATGTATTGAAAATTAAAAGTACAGTAATATTTAACTAAGAAAGTTTTCTTAATTTCAAAATTCTATATTCTACTGTTGAAATGAAAGAGCAAACCCAAAAATTTCTTTTTAAAATGTCCAACAATAATATGAAGTAGAGAAAGAAGTGTTGCTCAGGATTATATGTATTTAGAAATATTCACTGGAGCTGTACATTCTGTGTCATCTCATACACTATAAATTTACACTGTAGATTTACACGTGTAAATCTACATTGAACCATTTTTGCTGTATCATACACAAATATATTCACGTTTGTCAGTATATTTTCAGAAAATAAAACTCAGGAAATTCATAAATATTGATAATCTGATGAGCAATGCATAGAGCATTTGGAATATATATGAGGTTAGGGTCCTTATTCTAGATTAATTCCTTACCAGAGTTGGTATATTCTCATGATGAAAAGGGAATTCCACTGTTGCCATTTTTAGTCTTCTAAGGAGATACTTGCCGGATCCAAAAGAACATATGGCATGAGGATCTGGGAAATTACTCATAACTGGGCAATATACGAATAGTGAATAAGCTACCACTACCCCTTATCCAGTGACCTGCTCACCCTGCCACTGCCTGTTAAATCTGAAGGTAAATCAATGGTCAGTCCAAAATCTTCATCCAGGAGATTTGGATTTCTTTATAGCATCATATGCTTCCTTGCCTTTGAAGTCTCCTTAAGAGTATTTTTTATGGATTTGATGCAACCACATATTGATAGGATCTGAGTATTCAAAAGATGTCAAGTTCTCACTGACTAGCTCTTTAAAATGTTTATGGAGCTTGCACAAGGTGAACTAAACTTGCCTAGTAATGCTGCAGGAACCATGTTAACTGCTTTCAGTCACTGTGTTCTCTCAGACGTGTGCCACAAGGCGTGTCATCATTATGCTTCATTCAAATTAGAAAACATTTTTCTCAGCTTCATTAATGCATTAGTTTAAGCTTAACAGAGCTATACTACTTAGACTCCTAAAGCTATTTCAATTGTAGTCAATGCAAGCTGGTATCTCTGCACCATACAAATATTCTTTAAAGATTTAAGAGCCAAAATCCATTGAAAATCACTGGAACACCGATCAAAAATCATGCAGCCCTTTCAAAAATCTAACTTTGCTTTCTTTTTTTCCGTTGTTCAAGATGACGGTAAGAAGCTTCTCATCTACCAGAATATTTTGGTCACCTTTTGTGTAGGAAAATTTCAGCAGTGTCAGCAAAATTCAATATGGGGAGCAAAAAAAAATTATTTCCTTTATGAGCATTTTAGGCCACAAGACATGCAAAGCTAGTCACTGATTTGCATTAAAATACTGAAATGGAAAATGTTTGGAGTACATTTTATTACTGAGACAAGAGTTTTTGCCCTCATGCAGTGAGTAACACTTCACACTCCCTCCACAGGCAGTGAACCTGAGATAAGCATTAATTCTGGCTTTAATTTTTTATTCAGTATAATTTATTTTCCCTCTAATGTGTTGGGTTTTTTCCCCAAGAAAATAGATCTACAGTAGTTTTCAGAGACGCAAATTTTGCAATTTAATACAAGTATTGATGGATTGTTTCACAGTGAATTCTAATTCTGCTTTCAGTTTATAAACACGAAGATTCATTTATCTAATTGGGCTTTCTGGATGAAAATCTCCTTCTAGACTGCTTTTTTTTTGTTATGCAATATATGCTTTTTTACTTAAACACCGCTTTCAAAAACTCTAGTTTAAAACTCAAGATATTGTTATTATCTTAGATTCACAACAGTTTTTTATTTAAAAGACATTTAATCAACATTTATTTGATACTTGTAATGAAGTAAAATTTACCCACACAGAAAGATAATTTAATGAGTGTCAATAAATAAACTGAAAATACAAGTATTTTTTTAAGTTGCCCATGTAATTTATCACTAAAGAAAAAGTCATTATTTTATGTATGCATCAAGTCTCTTTGAAAATGGATACTCATACTACTTTGGATAAACCAAAAATCTGTTAAATACATAGCTGATAATATATAAAATTATGAATGCTACTAGTTTATGTCAGAGTAGTGGAACTCATTGTTTGTTGCAAGTTTCATATTCTGTGCACTAACACTTTAGAATACAGTGTCAAAGAATAATACGGTCTGCTTTTTATTCAAGAGCATTATGTCTCTTCTCCTTTTTCCTTTATATCCTGTCTGCAGTAAATTTTAGTGAAGAGATCATAGATGATAAGTGCCAAAATCCAGAGTTCATGTTGAATTGCAACCAATTTAAAGTTCCTCTAGGCCAAACCCACTCATTATTGAGAGAGTGGGAAAACTTACTCGCTAAATTAACAGTTAAGGTTCAGGATGGATTTTTGGTATTTTCTTTTCCAGTAGCATCTCTGAGATCTGAAATAAAATCCTGCCTTTCCTTAAGGTACAATAGCCTCTAAGATATGATTATTTGATTTTTTCTTTCGTAATGACTAAAGTATAACTGAACTGTCATTTGTAAAGTACTGTAGCTAAAAAAAAAAAAAAAATATATATTAGCTTAGACTTGAGATACCCTTCTGCTTTTCTGGAGAAATAGGTGACATTCTTTTTATTGTGAGAAATTTGACATAATCTTTTTTTTTTAGAAAATAAAACATAGGGAATTACTTCTAGAGTTAGTCATGACTACATGTCCTGATCACTTTAAAAAACATTGTAAACTGCATGAGATCTTATTTTGGATAGCAGATCTATGAAAGACTACAACTCAGATATTAAAATAAGTATAGTTCTTATAAAGCGGAATATTCTGAAATTTTATTTAAATATTGTTCAGTTAATAAACCAGTGCAACCAGAGCTTTAATCACAAAAGAATGTCTCAACTTTGATGACCAAATTCAAACTGTAGGTCCTCCTTTTCACAGCTAAATTGCCACCTATTCCTAAAAGAACCTGAGATAAATAGATGTACATTTTCTGAAACTTTGTATCTTGATATGCTAGGAAGACTTCAGTTTTTACAACATTAGACAGTCCGTGGTCTGGTTTAAATTTAAATTTTTCCATTAAGCACAAAGTAGATATTATGTCCCCTTTAAATAATATCTCACTAGTTGTAACTAAGTCAGGATATGGTTAATTTAACTAAATTGTAGATAGTTCAGACTAAAGATTAATTTTCCCTAGAGTCCAAAGAGATCCAAGTCCTTATCTGTCATCTGAATATGACAACATCCTAACTCCTAACACAGTGTAGACAGCAGTAAAACATAGTTTCTAGGAGCTCCATGTCTTTGGAAATGCTGCAGTAAAGGGAAATAGAATTTTTTAATACATCAGTGTTTTGAGGTATCAGTAAGATATATTCTGGGAACTAGCTCAGTGCTGTGGGCCTCTCAAATTTTCTGAGTAAAATGTAATTAAGTAATTACTTTAACACATTAATTTTATTTAGTCAAATAAAAGTAATTAAAACACACCTCCAGGTAGCATATTTATTAGTACACAACTTGATTTGGTCTGTCCATGGTAGCTTTTCTTTCAATCCCATACTCATTTCCAGGTAGTGTTACTCTCATAGGTATTATACTAAAAATGTGTTTAACAGAGGGAAATAGTTTTTTTTCTCTGATGCTAAATGCTGAAATGCTGTGATGCTTGGACTATTGATACCAATCTCTCGTGTTTTTATTATTTGAAAGGATATCAGGCAGCCAGCAGAAAGATGACATTCTGCTGCATTGGATGCTGCATAGGAATGTCAATTAACTATGAAAAGGATAGCATTTTAATTTCTATCAGTAGTAGAAGATTCTTGCATATGCAATTGTTTTAAAGTTTGCAGTCCTTATTTTTTAGATTATGAAATTTGCTTTTCTTTAACTTTTAGTTGATATCACCAACTAGTAAGGTCAAATCCAGGAATGTTTAAAGTGACAGTTTGATCTCCATCTTGATCTTTGAGTTATACTTTCTGCAATAAAACAAAGATTTTAATTCAGTGGGAAGCAATGAAGGTTTGAAATATCATGTAAACAGTCTTTTCAGGAAGTTTTGAATAGTATCCAAAATGACCATAATGTTCTCTGCTTTTAAATAGAGCAAAGAGTTGAAAGTGACACTAACAGATGGAAACTTAAAGAACAGTGACTTCTCTCTCTAAAGTGAGTAATTGAAAAAGGACTCAGTGAAATACAGAAAAAAAAAGTGCCCAAGGTGCTTTATTTGTTTTGGGATTTTTTTTAGATCTGTTATACATATTAATTATAAATTAGAGACACAGATCTGAACTGAAGGGTATAAATGTTTAAGAAGTTACAAATAATTGAAAAAGCAGGAAGTCCTTCAGGACTTAATCTTTCTTTAAAACGATCCTGTTTCTCATTTTGTTTTGGAAAGCTGAATTCTTGGACTCATGGGAAAGTTCTTTATAATGCAGGCATGTGACACGTCTGTGCAGAGCTGACTGACAGGAGCTAATCTAATCTACATGGGTTGTTATTATCAGAAATATTTTAATTTTGGGTTTATACTTGATTTGGGGAATTTATCTAAAGTAATGAATAATAAAATCTCAACTATCAAGAATTTGCTGTCTATTACTAACAAATTAATTTCCTAGCCACTCAGGTATAGATCAAACAGATGGTTGAATCTAATGTTTTTCTGCCACAATTTCCTCCCCAAAGTAATTTATAAATTCTCTTTCTCTCCTTACTTGTTCATCTAACCAGAAACAGATGCACATACTTGAATATATACGAATGTTTGCATGAGAAATCAAGCTACCTGATAGAAAAAGCAGAAATTGCTTAAATAGAAAAGGTATCTGTTTGCCAGTTCAAACTTATTCAAAGGTCCTCATCCTAAAACAATTTTATGCATATATCAGCAATTTCTGCACAACAATGAATTGAAATTATTCAGGTTGTGTATAAGCAAGGTTGTCTATTTTGGCAGAGTCATACAAAGTTAATTTAAGATAAAATAGAGATTAAAAATACTACATGCACCTATAAATACAAGGATAATTTATCTATCTTAAACAGAAATTTAACTAGATATAAACCTGTAATAAAACTTAGTAATCTTAAAAAAATTTATTTCTTTAATTCTAATTTTTCACCCATCTAAACAGCACCTCTAAGTCAGAGGGGAAGGGGTGGGAATTCTTGAAATTATCTGAGAGGTCATCTTGAGAGGTCTGATTTTGCAGTATCATCTTCGAGAAAAAGCTTGTCCTTTGAAGCATTTTCTCTATAGTATTAATCTCTTCTGCACTTGTAGCATGATAAAAGTAAGTTATCTTACTGGTTTTTGTCTTACAAAGGCATAAGGGGAAGCTTTGGCGTAAAGGGAGTGTAAGAAGGTACGGTAGAAACAAGCTTTGGTTCTAAACAATTTTGAAGAAAACGAGCACAGTATCAAACAGTTTTAGAGGAAACAAATACAATGGGTTAAGGAGATGCCTGCCCAAACAGAAAAAATAGATGGAAAATGTTGTTTCTGTTCAGAGGGTAGTGGAGAGTGGGGGAAGGTTGCTAGATATGGGAAAAGAGTCATGGTTAGTCAGTGATTTTTATGAGCTGCTTTCTTAAACTTCCTCACTCTTATTTCATGAAATGGAATATTTTCTTCCCTCAGGGCTGAAAGCATTTTAGATTTGTTGATGTTCTGCCTTCAACTTTGCAGCTAAAACCAACATTGTTCTAGTGGTAATGTATTTCTATTTAAAAGACATTTGCAGTAAAAAGTTGATTCTGGGCTGCTCATGTGCAATCCAGTCATTTTGTAATTGCTACTATAGGCAATATAGCTAGAGGCAAGTTGTCAGTATTTATGTTTAAGATACAAACCCTGGCTATAAGGAATTTTTCCATTGGGATAAACAATAGCCTCGAGAAAAAGGCAAGAGAAGGAAAATATATTTCAGGAAAATTAAATAAAAATGGAAAGGTAAAATCTAGCACAAAAGGCCGTAAGGCACCTGCAGTTGGCACTTACTATGAAATCAATGAATATTGTGCATATGCATACACCCCCACACCCTTAAACACACTTGCACATGTATTAAAGTTTGTCTTGCCTTACAGTAGGAGAACTTTAAAATCAGAAATATATGAAAATACTGATGAAGCAGAACTTGATTAAGCTGTTTAAAATCTAGTTCTTTAAATCTATTTAATTAACTTTTTGAATAATACCATGAGTTTTGCCTTAAACCTATCCTTTTGATAGAAAAACAAGAAGACACATGCATTGTGTTTTTTCTGGATTTATTACAGTTCAGTCACATGGCTATTTATTTCTGGTTTAAGGGATAGCCCTATATCAAATCAAGATACTAAGCAATATTTCTAGATAAAAAGAAAGCAAAGCCTAACCTGTTGAGCCATTATGTCAGTGAAAATCTTTGCAGTGAGGAGTGGATATAGGCATATTCCCTGACAGTTTGGAGGAATAAAGTTTAATTGATTGCTTGATGTAGAACTAGACGTCGAATTTTCAGAAATACAGAATGGGTAAAGTTGGAAGGGAGCACAGTGGGTCATCTGTTCCAGCCTCCCTGCTCAAGCAGGATCATCCTAGAGCACATGGCACAGAATTGTGTCCAGAGAGTTCTTGAATGTCTCCAGTGAGGGAGACTCCACAACAACTCTGGGCAGTCTGTTCTGGTGTAAAGTCACTGCACAGTAAAGAAGTTCTTCCTTATATTCGGGTGGAACTTCCTGTGTATCAGTTTCTGTCCATTGCTTCTTGTCCTATTGCTTGGCACCACCAGGAAAGACCTGGCTGCATCCTACTGACACTGCCCCGTTAGATACTCATAGACACATTGAACAGGTCCCCTCTCAGTTATCTCTTCTTGAGGCTTAACAGACCCAACTCCCTCAGCTTTTCCTCATAAAAGAGATGCTCTAATTTCTTAATAATTTTTGTTGCCCTCCACTGGACCCATTCCAGGAGCTCCATGTCGCTCTTGTACTGAGAAGCTCAGAACTGGACACAGCACTCCTGATGTTGCCTCACCAGTGCTGAGTAGAGGAGCAGGATCATCTCACTCAACCTGCAGTCAATGCTCTTCCTAATGCAGCCCAGGACACCATTGGCCTTCTTGGCCACAAGGACACACTGCTAGCTCATGAACAGCTTGTTGCCTGCCATTGTGCACAGAAATCACAACCAGTTTTGCTGAATGCAAAATTTAGAGAACAGTCACAATAACACAGACTGACTTTGTAATTATCACTTTTACATATCCTAGGTCAATATTTGTTCATTAACACAGAAATCACATGGATAAATAATAACTTTGGGATTCTTACACCTCAGTTGTACTTCACAGGCTCCATTTCTGCTTCTGCCACTTACAAAACTTTAAACAGTATATTCATTTTCAAAATGTTAATATTTCTAAAATATTAATAATGTCTATGAAAAGTTTATAGATGTCTATAGAACCTATAATAGATGGTTGCATGAATTTATAATGGAATTAATCTTAGAATTAATGAACAAATATTAGTCTGAAAGCTCCAAATATGAAAAGAGACGATGTTTTGAAAATTCATAATAAACGAAGATTCTGCTTCTTTTCTTATACAAGAAAAAGGTATCTAGAACAGTTTGTCCAAAATCCGAAGAAAGAGCAGTAGCACAGTAGAATCAAATTAAATTATTATTGGTATTAGCAGAACATGCACCATCTTGACTGAAATTCCAGTAACAAAGGAACTGATTAATCACATTTATGAAAGTAGCAGAATAAAATGTTATGATTTACCACCTAACCAAAAATACAAGAAAAGCAGCAGACATTTGATATATATATTCATTCGTTGTTTAGAGATCATAGAAAGGTGATCCTCACCTGCCGAAGGGATGCTCACCCACCACCAGAGGATGACCACAACAAACCAACCTTTTGTTTAGCAACAATCTGGCTCTTGAGCCAGGTGGGGGGAGAAGGCTGATAAGAAGCAGATCCTGCAGAAGTGGGATAATACTTTTTTTTATGCCATTGTCTTCCCTTACACAGCTGGCTCAGGCATAAACTCCCCCCTCCTCCCAGGCAAAGTATCAGCACATTCACACATCAGCCTGAAGGTCTTCATCCCTTCTGATGAGCCGTAACTGGTTCAGCTACGCTGACATGACAACGATCATATCTCAGAAGGTGTCAGAAACCATCAAGGACTCCCAAACCACCTGCAGACTCATTTCTGGGGCCTTCTAGCAGAGGATTGTGCATGATCCACAGTGCTTCATAAGGCAGTGTAAAACTCTCGTCCTCAGGGGAGGTACCTGGGTGTTCCCAGCTGAAACTGAACATATTGAACTTCGTGTTTCCTCCACCTCCCACAGATCAAGACTGCTACCATTACCTCGATCAACAGACATCTAAATTGCAAATATATATATATATATATATATATATATATATTTGTTGCTCTTGTATATCCTCACTCCTCTTTTCTACTGCGGTTGCCTAGCTGCTTTTTTTCTTTTGTTTCCTCTTCTTAACTGTATTGTCCCAGAGGCACTAACACTGTCACTGATGGACTCAGCCTTGTCCAGCATCAAATCAATCTTGAAGCCAGCTGGCATAGGCTCTATCAGATGTAGGGGAAGTTTCTAGCAGCTTCTCACATAAGCCACCCCTGTAGCTTCCCCCTGCTATTAAAACATTTCTATACAAACCCAATACACACACTTATCTTTGGACTGAATTAAATTTTAATGAAGGTCCTTTTCCCCACTAACCTTAGAAAAACTTAGTGTCTAATTTAATCATCTAAGTTTGTAATATTCAGAAAACAAACTTAAATCTTTCCTGCTCTCTGATTCATATCCCATGACTATGGAAAGAGGCAGCAGAATCTCCTCCCATGTGATTGTCCCAGCCTTTAGAAGAAATGTGCTTTCTTTATCTTATATTCTATTTGCAAACATGATGTAATTCCCAAGAAACAACAGTGCATAATAAATCCCTATACTCTAACATGTATGTGTGTCTGTGTGTATATATATATATATGTATACATGCATATACATTTAATGGAAGTGATTATAGAACAGAGAATTCATTGTTGTCAGGAAATATGAAAAACCAGGTCCAGACAAGGTTATCTAGGAAAATCTGTGGACAAAAATCATGTTGACTAAGTGGAGAAACATGTTGATTTCAAAAGTTAGTCTGAAAGTCATGCTTTTTAACAAAAAAAACAAAAAGCCCACTTAAATTAGGCATTTCAGTAGTTCTTGGGTAATTCTAGGAAGAAACCATTACTGGCACGTTGACATTTTCCTCAAATATTAAGAGTTGTTTTAAAAATATGGTATTATATTTGTCATCTCTCAACAACAGCAACTGTTGAGTAGCTTTAGCCTAAGAAAATAAAATAGATTTTTTTCCTCTTTCAGGACATACTGGCAAGCAAATGCCCAATCTCATTTCAATGAATACTATCCGTGTGTTAAGATAAAACAAACAGTTAGCAGCTCACAACGGGAACATAAATATAAAAGCATTTTTTGTATCCAACTCTATGTTTCCCCTATTAGCACTTTGACTCTTGGTTTGCTGGGATACAAACCAAATATCAGCACAAACTTCTGTGAAGGGTTTTGTTTGGAATTGTCATTAAAAGCTCTTCATATGTTATCATGGAACTCTGTCTCTGCAAGTATGTGCTGAACTACTTTCCAGAATAAAATATGTTTAATATAGTTAATGACACTCAGCAAATAAATTGCCTTTGTAACACTATGAAGAGTTTATATGTGAGTTCATTATATAATGAAGGATCAGACTTAAACAAGACAAACTAAGGATACGAATTAATGGGATTAAATATAATAAAGGTTACAGAATGGTCACAGAAGTCTGTGTTCAGAACAGCATATGAGAAATTTAGCTCAAGATGGATTCATAGCTGAAATGAATTAATTATATGAATATAAAATAATGTAGATCTTAAGAATCTTAAGAACAAGAATAATGTAGATCTTAAGAACAAGGTCTTAAGAACAAGAATCAGTTATATATCAGAGCTAATTTGGTAGTTCCAAATATTTGGACTCCATTATTTGTATCACATCTAAGAATATGTTGAATAAAAATTATTGTACCTAAAAAGGGAATGGCAACACAGTCCTTAGATACTCAAGGTCTTGAAGCTGATGAAATATTTTCTACTAAACTCTCTAAGAGTTGTCAGCACTGAGTCGTAGGCAACATGATCTAATTCTTGGTAACTTCACTGATATTATCCTCACGTAATTTAATGGAAGGCAGACTTAGCCCTAAATTCTTAGTAAAAACTGTATATATGTTATGTTTACACAGAATGTGTTGCTTCAAAACTATTATTTGTAAAGTTTACCTTCATTTGAAAACAGTTTTAAGATAATAGTTGGAAACCAAGGCACAAACTAATGAGACATTTGTGAATTCTTGAAAGACATGAAAAGAAAAAGAATCAGGACACAAAAATATTTTGTTTGCCTTCTGTTTTGATTGAAAAGAACATCCAGGGATGACTGTGTGGTCTCACAGTAGACTGCATCAAAATGTTCAACACTTTTTTCTTCATAATATATCTAACAAAATTATCATAGGTTTTAGGGCTTTGTAAGTTTCACATGGGGATTGAGAACAGAGATAAAGCAAATAAAAAGTTCTTAAGATTGTGTAAGTTTAAATGAGCAGTAAAAACATCAATAGTGAGAAATGTTTACTAAATTCTTCATCTTTATATAACTCAGTATCACTTTCTGCATGGTAGCTAGAAAATATTTTCATTTCTACTGTCCTGCTCTTTTCCCCAATCCGTACATTTTTATTACATGTTTTCCTTAACAGTTTTCAACAACATGCAAGAATGAATCCTACAAATCAAACATGCTCAAGGAAACAAATCTTCAGAGAAGCTTTCACCAGAAACTTTCTAAATTACTTTCTACTCCCTTGACACGCACTACAACAGCTGACTTTTTTCCTTCAGAAAATTCTACCGTAATAAGGAGCTAGATGGTCTGGGGTGAGGGGAAGAAGCTTTTTCAAGGTATAGGCTCTCTGGAAGATCTTTAGTTAGCATTATTTGTCAGGTCCAGAGTGAATTTCTGATCAGAGGAAGTGAGAGGCTTATTCTTTCATTGGTAACTGATTAATGTAGTAGAAAGAGCATCTAGTCACTATCACATGTCAGTCAAACCTTTAACATTGCAGGAATTTTACCCTACCAAACAGGCTATTTAATATTCTTAACTCCTATAGCTATTTCCATAACATGCCATAGACCACCAGGAATATAAATGAACTGTAGCAGAACTGACTCACACAGAACAAGACACAACATATTTACATGAATATGGTTTTGTGTTTGGCTAAATATCCATGCCTACAGATAAAGAATAAGGCTAGTTGACCTAACACCATCCTGAATTGCCTTTTATGATTTCTTGTGCTAATGCCTTTCTGCGTGATTCTGTATGCATTGTGTGACAGAGAAGTTTGAGGCGTTTTTTTGTATGTGATAGGAACAATTTGCCTTGTGATTTTTTACTAATAAAAGCTTTGTTTCCACATGTGTTAGTAACAAAACAAACTGGCAAAGAGTGTGCCATATCCTTCCTTTGTTTAGATCTAATTTGTAATTCTTAAAAAAAATCAAGAAATCTGAATGTGGAAGTCCAAATCACTAGAAATTCAAACCTCTGTGATAGAATACTCTTATTCGTCTAGCATATTTAATTTAAAAAAACCCAAACCTAACCAAATCTGCCCGCTTTAAACTCATATAAGAACAATAAAAAAACTGGGATGTTCATAAATACTTGACCGAAAAACTGAAACAATGTTGATGACAGTTGTGTCCTAGAATTGAGACTACACACAAAGACCTTTCCAAATGGTGTATGGATTATTTCCAATGTCATCTTAGCAAGCTTCCCACAATGGATGCAGTTTCCTAATGGCAGGCTAAATTTGCGTATAGAGCTGATAGGTACTGGCCACAATTTCAAGATGTACTGAAGTTTCTGGCTGAGCTCTCACACAACAAGGATCATAACTAATCTTTTCTATCACTCTGGAAAAGTTGGAGGGCCAGTCCTCATTCTTGTATAAGTACTCCGCTGTTCATCACCTACTATTTAAAGACACCTCAGAATAACACTCCCCATGTTGATAAGCCACCACGTTCTACACATGCCATACCTGTCTGGTTGTCCTCTGCCTTCACAACCCAGCACCCTGGCCTTGTCTCTGAGCTCTGCCAGTGTCTGGGCCCCCAGAACAGCCACTTGAATTTCAATGTGAAAACAACAGTCTGTAGCTTTCTGACAGCTTTTCTCACAAAATACAAAATACATTATACAAAATGTTGGAAGAGAGAACTGAAAAAGAACAGAACATAAACCATATCTTTATTTTAAGGAGAAATGTAAATAAAATATATTTTTTAAAAATTTATTACTTTTTTAAAACAAAACAAAACCAAATGTCCAGTGAACACAAAAATTAAAATAAAAAAGATAATCTAGACTAGATTTAAACAGAAGGAATAAGAGGTTTAGAAGTTATAGAGTAGAGAAGGGATGGAAATTTGTCAGAATATATTGGTATAGCATTCTTGAGGATCTGCTTAGCAGTAATTTTTTTATAGAGAGGAAGCTGACAACTGAATTAGAAATTACCAAAATAGAAAAAACCCATGTTTTCCCCAGTTAAGACAATAGTCCTGGTTCATGTATATCATGTTTTTCTGATATTGGAGAAGATCTACTAAGTTCCTTTCAATGTTTCATTTCTTTCCTAAATAGCAATTTGAATTTGAGAAAATACTTTTTCTCTGTATATGGCTCTCCTTATTGCTGCAATGGACCCTTTTGTCATTGTAAGCTGGAGAGAAGAGATATGTCAATAAACAATCAGAATAAAATAACTAGGAGATTACTACATCACAGATAATTACGTAGTGGTGCTTTTCACCTCAGATATACCAAAGACCCAGATTTGTTTGGGTCGCACAAGTTATGCTGGTCTTTCTAGTTACATTGTTTAATTACCCCGATGAGAATTAAACAATTACTGATTCTCATGAGCATTCTCTTTGAATTTGTACTGCTTCAGCTCTTGGTTATCTTTCAAATCCCAAGTAATACACATATCTGACTGAGAGCTTACAGAATTCTTTTGGGATACACAGAGAAAAGCAGGAAAGAATGATGAGGATTCAATTAACAAAGATTCATTAGGATCAGACATAATACCAGAACCTTCTAACATCTACCAAAGCATTTTCAAGTATTGGCATATAGTGATCTGAACCATTGACTTTATAAGGGTGTTCCAGACCTTACCCTATTAATCAAACAAAAATTACAGTGGATTACAAAAGACAGATGGAAAAGATTTACAGATTGGCTGTCCAGATTATTGCCTACTGCATATTTCCTAATTCTGTGCAAAATCTGCTTTTAAAGGTCTCCAGAAGGCATATCTATCTCCCTACTGGCAAGTGTTCCCCTATATTAACTACAAAGGTTAATTTATTATTTATTTTTTATTCCACAATGTACCACAGTAAATAATCAGTCCCTATACATAACAGCTTTCAAATATTTGTAGAATGTCATGACCTAGTTTGTCATCATCTACCTGTTAAACTTAGCTCTTCTAGTCTTTAATTCAGAAGTCAACGTATTTCTGCTGTTATTTCCAGTTACTTTTTCATAACATATAACATTAAGCTAGAAGGAGATTTTACAATTTTCCCATTACTTACTCTAGACTAAAAATATTCACAGCTATCATACTAAAAAATGTTCAAAATTTTAGAATCGTAGAATCATTTAGGTTGGAAAAGACTTTAAAATCATTAAGTACAACCATCAACTTAGCACTGTCAATAAACTACGTCCCTAAGGGCCATGTCTACAAGTCTTTTAAATGTCATCAGGGAGGATGACTCAGCCACTTCCCTGGGCAACCTGTTCCAATGTTTGACAGCCCTTTCAGTGAAGAAATTTTTCCTAATATCCAAAACCCTGGTACAACTTCAGGCCATTTCCTCTTGTCCTGTTGCTGACTACTTGGGAGACAAGACCGACACCCGCCTCGTTACAGCCTCCTTTCAGGTTATCTATAGAGGGAGAGTGATAAGGTGTTTTCTGTGACTCCTTTTCTCTAGGCTAAACAACTCCAGCTGCCTTAGCCACTCCCCATAGGACTTTCCCTCCAGACCCTTCACCATCTTGCCCTTTTCTGGACACACTCCAGCACCTCAATGTCCTTTTCGTATTGTCAGAGTGGCCCAGGGGCAAAAAACAATCATCTTGTATTATGAGAGTTAACAGAGCAGTTACTTTTAACATAAAACCTTATTTCAATCTTAAGCTTGAAAAAAGTACAACCCCCTGAAAACATCCACACACAAAAAAATTCTTCTACTAGGAAATTGAATTTGCTGAACAATTCTTCCCGAAAATATTTAGAGAGACAGAGCTATGCAGAAAAAAACCCCAAAACCAAATGCAATTTGCCACAGTAAAATATTATGATAAAGAAAATGAAGTTGTAAAAAACCAGAAACAATTGCAAGAACTGAATATCTATATGTAGGAATATGAGACAAAATGTCCATAAACATGGTAGTATTCAATGAGAGCGAGAAAGACTCAATACAAAGAAAAACAATGAAAGCAATTTTGGCATTGGCTATGCTTCAATGAAATTCAAGCCCTGATATGTAAATTGATGATTGACACTTAAGAATAAGTTTGCATGAAGGAAAATATAGTTTAAAACCTCAACATTAAATTACTCAACAAATTCCAATTAACATAAATAGTGTATTTCATATTCTCTTTGGTTCTAAAAGAAAAGCACAAACACAACTGCAATGTTGTGTGCCTTCTCACTCATTTCACTAGCTCCTCTTCTCTCATTCTTTAGAGTCCCAACTAACCTATGTTATATAAAGGTGTTTTTTTCCTTCCACAATCACATGTCCACTATTCATTCAGTTCGACTCTTCTTTCAATAAAATAAGAAAATTGTTAAAATGCTTCTTTGCATTCAGGCTTGAAAAATAGGTTCTTTGCTATTATAATTTAGTAACATAGCAACAGAGTGTTTGGGAAAAGCAAAGTATTCCTTAACATATTACTCCAAAAAGAACAGGCAGGATGGTGAGCAGAAGGAATCTTTCCATCTTACGAAGTTGGTTTTCTTAGCTCCAAGGAAATTAGACTTGAATAAAAGGGGTCCTTGTGACTTTCTCTAAAGCAGCTTTACAAAGCCCCATAGAACACTAAGATAGACAACCTGCTGCAAAGACGACCTTAATGCCAAGGATTCAGTACTTTGTAAGCGGAAAATTCGTAGCCTATTAAACATAATATATATCTCACTGATTCCTGGCTAAACATTCTCTATCATAGTTTATAGGCTTTAGTGAATAAGATACAATTTAAATGCATTTCTTAATCTAGTCTTGGCCAAGTAATCTAATAGATACTTTCCAAAAAATGAAAATATTTTATACCCAGTGAGTAGTTTCTTGTAAATTAATACTTCAATTTCAGTTCCTCAGTTCAGTTTTCTGCGTTTAATACAAAATAAATATTTGAATTAATTTTGGTTTCACAGGGAGCAAATCAGAAAGTATCATTAAAAAAAAAGCCTGTGTCAGTAGGAAAATGTGGCCAGAAACAGATTTTTCAGGCCATGTAAAATGTGTTTTCAGGGCATGGTAAATACCCTGCTCATAGACTCACTACTGCTGAATCAACGGAGCAATCCTTCTGGATTGTTATAGGATCCCACAGGAATCCTACAGGATTTTTCTCTGTCAATGAAGGAATAGGGTCAGAGCCAAGGTTTTCCTTACTGCTTTTTTATGTCCTTACATTTTTCCTCACCTTAATTCTGTGTAACCTAACTGTCATATCGCTGTTGCTAAACATTTTTAGGAAAGGACTAGTGGGACTGTTGCAAAACAGAGGAATAGAAAAATATCCATTTTGCAGTTCTGCTAATGTATACAGAGAATTTCTTATAGCTTCAGAAAATTGTGCTTATAAGATTTCAGTCTGGGACTACTAGTCTGATCTAATAAGAAGGAAATTGAATCAATGCCCTCCATTAGTGCTATTATTAAAAACCTCTTGGCATTCTCCAATAGAATCACTTCATTATGCTAAAGTAACATATCATCTTTATTTTCTTTGAGGAGTATTGACTGGAAAGAAGGATTTTTCTTTTAAAAAATTCTCCATGGAAACTGATCATAGAATCTTAGAATCATAGAATCATAGAATGGCCTGGGTTGGAAGGGACCTTAAAGATCATCTAGTTCCAACCCTCTCCCACCATGGGCAGGGACACCTCCCACTAGATCAGCTTGCTCAGAGCTCCATCCAACCTGTCTCAAACACTTCCAGGGACAGAGTCTCAGAAGGACAGAGGAGCAGGATCCCCTCCCTTCTCCGGCTGACCATGGTGCTTTTGATGCAGCCCAGGACACAGTTGGCTTTCTGGGCTGCAACTGCACATTGCAGGGTCATGTCTAGCCTCACCCACCAGCAACCCCAACTCCTTTTCAGTAGGGCTGGTCTCAATCTGTTCATCACCCACCTGTGTTCATACCAGGCTTGCTCTGACCCAGGTGCAGCACCCTGCACTTGGTGTTGTTAAACCACATGAGGTTCTCATGGGCTCTCTTCTCAAGCTTGTCCAGGTCCCTCTGGATGACATCCCATCCTTTAGCTGTGGCAACTGCACCACTCAGCTCAGGGTCATCTGCAAATTTGCTGAGGGTGCACTTGATTGCATCATCTGTGTCATTAACAAAGATGTTAAACAACCAATGTTCCAATACTAAGCCCTGAGGGACACCACTTGTCACTGACATATGTTTATTTTTTTGCAGCAAGTAAATGATGATGTGGGAAAGAATATATATGCTTTCTTTTTAATAATTACAATATCTTTCATTGAATTTTGAACATTTGGTTTCTGTTTTATGGGGTATGCCATACTCCATGAAATTTCACTCAAATGCCACATGCCCTGCTCTGGAGTCAGCAAATCAAAATTTTTGTGTATAATCTGCATAGTCTAAAGATATAAAAATTTAATGAATTACTGAATTAAATCAAAAGTTAATGAAAAAACCCACCACAATGTAGAAAAATCTTTGAAACAAGACCAAAGTCTAGCTAAGAGGCTTCAACTTTCACCAAAGTTATGAAGAAACTATTTTAAAAGAAGTAGAACACCAACATAAGGCTTATAACAAAAACAATTCAACCATGTTTTCCACAAATTTTGTTTGTAACTATGTATGTTGGTGGGACAGAGACAAAACAAAGAAATGAAATAAATAGGATAATAATTAACAAATAAATCAACATAGAGTTCTTTGTGGGATGTCAGCTATTTTTTCTAGTCATTTATTTGCCAAAAGCTATACAAATGTAGAATATTTTTAATCACCATCTAAATACTGTAATAAGGTGGTGATATTGAGATAGGCCTTGCCAGGCGGCAGCAAGAGTGGGGCTGCTCCAGCACAAAGTCAGGTGTCTGTGTATCCAGACAGAAGCACAAGGAGACCGGGGCCAGTCCAGTTACCTGTAACATAGGTCTCCTGCTCATCCAGTGGAAAAGGCTGGAGGCTGGCTTTGTAAGAACTGGCAGAACCCTCAGGACCTTGGTAGGCATATACCTGAAAGTAAAATCATAGAAAGGGGAAACGACATGTTTTATAATGATGATTACATATAGTGAACTACCCTAAATTAAAGACAACATGACAGGTTGGTCATGTTCATTAGGTGCTCATAAAACCTCTGTGTTTTCCTTGTAAACTTCCTCACAGATTAATATTTCCTAACCAGATAACACTACTGAATCCATCCCTTCAAGCCATTTCTTTTATTAACAGGAGTTTCTACCAAGCCATCTTAATCATGGTTCTCATGACGTTGGTTTTAACTGATGTAACTACTACTCTGAGTCCAGGAAAAAAATATCCTTATTGACCATTTGAAACTTATACCCAAGAAATCTTTTGAATTTTATCTTATTTTCTATTCCTTCTTGTACACTTTCCATTACTGAGCTCCCACATGGATGAGGTAGAAAGAAAAAGGAGTTGTGAGTACACAAATTATATAGAAAGGGTGGAAAGGATGAAGTATCAACTACAAGGAATAATAATGATGATACTCATGTACATGAAATGGTATCTGCGATCTCACATAAGAAAAATAAAACAATAGGTGAAAGAGAAAAAACTAGATAATTAAGCCAGGTCATCCTCTCATATAAAATCAAGTATGTTCCTCTTACCTGGCTCTAGGTTTTGGAGTGCAACCATGCTTCATTCTCCTTTGCTATCCACCAGTAACTGCAAATTGCATTTTGAATCTTTAGTTTTCAGATGATAGCCACCTGATAAATGGGACAAAATGCTAATACATAAAATTCAGGAAGCTGAAATTTTTACTGTTTTTCAGGACTCAGTTTTTCTTTTGAAGGGCAGTTTTTGCTAAAAAGAAATTATGTTATTTTCATAGGAATATCAACTAAGTGACAACATTCATTCAACTTTTCAGGGAGTGATGAAACAATGTATTCCTATAAATTACACTAGATTAGGTCTGAAATTAGAGGATGATAAATGAATTATTTTATTTGCAAACTGAATTAAGTTTCTAGTTTTACAGAGGGCCGCTTATGGCTGTAGTGATGTAGTAGACTTGTGTAAATATATAATTTAAAACGTAACGTTGTCAAACTCAATGTATTGTACCTACTTTTTCACAATATCAAAAATTCCATTTCCTAGCTCTCTTGATAATGTAAAGCTTTTATGAAGAGACTTTAAAATATCGTCCTGGAAGAATTTGTCCAAAATATGACCCAGTAATAACTTTCAAATCATTGCAATTCACAGAGCTGGAAATGGAAACTTCAGGCTGACTGTCATAGTTCATAATCTGCTCTTCTCAATCACTGCAATAAAGTTCAAAGGCACATTGCTTCTGTGTAACTTAACCATATCATGCCTCAAGATGGAATGCTGATTTTCTTAAGGAAAATAGAAAATATTTTGTAAATATTTCTTTAAATGAAATAGAAGAAATTAGTCCAAAGAAAGTTTAATATTTCATAACATGCTTTAAAATTGTTAACAGATTGACTATTGACCTAAGTTTTAACCAAAGAAATCTGTAAAAGAAAACAATATGGTAAAAAATGTTCAGCAATCTGGGATGTTTTTTCTTTCTAAACATTTGTAAGAATAAGTCATAAAGAACTGAATGTGCAAAGTTGTTAAAAGCATGTGTCCTTAATTTTCTTTTAGAAATTTCTTTGTTAAGAAACAACATGCAAAGTGAATCAACCTTTTAGAAAATGTATGCATTAGAAAACCCCCAAATATCTAAGAGCTACAGGGGTTTTTGCATTTTGCTTCGGACTTTATATATATGCATGTTTATTTCAAATGAGTTAGTTACATGCAGTCTGGATACATTATAAACTGTAGGAGCTGGTATATTTTTAGAGTTTAGTGGAAAAATGGCCAAGAAATTTTTAGATCTTAATGGAAATCTGTCACATTCCAATAGCTAATGATGAGGTAAATTACCAAAGAGATTTCTGAAAGATATTTTCTTTTACACGTATATATGGGTATGCATATATATAACCATACATATATGTTTGTACATGCATATATGTATATGTTTTTAAACTTAATTAAATTGTATTTTCTGTTTCATTTTTTATTCAAAGATTCCATACATATATTCCTTAACTGTGAATCATGCTAACATGAGGAAACTTATATCTGGATATTTTAAGGTCTCACAGACCCAAACTGAAGAAAAATAATTTTTGTAATAGGGATCTCCTTTTTTTCCTCTGGTGACATCAGGTGTCATTTTACTGCCAAACCTACCAGCAGATCTCATGGAAAGGTCACCTATGCTGTAGTTTTGGGGGGGTCTTCCAGTGTGGTTTTTGCTGAAATTATATGAACAAAAGATCTACTTAATAAGGAAGTTTAACATTTTTGGACAAGATAATTTAGTGTAACAAATCCTTACCCTTTAAATTTACTCTATCTCCCACCCCTGGTTTAACATTAAGGAGGAGAAATTCTCATTAAATTTTGCAAAATATTGGCATTGAAATTCAACTATTAAAATTTGCCATTTTATAAAGTCTGAAATTTTCCATTAAGTTTATATTTTAGAAGTGTAAAGATGTGTGTGAAAATGTTATAGTCAGTACCTAAGACACATTTTTTCATTCAGTGACCACATTTTTTCCTCATTTGATTTTTCATGTATTTCTTGAATATTATGAGATAACCATGCTTGTGAATACCCTTTTTATGAAACTATATAGCTATGTTTACATCATGTTTAATGGAATACTGGAGAAATTTTGACTACTGAGTTGTTTAATATGAGCTCAATATTTTAACAAAAACAAACATTGCCATTATTAAGGAAAAAGCCATATCAAGGTGGTGAAACAAATTACTTTGCATGGTAGTAATCAAGATTAAGCACTCACGGTTGTAATCCACTTTTGGAGCATTCATTGAAGACCTTAGCATGGTATATGTACACTACTTAAAGGTGTCTTCTAGGATAGATAGAGGTTTAACTAAAGCCTGCAGTTGTAGGCCGAGGGAAATGGTTTTAAACAGAAAGAGAATAGGTTTAGATTAGATATAAGGAAGAATTTTTTTACTACGAGGATGGTTAGACACTGTAACAGGTTACCCAGTGAAGTTGTGGATGCCCCATCCCAGGAAGTGTTCAAGTGCAGATTGGATGGGGCTTTGATCATAGTGATCTAAGTGGAAGATATCCCTGTCCATGGCAGAGGAGTTGAAAACTGGATGGTCTTCAAAGGTCTCTTCCAGCCCATAATTTTGTATAATTTTATTATTCCGATGATCTTCCTTGTTCCTAGCAATTTGTTTGTATTGAAACACATGGATAGGTGGCTGGCTTTACAGGATTCATTTTCTGAAAACTTTCCCTACAGTGTTCACACACCATGACATAATGCTCACAGTACACATTTGTCCGCAATAACCTGCCTAGCTCCGGAAACAAATAAAAGAGATTCTATTTTTATGAGAACATAACAGAGTGCTTCCCTCCTCCTATCCCCCATCAGAGACTCACCTCTAATAACTTAAAAATTGAGGACTTCTGCAATGCAAATTTTTGAGGGTCAACCATTCAGGGACTTCTTCCAGCTGATAAACAGTAAGTAGCTGAAGCAGAATGGAACAGGTTTCTGTTACCAACCATATCCAGGAAACAACCCTCCCCAAGCCACACCATAACCTTCAGTCTTTGAAATTCAGTAAATTTAATTTTATGTCCATTTTAATTGCTTCATCTTCCACATGTGTTTTTGTGTATTATCACTGTGCCATTAGCAAAACCTTCCTGTGAGATGAAAACTCCTGAATTTTCATTAAGTTGTTACTCCACTTTTTCATTTTCTACAGTTAATTCTGATGCTTAAAACAAGATTGAGTGGATGTAGGAATCTTTTTAGATTTAGCCCTGTGTTTGGAGCTAGCATTTATGTGGCTGAAAATACTCCCTTTCTTTCTTTGACAGAAATTATTTTCATGTAGTCATGTTTTTGGGGGTTTTTTTGACACTTAAATACCTTGAATTTCTTTATAATTATTCTGTAATCTGCATCTGGAGTCTCTTTTTTTTGTATACCAATAGCCTCATTAAACATGACTTCAGTCAAAAATATTCTCTCTCCTGAATTCTTTACTATTAATGTTGTTGTCTTGACTTCTAAACTGTGGTGTTGTGATGGGCCATCAGCAAGACTTAAGTGCTATAGTTTGCACATATCTTTGTAAATCATATTTCATATGAAGGAGAAATTAACTACACAATATCTCATTATATATTGAGTGCAACTAAAGTGAAAAATGTGATTCTTTAATTTTGATAAAAACATTTAAAATTCAGTTTCCTAAATGTTTTAAACCCAATTATAATCTTTCCTCATCATTTTTACAAACTGACTTCATTCTCACAGAAGTGCATTTTAAGCAGGTTATTGATAATCCATATCACTCAGCAAGGCATGAATCATACAATTACACTGTCCTTTCAGAAACAGGATAGCTGCTTACAGGCTGAGCACTAGAATTGACCCCTCTGTTGATGCCTTTAATCCTTGGACTACACTCAGGCATTGTATCAGAGAATATTAGTTGCACTCAGTTGAAAGCCTTTTAGAGACTTTATTAAGAGCAACAGAATGGATAAGCTAAAATTTTCCTGACACCTCTTTGTCCAGACATTTGTGGTCAGATTCATGCTCTGATATAGTTTTACTCATAGAGGTGTATATTTTTAATCCAGATACTGATTTTCGATGTAATATTTCATAAGAAGAGAAAGTAATGAAGAATAAAAGGATAATCAATATTCTACTGGAATGAAGGAAACAAGATGACAGAAGGCTTAAACTGGACATATAAAAAAAGTGAAACTTATGAAGATAAAAAGTTATTTAAAATATCATTATTATTTCAGATGCAAGCAGGGTACTCTTAAAAAAATCCACTTCAGAAAAGTGACTGGGTTTGATATAGAATTAGTGAAGAAAAAATTAAATGACTTGTGATGTACTGGTCAAACTGGATGTTCTAAATATTTCTTATGACCTTAGACTTAATTATTTGACAAATCTATGACAAATTAAATACTTGATAAATTAACGGCAAACTGTCTCATTTCAACATACATGTAAATTGTCTGCAAGCTGAAGTTTCTCAAGGTTGTGTCTTTAATAAGATGTGTATCTTTTTCTGCACAAAAAATATGCCATATTATACTAATTGTGCATCTTTTTTTTTCTTTCCAGTTTATTGTGCCCTCTATTATTTTAACACTGTATTGAAAGGTGTGTGGACATTTGTATGTGTGTGTATATCTGTGCACATGGGTAAATTCATTGGGTAGTAAAAATGATTCAACACTGATAAGTCTAAAATGTTTGAGAAAATATTCATAGTGCTCCAAAAGCATTACTTGCAATTTGGAAAATGCAGTATAGAATAAAGAGAAATTAAACTTTTAAAGTGAAATATTATAAAATCAATTTAATAATATAACACCAATGCTTATTTGCAGACCACTGTATTAAAACAAGCAAACATGTTCGGTTTAATTGGTCACTCCACGGTAGTTTGTTTTATACACTGCTCTTGTTATTTTTAACAAAACCAGACATCTTAACTTTCAGTACATTCTCAAAAGAATGGAAGATAAAATCCTTCTTATTTCAAGTACTATTACACAGTGGTGTGATTACTCATATACAAAACCAGTGTTGTTTTGTTCCAGAGTATAAGGCATTTTCAAACATATTTATTTTAAACTTTGTATAATCATTGAAACCAGAAATTGGAAAAGTAATTCAGCTTTTTTCCTGCTGATGAGAGACACATTATTCTGGGTTCTTTCCTCATATCATTACAATTACCTCAAAGCACAACTCGTACTTTGACTAATAATCTATTACTGGGCTATTACTCCTCTGCCAGTGAAAGGTACAGATCAGCACCTTTTTTTCCAATGGAATATCAAGAAGAATTTTGGAGGTTAATGCTCATCCAACAATATCCTGCTCTAATCTTCCATAAGTGGCTGCTAGTCACTCTCTCTTAGTCCTGCCTCTCAAAAACCTGGGTAACGTTCTTTGAAAGACATCATGTCATACATATGAGCTTTCTTTGCCCTGAGATCTGCTGAGAACCAAAGGATCTTTGAAAATTTTTCAGACACCTGTTTGTGATTTTATCATTGTGAGCAGCAGCTTTTGCTATGAGCGCATCTGAAGACCGTGGAATAATGTTTATTTGCAATAAACAATACTATTACAAATAACAACTTTAGGTTGGAAAAAAACAGAAAGAAATATTCCAGATTCTTTGCCAAAATAAAGACCAAATTTAGTTTTGAGCCCAAACATGCAATTTGTTCTACATGGCAAAAGATTGGAGGAGAGGAAATGTTAACCAAAAATGTGTTTTGCTTAGTTAAAACTGAAGCAAATTTTGATTTTCTCAATGATAACCATAATAATTTGACATAATATTTAAAGAACTTTACTCAGAAACTTTATTTTTTCATTGAAAATATTTTGAGCAAGACATTTAGTCCATGCATGTAACTGATATAATTTCCATCATTTGAAGGCACGATCTATTTTACTTTCTAACTCATCTCATTATCTGATTGCATGGTATTTTTTCCATTTTGACACTTGTGCCTAATTATGCTTTTTTTGTAATTCTTACTTGAAATATTATCCTATAATAGTGAAACATTTACCATTCTTACATATTTTTCAAGTTTTTTTTCAAGTTTTTTTTAACACTATTTCTATGTTTTGGAAATAATGTCACAAAAGAAAGATGATGGTGAAAAAGTAATGTAATGAATTAAAGCTAAATTTTAATTTTTTTGTTGTTGCAGACCTTAACTGAAAGAGTTCTAAAGCTATGAGAAACTAAAAAGCTTTTTTTATTTTTTCACATGGCATGAAAGAAGTAGAAAAATTCATAGATTTACAAATGCTATATGGATAGATAATTTGATGTTTGGCTTTCTGTAAATACTTCAAAGTCCTTTTTTATTAACTCTCTTCCATAAGAATTCCATATTCTGAATTATTTATAACATTTACTAAACTGCTCCACCATTTTCTCAGAACCAAGGTTAACTTTTGACTATATATAAACTGAACAAGAACAAGTAGACGTAACTAATGATTTCTGTATTTTATTTCTATTTCTGTCTTTATTTTTTTTCAAGATGTCATTGGAATTTTAAAGTACTAAAACTCTAAAATTTTTCATAGGTACAGCTAGATATAAAAGATACAATAAATTATCTTCCTTTAAAATATTGTAAAGAGGAAATGAGTTTTAAATTATACTCTTTTTTTTTTCCATAAAAGAAAAACTTCTTTCATCAGCTGACAAGCACCAACATCACAATTTCTATTCAAAAAAGTTTCACCTTCTAGTCTTTCTTACTGCAGCTTCCAGCTACTTCCTGGATTAATGGCAAGCATGAAGTTATTTGTGTGGGGGGATGGCTGATGTAAGAGCAAACAAAGATATTCTCTGAAATACTTTTATAACACTCCAAGACACTGACAAATCAGTTGAAACCATTGTAAATGCCTATTTATGTATATTTTTGGGAGTGTCCTAAATATTAGAGTGAAAATTGTTTTCCTTGAAAACAAAAAAGTTCTCCGGTCATCCTTGGAGCAATTGATCTTGTTTCTCTGTGCACAAAAGAAAAGCGTGTATAGCATGATATTGAAACCAAAGTTTGTTCTCCTTCTGTCTGTTTTTCAACAGTCTCTGCCACATATTTGTTCACCTTTCTTACTTTGAGAAAATTTTAAAAATTAGAACACATATCTACAGCTGCTGCTCTTTTTTAGAAAATATACTTGAAATTTCCGTTTAAATTCCCTATTAATAAATCTACTTTGCCCTAGAAATTCCATTGTTTTGTCCATTTTTTTGACTTTTTTGCAAACAGATTATTTTTAATATTTTGAAATTGGTTTTAAGTGCTGTCCTGGTTTGAGACAATATAAAATTGGTTTTAAGTGCTGTCCTGGTTTGAGACAATATAAGGAGGAAAATGCCCTCCCGGGGGGAAGGTAGACTATTATCCACCCCTTCCCCACCAGGTCCGGACAAAAGCAATTCATTGGAGGTAAAATGAAAAAAACCCTGTTTTATTTACAAGGCACAGGAAAGAAATGAACAATATTAAATGATAAACTACTTGCCATGGAGAAACCTGTGTAAAGTACAGAGTCCTTGGTGTGGTCCCCCGTTGACAGGCTGAGGCAGGGCCCCTTCCCCAGCGATGCTGGAAATCATATGACTTGGTGTCCTGGACTGCAGCTCAGTTGAAAAACAGTTTCAGGGAAAAAGAAAAACTATCCTAAGGAAAACTTCCTTGTCTCAGCTAGCTAAAAAAGAAAAAAAAAAAAATTGCTTTCCATCTCTTACCATTGAGAAACAGAGACGGAAAAAAAGGAAAAAAACCCAACTGTCTCTTCCCCTGCTGCTTGTGGCAGAGCTGAGAGCTTAAGAGAGAGAGAGAAAAAAACCCCAAAACAACAAAACCCAAAAAAAACCCAAAAAAACCCCACCTAACCTGCCTGAGTCCCGGTGCGGGAGTGTCTGTGCTTGTCCTTGAAAATTCCTGGATTCGAATCAGAGGCACAGAATTCATGTCTAGTGTAAAGCGGTGATATGAGATAACAAATGGTGTCACACGCTCAACCCAAGACAAGTGCAGAGAAGCATCTTTAGCCAATTTTATCTTCTAAGTCAGCTAAATCAGTGGCTCAGATGAGGCTGAGGTATTAACCAAATAGTATGCATTGCCCCTCATGAATGTTAGCCAACAATGTGTATTTCATTGACATCTTGTGAGCAGAATGTTCACCTTCTAATGTCTCTCTGTATTATTCACGACCTTGTAAAACTTTCTGGATGTGAATTGTCCATGACAATAAAATAAAATCCTCTGCGTGGGTATCTTTTGTACTTTTTAGAAGATGCATGCACATATGTGTGTAAAATAATGGTAGAAATATCAGTGATCAGAGAGCATCCGTTTGCAAAACTCATAGAGAATTGACTTGGATTCCTTAATTTTTCTTTCAGTTTTCTGATTCTTTTGTGGCTGGAAAATTGCAGTGAAAAATGATAGTTATCTCTTGTTCTCTATTTCTCTCCTGCTTCCCTTTCTTTGTTCATAGAGCATACCACTTTTAATAAATCAAGACACAATCAGCATGAATTATTTCAAATTTTTTGATGCTTTTGCTAGTTTGCAGAGAAAGCAGATGGCTAGCAGTTATGGTCCCATGGTCTGCTTTTGGCTATTCATTGGTGCAATAAAAAGGAGGAAAGCACTAGCAGCCAGGATCCCTCAAGCAAAAAGCACTTCCAGGAGGGTGAGTCAGAGCACCTAAGGGAGACAAGCAGAATGCTTATCATCTCTGCCATTTATTACCTGAGAGGCTGATGGCAGATGGAGTGAGCTAACATAGGTCTCCTGTAGGGCTAGATAAGGAAACAAGATCATTGATTGCTATGTACAAAAGCACAATAAAGAAACCAGAGGAAAAACTGCCTGGAAGCAACATAAGGAAATGCATAAAACAGCAATAACAACAATAAGACCAATAACAATAATAAGCAACCAGCCATCATAGAGCTGTGCAACTTCAACATTTTTTCTCTTTTCTCTTATAATAGGATGTTCTAGCCTTACAAGGAAAATTTTTATGAAATATATTTTGTGGTTTTAACATCACGAGCTCCCCTACCACAACTCTAACATTGCCCTCCTATTAGATTCCAGGGTGTTAGAGAAAAACAGGTGTTCAACAATCTGTGGCATATGGAGTTTCTACTCTTTGGCTTTAATTTAGTTTTGTTCCCTTCTCTGTAAACTGCACTGTGATATACATTACCTGGTTTTCCTTTGAGTAAACATGGAATAGTTGCAAAACATGTTTTTTCTTTTTCTTTTTTTTTTCCTTTTCCATTTTATTTTCTCTTTCTTTTTCCTTTTCCTTTTTTTTTAAACTCTTTCAGTGTTAACAATGCAGAGTATTCTGGGGACTGGAGACGAGATGTAAAATACATTGCAAATCAAAAGGAATGTTTCAATTTCACTTTGTGTCAATGCTAAGTAAACCTACATAAAAACTTAAATGTTGCATGTTTCTACAGACTATGGAATGAACCTGCAGAACTTGAAAGAATGGGACTGGTTAAAGATTCAACCAAAATTCCACTTGTTGGCCTACTTTTCAGCACCTCTGTCATTTTTTAAAGCTATACTATCTGGCCTGAAAATACTTTTGCCTAGTTTGAAACTACACAGGAGGAATATTTTGAAAGTTCAAAGCAAATCAGCCAAGCTGCTTTCAGCTTGTAGGGTAGCAAAAATATAACACGTTTCTGCTTTAAATTACCCATTCATTATGTTAATTCTTTGAAGTTATTTTCGGAGGAATGTGTTAGCAACCTTCACCGGAACATATTCAGTTTCATGCATGCATGTATGCATGTTCATGCATATTTGTTCAGGAAAAAAAATCACATATGGTTTAATATAAGCTTGTCCTCATTCGGCAAACTAGTTTTTTTTTTCTCATGGCTTTGTGAATTTTGCTATTGAATTGTAGTGAGATTGGGTATTTTGAACAACCAAGTATTCTCACTACCCAAATCTCCCGAAAGTGTCTCACTATAATAAAAATATACTTACTATAGCTGACATCATGGATAATATAATAATTCTGATTTTAGTTTGTATGCCCCTTTCCTCTTTAACATTGCTGCTAATGCCAGATTGGTGGTATGATAGGCCAAATCTGCATTAACAAATTATAAATGCCTGTATTTGCTCTCTGGTGTTGGAACTTGCATTATTCAACTCTCTCACATCCCACTACTGGGAAGCTGCAACAAAACTATGTGGTGTTAAAAGTTACTGTACAACACTATCCTGAGAAACATGCCCAGGCACTGCCTGGGCAGTGCTAGTTGGCCCTGACCAAGCTGTTTTAAGTGTGACAGCAATTTAATAACTCCTTTTTTTGTCTTCCATATCCCTGACCCGGTCAAGTAAACCAGTATAGGTGTAACCTGTACATAACCCTCCTCCCAGGGGTTCAGTTGGCTGTGGTACAAGGCCTGGTTTTGACAGAGAACAGCTGCGTAACCTTGGCTTGGATTTCTGAGAAAACTGCTAAGCAGTAGGAAGGAGCCATCAGAAAGTGCATAAACTAGAAGCCTTTCAAGGTAAGAAAGGTAAAATTTCAGACAGAGAGAAGACTGTTGAGACTGGGTAGTTAGTAGGTCAATCATTCAGGAGGGAAAACACTGATATGAAAAGGTATAAAATCCCAAAGAAGAAACAGGGGAACTGGAAAATAACAACTTGGCAAAGCAAAAGAATCAGTACAATTCTAAAAGTAACAGCAGTCAATCCTTATTCATCTTCTTAGTGAGTGAATGTACAGCAGAGGCTTATTAGGTGTCCTACCATGAGCAGTGAGCATTTTAATACTTAACATGTTAATACTCATTATCTTTTGTGTGTGTTAGTCAATAAATAATTGTTTTGGTCTTTAAAATGGTGTATCACAGAATCACAGAATATGCTGAGTTGGAGAGGACCCACAAGGATCATCAAGGTGAACTCCCTGCCCTGCCTAAGACCACCCCCAAGAGTCACACCACGTGCCCAAGAGTATTGTCCAAATGCTTTTTGAACTCTATCAGATTTCTTGCTGTGTCCACTTCCCTGGGGAGCCTGTTCCAGTGCCCAACCAACCTCTGGGTGAAGAACCTCTTTCTAATATGCAACTTAAACCTCCCCTGACTCAACTTCAGGCCATTCCCTCAGGTCCTGTCAGTGGCTACCACAGAGAAGAGATCAGTGCCTGCCTCTCCTCTTCCCCTCAAGAGAAGTTGTAACTGCAATGAGGTCTTCCCTCAGTCTCCTCCTCTCCAGGCTGAACAGAGCAAGTGACCTCAGCCGCTTGTCACATGGCTTCTCCTCAAGGCCCTTCAGCATTTCTGTTGCTCTCTTTGGACACTAATAGTTTATATTGTGGTGCCCAAAACTGCCCCCAGCACTCGAGGTGAGGCCGCCCCAGTGCAGAGCAGAGCGGGACAATCCCCTCCCTTGCCTGGCTGGCGATGCTGGGCCTGATGCACCCCAGGACACGGGTGGCCCTCCTGGCTGCCAGGGCACTGCTGACTCAGATTCATCTTTCTGCCCATGAGGACCCCCAGGTTCCTTTCTGCAGCGATGTTTTCCAGCATCTCATTCCCCAGTCTGTCCATACACCCAGGGTTGTTCCATCCATACCTGTAAGATTTTTAGTTCACTGTGAAAATTGTCCAAACAATATAACTCAGAAAGGCAGGGTTGTGAGAATACATGAAAAGACAAATTATCAGTTTGATGACATTCACTTAAAAACAATCTATTTCTCTCTAGAAAATGTTTTTGTTGCATTGCACAAAGCACAGAAGAAAATAAAACAGATTTCCTGTATTTCAAGTGTTTTTAAAATGTGTTTTTAAAATTTATGGCCCTGATCTTGTAGAGAACTTGATTTACATGACTGTCTCAGGTAAAGGATTCATTGCAAGATTCGGGTTATATTAGAATATAATTAATTGAACTGTAGCTCTAGGAAAAGTGGGTTCTATTAACTTGTCCTCAGTTAGAGTTTAACTTTTTGTACTAATTCTTTATCAATGAGAGCAATGCTGTGGGGAACCAGGTAACATTTCAAGAAATAATTAAAATAAACAAGAACCGAAATATGGATGGCCAGGCTCTGGTGATGCCCTCATGTTCATCTCTGCTCCCCTTCCAACTTTTCTGTATATTATTGATTTTGAATCTCACAGTCGGTGTGGCCCAAAAGATTTGAGTTAGTGGACATACAAATTTGGACTAATAAAAAAGTGTATATCACTTAACTTTCTTCATTCTGCTTGTGAGTTTTGTTATTTTGGCTTGTTCAGCTCTTGTCAAATTAGACAATGGTGATTTAATACATAGGACATCTGTTACTGTGCAGTTATGCATGCCTTTATACACTCTCGGAGGCAACTATGCAGGCAGGATACATGGGGAAAAAAAGGATAAAATAATAATATAAAGAAAAAATAGAACAAATCCTAGCTTTTTGTTTAGGCACTGTCATGGTTTAATCTCAGCTGCCAAATAAGCACCATGTAACCGCTCACTCATTCCCCCATCAGCAGGATGGAGAGGGAATTGGAAGAGTAAAAATGAGAAAACTGGTGGGCTGAGATAAAGACATTTTAATAGGTAAAGCAAAAGCTGTGTTCACAAACAAAACAAAACAAGGAATTCATTCACTGCTTCCCATGGGCAGGCAGGTGTTCAGCCATCTCCAGGAAAGCAGGGCTTCATCACACATAACAGTTTTTTTGGAAGACAAAGCTCTCATTCCAAATATCTCCCCCTTCGTTCTTCTTCCCCCAGCCTTATGTAATGACCATGACCTCATATGATATGGGATATCCCTTAGGCCACTTGGGGTCAGCTGTCGTGACTGTGTTCCCTGCCAACCCCTTGTGCATCCCCAGACTCCTCACTGTTGAGGCAGTAGGAGAAGCAGAAAAGGCCTTGGCTCTGTGTAAGCCCTGCTCAGCAATAACAAAAATATCTCTATATTATCAACCCTTTGTTCAGCACAAATCCAGCTCATAGTATTCCATAGCAGCTACTGCGAAGAAAATTAACTCTGCCCCAAAACCAGTCTATTATTCACCCTTAATTCCACACTATATGGTATCATGTTCAGTATATAAGGTGGGGGGAGAAGAAGGAAAGGGTTATGCATGGAGTGATGGTGCTTGTCTTTCCAAGTCTCTGTTACGCTTGATGGAGCCCTCCTTTACTGGTGATGGCTGAACACCTGTTGTTGATTGGAGGCAGTGAATTAATTCCTTGTTTTGCTTTGCTTGAAAGTGTGGCTTTTGCTTTCCCTATTAAACTGTGTTTTCACTTTTACCCTTCTACTTTTCTCCCCCATTTCACTGGTGGGGGAGTCAGCAAGTAGTTGCATGGTACTTAGTTGATGGCTGGGGTTAAACCATGACAGGCATAAAGTTTCACATTCATGAAGGTCTGGCCACACATATCTTTTCTATTTTTAGAGTCCAGACATTCTCTATCCATCAATGTATTTCAACATACAGGCTTTAGAACAATGAACATGTGATGGTAAAGTATCCAAGACATCTAAATTATTTTACAGGTGTTTCACTTAGTGTCATGTAAATTAATAAATACAAATGGATTTTATCACAGCATTATCATCTTTTGATTACCTGCCATCGTTGTGAAGCACAAAAGGTAACATGTAAAAAATTGGCATTTAAGTAGAAAATATATTTTATCTGATAAAAGGTTTAATATGCATACCTGTTGTTTGTCTTCAGTCATTTCCACCTCCTTAACAGTTAGCTTACAGCGTGTATACTCTCTTACCAGACCTTGTCATTCATTTAAGTAAAGAAATAGAAAAGTGCAGTGTAAACATATTCAAGGAAAGTTCCCATAGTCAATCTCATCTCATTAGAGCTATGTATGCCCTGCTCAGAATCTAGGACTTGAGTCATGATGATGGGTTTCAAAACTTTCTGCTTCTTCAGAATGAGAAACACAACAGACTCAACAAACTTTTATAACGTTCTTTATTTTACAACTGAAATATACTGGCTTAAGCTTCTGAATCAGTGATTTGTTTTGCTTCTGCTTCCCATGCATAAGTAGTACTTCCCATTCCTCTACTTCCCACTTCCTCTTGGACACTTGCTAGTTAATTCTAGTATTTATGTATGTTCTGGCCAGGACAAGGTTAATTTTTGCAGTAGCCAGGAGAGAGCAAGTCTAGGACCCAGAGGTTATTTTATACCAACTCACATCATTTTGCAGGGATAGGGACAGGGATCCCTTCCAGGTCTCGTAGTGTGGTGGTGCATGGGAAGTATTGTCAGGGGTGAGCACTCGCACGTGAATTGTTTGTTTCTTGTACACTCTATTATTAGTACTGTTGTTGTTGCTATTTGTTTTCTTGCCTCATTGCTGTTTCCAGTATATTGTTGTTATTTCAACACATGATCTTTACCTTTTGAGACTCCCATTCTCCTCTCTGGCCCTCCACAGGGGAAAGAGGACGAGGAATGGAGAGTGAGTAAGCTGCACATGGCTTGGAGTGTTTCAGTAGGAACACTATACTGGGGAATACCGTTCCTAAACTGTGACATTATATATCACTTAAAAAAAAAACTGTTGAAAGGTTACTCAAGTTTTGTAAAACCATGGCATCTGTAGAGATTTAACATAATGGTAGGAGACCTCTGAAAATTAGCTTCCTATGGCCTTGAGTATGGTGCTGAGAATGAAGATTTTACAAACAAAGCTTAGCTGAAAATTTTGTTACTTGCATCAGCTTCCTTCCTTTTCAGTTGCATTCCACACTACTCTTTGCCCATATAGCTGTCTCCATCATCAAAGCTCATCATTTGAACTACATCAAGAGTTTATTCAGCAGCATTAGGTGAAGAATGACAGTTGAATAACAATTACTGTGCAGCAGCGTGCTAAATATTTGGCAGCTCTTTCTTCAGTACTGACAATAACAGCAAGAGTTTGCAACATGCTTGTAATTCCTCTGTTTAAACACAGACCATCTGAGACATAAACAGAACTTGGCTTAAAAAGTGGTCATGACCCTTTGTTAGCTCAGTTTTGGTCTTTGACGTAGGTACATATACCCTGTGAAATGTGATGTATTTTCTTTCGAAAGCTTCTCAAACATATATTAATATAGCAGTATCTAAAAGAGTTTAAATGATGGCTTAGGTAGTAAGTTTTTGCTGTATCATAAATATTACAGCATAAAACCTTTTACTTATTTATACATACCTAGATTTCTTAATAATATACATGTCAAAAAAACCAGGAGTAAATTGAAAGAGCAACCAAGAACCTCTTAGTTCTATACAGACAAAAAATAGTGTTAAGATGCCTAGATAAATAAATTAATATTTTATTGACATATTTTATAAAATTGTCAGTTTATTTATTTTAATATATTGCTAACCAGGTGTGTTTAAATGTATGTTCAAGTGAGACTTAAATACATTTTTAACAAGGAAGGACTCCTTTAAATGTACAGCTATCTCTTTTAATGAAACAATCAAGCTTGTTTCTTAGTAGATAAGAAATGCATCAATAAATAAATAATAGAAATACAATATTGTGCACAAAGTGTTGTGGGACTAAATTAAAGTAAACCAGGCTTTTAGAATTGGGAATGATGTCATAAACAGTTAACCATTTAGGTCCTTTTCCTGTATATCATTGGAGTATTCTTCATTAACCATTGTTTTCAGAATATCTTTTAATTCTTTCATTTTCAATGCATCAATTCTTGTGTAGGATTCAAATTAAATTACAGTTGTTCTATTCATAGGTTCATCATTAAAGGAATATTTCAGAGAATATTTAGATTTTCCCATTGCTTTCTTTTTACTGAACACAAGTTTATAGAACGTAGAATCATAGAGCTACATGGGTTTGGGTTGGAAGAAACCTTAAAGACCACTGAGTTCCAAACCCCCTGCCACGAGCAGATACACCTCCCACTAGACCAGGTTGCTGAAAGCCCTATCCAACTTCACCTTGAACACTTCCAGACATAGAAAAATTGTTCATTGAAACACTCCTCTAGTGTTTGAATTGCAAAAAATCACTGCCAGACATAGTTTTATTAAGCTACTGAAGAAAGCAAATAGTAGATCACCAAAAAACATTTAAAAAACCGGTGTCTTTGTAGACATACAATTCTTACATATGGACTCTTATCATGTTTCAGAAAAAGATGGTAGTGTGGCAAGGTTTGAGCCAGAACAATATGATATCTGCTCATTTCTACTCTAGAGTTTCTGGCTTGCATGTTCAGTTCTGAAACTGCTTCATCAAAGATGAGTGGTAAAAATATTTGTTATTGAAGTAGCACTAACAGATTCATCTCTGGTTTAAGTTCAATATTTACTCCCTGAGACTTTGTTATTACAATATCCTGAATAATACTCAGAGGAGAACTCCAGTTTTATAGTAAAAAATTACTCTTAAAGAAGAAAATTCTACTTTCAGGGCTAGAAACAATGTAATTCAATTTAATTTCTATTTTTAAGAGTATCTGATCACATCCTGAATTACTATTTATTGCTTTAAATGACCTATTCTGAGTGTTCTATTTATCAGGTTATATATATACATCTATATAATTTAAAACTTTTCAGCCAATTTAAATGGATTTTGGAGCAGAAATTTATTTTCCAGCTCCATCTAAAGAATGCAAAAGTGCAAGGAATCTTGAAAAATAACCCTTGAAACCTTTGAAAAATAAATACAGCAGTTGAGAAACAGAACAACAAGGTTAAAGTAAAAAATATCCTAATAAATGGAAATACAATATAGAAACATTAACTTTGAAATGAACATATGTTTGAGTAGAATTAAGAAGCAATCTAGTCATCAATGGATTTATTAAACCCTGTTGATTTAATAACTTATCAAATCAATTTTGTTTACAAGGAAGTATGAACAATAAAAATTCAGAATTAATCATTTATGTTTTTTGTTTTTAAAATTAAATTCATATCTTTTAAATTTTCCTTTGAAAGGATGGTATAACATACTGGTATTTGTCCTATGAGAAATTTTTTAAAAAAGCTGTAATGTAAGACTCATACAGAAAAGTGCCTCATATAGATGATAAAAGAGAGGAAATGTTATGCTGCAACTTAAATTTTGTATTTGATTTTTGTTATTTTGCTTTCCTTTTCCTGTTTGCTCTTATTTTCTAAATTCTCAGGTTGTTCTAATGCCTATTTGTGCACGATTTGTCATTCCCTCTAAAGGTGATATGGAAGCTGTGTAAGGTTTCTCATTGTGTAACCTTATGAAGAGATGACTATTTGTCCTTTTGCAAAGATCCACAGAATCAAAGATAGCCTAGCACAGACTGCTGAGGCACCTCAGAAGTATGCTAAAAGATATTCACTAGCCAAATTTCTTAATGTACAAAATGACTGATTCTTTTATGCCAGTTTTTAATTTGGAATAGCAATTAGGTGGATCACTGTCTGAGGCAGAAACATATCAGTCTCATCTGGGATGTTGGAGAGGCAAATTACATTTCTTGAAGTGCTCTTGAACACATAAATATCAAATAATAATTTTACAGTGGTATAAATAATAGCATATACTTGATGTTTACTATTACTGTTACTGTTACTAGGTAACATCAAAAACATAAATAAGAAATAAATTAATGATAACATTTTTAAGGCTTGTACTTCTGCCTGTAATTGTAGTCACATAAGAGTACACCTATGTATACAACAGTGTCTCTATGGTCTTTGTTTATATCTGAAAGTAAGTTTTTTGTTGTGTTAGATTAGAGAGCTTATTTCTCTTTGCTCTTTTGTTATGTTAAGGAATCATGCCATTAAAATAGTTATATTTAGAGTTAACAGTTGCACGTTTACTAAACAAGCACCATCAATAAATTTCACTTTGATGCCTTTTATGATAATACACTGTAATTGGATTTCAGCAGTAAATCCAAACATAGCTCTGAGGCATTGATTTTCTAAGCAGTTCTGTCGAAATTATGCAGTAAGAAATGAAGCAGCATCTTGATGAGGCATATAATAAAATTATTTTAAGATATTACTATTGAGCAGAAGATATCAATAAGTTGATATTTTTTTTTTTTTATTATGACAATCCTAGAAGGGACATCTAATGAATTGATATTGTTTTTTATATTGAGTTTTTGTAAATGTACATTGTTAGATGGAGACAGTGTATTTAATTTGTTGAGACTGACAAGTAAAATTGATGTCAGAGGTGTTGAATCATGGTTCAACTGGAAAGCAATAAAAAAAAACACCCAGAAGAAAACCTCCAAAACAACAACAACAAAACCCCACTCCTTATCTTTCTGATGAAGAGAGATGCATTTTGTGGCTTAAAACCAAATCAACTGTTATTCTCCTATATTCAATTCAATCTCTTTGAGGAAGGAATAAGTCTGTTTGCTGTAGGGTACATGAACAGGAAAATTAAGTTTGTGACAAACAGTACAGAAGACTCTTTATACAAATGAGCATGAAGGCGTTACCAATTCAGGAATCAGGGTACAGTGTTACTGTATATATGGGCTATGCCACGCTCAAACCTTATCAAAATCAATATACATTGATTTGCTGCAGAGCAAGTTGTTCACTTGTTCACAAGGTAAAACATCCAAGTTCTGCTTTTGTACCTCCAGTTTGCCCTTGCCTTAGTTACACTGCATATTTTCCTAAGATTTGTTTTAGACATCACTGGGTTTGTGTGTATTTTAATATGTGAGCAAAATTTTTGAACTATTTTTATAAACTAAGAGGATATAACCAACATTATGTCATCATGTATCTTACTTTCCCCTAAATTGCATAAACCACCAGCAATTTTCTGAAAGAAAAACAAGAAAGCAATTTATCACTGCAAATCAAACTCTATTCACTCTTCTATTATGTTCTTAATATTTTGAGAATATACTTGTTTCAGCTCTAAGATGACAGTCTGAAAGTATTTTCAGTCAAAATGTTGCTAAAAACAGCTTCTGAATGATAGTAATCACATTTATTCATATATACTCCAAGTTATAGACTAATTCAAATTATGCAAATAAAATTGTATAGGATATGCCTGGGCAAGATAAAACCATGGTTTCCTTTAATGGTATTAATTGAACTTTTTTTTTTTTTGATGAGCATAAGCCAAATTCCATTTAAAGAAAATATATCATAGAAAGGAGGAATATTTATTAAAACTTTTCATATGAAGGCTAAGAGTTCCATGTGTAGATTTTAGTGGTGCCAGAAAGACATAATCTGGTACTAAAGATTGTGATTACAACCCAAAAAAGGAAAGGTGATAAAAGGAGATTACTTAAAATTGATAGAGGGAGGTTACAAACAGGTGACTTACACAAATGACTACAACCCAATCTGAGGGTTGATGATGATGTCTTGAAAGACAATTAGGGGATGGCTTCAAAGGGTGAGACAGATGAAACCAGTGATTATGACACACAGCAGCAGGAAACTGAAGATATGAGGTCTTAATCAGTTTCAATTTTAGGGCTATCTTACACATTACAAAAAGGGTAGAGATTACTTTATGCTATCCAATGAAACAGGGTTTTAAAACGCTCTATGTTAAGAAAACCAGTTCCTGGAGAACTGGTTCTTCTAAATAAATTAGCCTGAAGGAGAAGAGAAATACTAAAGTCTCAAGCTAAAAATGTATGTTATCACTTTTTATCACGAAAGATGAGGCTATAAGAGAATTTTGAACATCTATCTGTAATTACACTGAAACTTTAATGACAGCTTTCTAGGTGCCTACCTGAATATTTTATTAACTGCTTAAGAAAAAAATTACTGTTCAATTTATGCAACCATTCCACACGAGAAAAATTCATCTTTGTGCAATGATGTTTGACAAATATCAGGAATACTTTATCTTCCTAAACAGGGAAAATATGGAATTTAGTTGATATCTTTTTAAAAATGCCTCTGATGCTCAGTTTCCTGGAGCTTAATATATGCTAGAAAGCCTAGCAAGCACAAGCTGACACCACTAGGTCAATTAGGTTAAAGTTTGCCCAGCAGGTTGCATACAGTCAATCACATGTACAAATTCCTTTCTCATTAAGTGTCAGCAGTGAGAGAGATCATCAGTGATATGAAAATAAAATTATTCAACACAAAATCACTGTTAGGATCACGTTTGGCAGAGCACATGCCTCTCTGAGACTCTGAATCATCCTGTTGACCCCATGAGTACTCTGCAACAGCCTGGAGTGAGAATCATACTGTAGCTCTGGTTTGCTAAATCCAGGTTTTAACAGAAGACTATTCTCTCCATCTCTGTTCAGGTTGTCATTAAATTAGTAAATCACATTCTATACAAACAAAATATGTTTTTTAATACAGAGACAAGAAAAAATGAACGGGTTGCATAAACAGAGGTTTATAATCTCTATGTATTTGATAAAATGCATTCAGAAAAAGTTGTATTTTACTGTGAAGTAATATTTCCATTTACAACTTAAAATATGGTGGTAATTCGATAAAAAGTACATTCAGTTTAAGATGGTTGGGTTGAGTGAAGATATATTTTTTTTATTTCCAGAAACAACTTTGTCACTGATTTTCTACAGATGATTTCATTTAGTTAGGCAGTTGCTGCTAACTGCAATTTGTTCTAAGATTTGTGAAATCTTTCGGTTTGGACATTTCAATCCCACTAGCAGCACTATTGTTTCAACACTGCAGGAAGAATATAACCATCTGTAAATCACCCTTCCTTCCATTTCTTACTCTGTCTGCAAATAGCTTTCTCTTTCATTTGCAGCTCTTCAGTTACGGATGTCCCCTTTATATACATTAACAGATTTTTCTTTATGATGATGAATTATTTTAATTAAAATTATGGAAAATTTAGTTCAAAGGAGGAGGAGAACAGCCATACAGACAAGGCAGTCACTTACTGTTATTACTGAGAAGGCTAAGACTCTGTTAATCTACACAGAAAAATGCTACAAGGTTTACAAAGTAAACTATTTGCACCAGTAAGCACATGAAGGATTTAAAAACCTACCAAATATGAAAACTTTTTTTTTTTTTTAATTATGAAAATAACTTCACACAAGCAGCAAGTTAGTGGAAATAGAGGTGTGAGCATTTGTGCATTTGTGAATTTTTATCCTTATATCATTATTTGGTCTGCTTTATTCTGTGTCTTCAACTTTAACAATTCAAACAATTTGGTTTATGAAAAAATAACATCAGTAGTACTCAATACCTTCACAGTGGGAAGTACTTTGAAGGGTTTGTAGTCCATAAGAGAAAAACATAACAAAGTAAGAATCAGAAAGATTTGCTTAGAAGCAAATTTTAATTGCGTTGCTAATTTAGCATTTCCCTTAAGTTATGATCACTCTCTTGACACTTTTAATTTATGAATAGATGTCCTTCTTTGAAAATGCTTCAGTTATACATAAATCATTTGTCTAATACAGGACTAAAAGTGTCCAATTCTACAGTTTATGTTAATCAGCAAGTCAAATTAGGTAACCCAATTGTGTCTTCTAGAATTAAATACTTATTTACTGTATAAATCTATTTATCATCCCATTAAATCAAATGGTTAGCACTTCTGCTGAAGTGTTAACTTCAACAAAAAAAAGTAATCAAATTCTACTCTGTAGTGTACTGATAAACTTGGTAGCATTGACAAAATAATGTGTATTAAAACTATAGCAAAATACCAGTTTTTCAAGAATTTCTGATAACATATGTAAAAATAGTAGTTAATGAGGGTGAGGAAAGCTCATTTAACAAAATAGTAAACCAATGTCTATAAACATTATGATAATGTTTATAGGTTCTCTAGGATCACGGTGAAAGAGACAGAATGTACAGAGAAAAAGAAAGAAAGAAAAAAAAAATGAGATGGATTACCTGAACAGTGAATCTTAAAAATAAGCTTTCCTGTAATTGGAGAAAATTTAAGTATTCCATCTTGACCATCAGGCTATCTTATCCAGCTTTTCATTATTCAGAGAAAGCATTGTCACTAAAATGAATTCATCAATGTAACAGAGATAAATGATCCAACATGGAACAGACAGAACTATCTTCCTGTTCTTATGAAGAAAATTGTCTCTTTGTACTATTATATCAGTGACAAAGATGTCTGGACTTCATAAGCATCTCTTTCCATTTAGTCTGCCTTAAATATTAATGAAGCAATGATTTAACCTCGCTCTGATAAGTTCAAGAAGGAGTTTAAAAGTACTAGTAACGAATAAGGCTGTTTCAAGCATAAAATAATCAAATTACTTAAAAGATATGGCTAGTTCTTACCATATCAAAAGAATTAATAGTGTTAAATAAAAAGGAGATGAGTTAGAAAGAATCTGAAATACCCTGAGCCTGTATCCAATCTATATAATTTTTTCAAGAAAAATTGCATTTGATTATGACATTCCTCAAAGGATTGTCTGTATAGATATCAAAATTTTAATCACAAACACAAAAATCACCAGTAGTTCCATAAATCTCTGGGCAAAAAAAGTGTTTCCAAAAATATATATAAACCCCCATAACAAATTAACAGCAAAAGAAGGATATTTTGGACCTGTATTGCCAGATTGTATCTAACAGTAGTGCAAAAGAAATTAGATAATGAATTATCAGATCTCAACGTATCAGTGATGAAGTTTCCTACACTATTTTCTACACTTGGTCTCTCTATATTGCTTCTTAAATTGAAACTGCATTTGCAACAGTAAACTGAAGAAAATTAGTATTTAAAATGAAGTAGGTATAGTCTCAAATGCCAAATGGTAAAGACAGTTCCATGAATATTTTGCAAGCTGGAATCAGAAGTACTGGTAGACAAATATCCTGAGTTGCTCAGCTCCAAGACTCTAAATAGGGAATATATTTGGTTTTCCTTCAGTGAGCCTAAGTATGAAAACCAGATAGAATCTACAACAGGAGAGCATAGAAATACTCCCTATCTCACATTATACACTTACCTCTTGTACTCTCTTTACGTATTGGGTTGTACGGCCTGGTTTTTGGCAGCAGAAAGGGCTACAAGGGTGGCTTCTGTGACGAGGTGATGGAAGCTTCTTCCATGTCCAGCAGAGCTAATCCCTTGTGGCTCCAAAGATGGATGTGCCACTGGCCAAGGCTGGGCCAATTAGAAATGATGGTAATTCTTCTGTGATAACAGATTTAACAAGAAATCAACACAAAACGTTGTTGCGCACTTTTAATTTTGGCCAGAAAAGAGCAGGGTGAGAACATGTGAGAAGATCAACTATGCAGAGACCAAGGTCAGTGGAGAAGGAGGCACCAGAGCCGAGATTCCTCTGCAGCCCGTGGTGAAGGCCATGGTGAGGCAGCTGTGCCCCTGCAGCCCATGGAGGCCCACGGGGGTGCAGAGATCCACCTGCAGCCCATGGAGGAGCCCACACCGGAGCAGGTGGATACATGGAAGGAGGCTGTGATCCTGTGGGAGACCCGTGGAGAGAGGGGCCCTGCTCCCTGGAGCAGCCTGTCCTTGGAGGACTGCACCCCATGGAGGAGTGACCCACGCCGCAGCAGTGTGAGGGGCGCTGCTGCCCATGGGATGGACTCACGTTGCAGCAGTTCACAGGGAGCTGCTGCTCGTGAGATGGACTCATGTCAGGGAAGTTCATGGAGAACTGTCTCCTGTGGGAGGGATGCCACAGTGCAGCAGGGGATCGACCCCTCTTCCTGAGCAGGAGGAGAAGCCGCAGATGATGGACTGACCAAAACCCCCATTCCCTGTCTTCCTGTGCTCTTGGGATAGGAGATAGAGCTGGGAAGGAGGGAGTGGGGTGGGAAGGTGTTTTTAAGGGTTTATTTTACTTATCATTGTCCTGCTCTGATTTTGTAAATAATAAATTCAATATATATCTCTAATTGAGCCTGTTTTGACCGTGACGGTATTTGATGAGGAGTGATCTCTCCTGGGCCTTATCTCAACACATGAACAATTTCTTATGTTTTCTCTCCTCTGTCCAGCTGCAGAGGGGAGTGAGTGAGTAGTTTTTGTGGGTGCCTGGCATCTGGCCAGAGTGAACCCAGAACACCTTAGACATTAACTGAAGATAAGTTGAAAACAAACTGTTATAAGTATTTATAGAAGATGAATGGGTAACCTCTGTTCAGCATTTGATATAGTTGAAATCCCATACCTTCTACAGAATGGTGTCTAGACAGGTATTTCCCTTTGATATTTGTGCTGTTCAAAATGTTTGTCTTATTACAAGTTATGGCAAATTTTTCAAAGCACAAACACCACATAAGAGAGGCTCAGCCTTTGATAGGACAGGCTACAATGAAGAATCTGTAGGACAATTTTATGAAGCAATGCAAACTGTAAAAAGAGTACATTATTATCAGCTGCTGCTAGATCGTTGGAGGAAGTGTAGGGATTTACCAAAAATAAAGCTGCATAACAGCTGGTTACACATGAAGATCTTCACTAAGGGAGTTCCTCTATTGCCACACCATGAGGTGAAACAGAATAGACAGCGGATCGGGTAGAAGGTGTCTTGCAGAAGGAAAACTTATTGCTGTTATAGCATCCAGAACTGACACTCATTAATTGTCCTGGGCACTATTCCAATAGCAACATTAGTAGATGTCCTAGTCCAAATTTTAAGAGCGTCCCTTGAAATGTATGTAGGTCAAAACCCAGCAGTGACATAGAAAATATCTAGCATTCCTTTGAATGAAAGGGAACTGCTGAGAAGCAAATTAAATAAAGAGAGACTGGTGTTGAAATAAAATATTTTCTTAGGAACAAGTAAAGGGTTTGTGTATTCATTGCATCTCTGCTGCAAAGAACATATCACATTTTCTAACAGGAACTTTCAATTAATGTCCCAGCTCTGTAAGACTTTCCTGTAAATAGATGATGTCTCCCTCTTATTTAAGAATTTATACTACTTCCCAACTTAGTCTGCTTTAGTGTATAAACCCCTTCTTTAGACATCTCACCAGAACACCAACAGCTGGATACAAGAAGTGTATCAATTTAAAAGGAGTCACTCAGTTAGGAGGGAACCTTGACACCCAAACATCAAAACTGGGAGCATGTTTCTGAGTAAACAAAGAGAAGAGGAAGGTGAAGGAGAAAATGGCAGAAATAAATTCTGAGGGTTAAGTAAAAATGAATCAATTATTTAGAAAATTGTGCCAGAAAAATCAATATTGGATCTGAGAATACTTGAGAACTCAGATACTCCTACAAGCATGCAAAGAAAGAATTCATCAACTCCTCAAGAATTCCGCTCACATCAATTTATTTATTGTGTAGTCAGAGATAGAGTCAGATTCCCATTTCTTCTTTTCCTTTTCACCTTTTATTTTGTTTTTCAGTTAACAGTAATGTGTAGGGTTAAGGTGAACAAAATTGCCATCAACTCAAAAATTCTGCTTTCTGGCAATGGATAAAGCTGATATCAAATGCTGAAGAGAAAAAAGATTTAAGCCTAGATATGTATAATTTTAGAATGTAGTGCAAGACAGATAAGCATTTATTTTCCAAATTCTAAGATAAAAAGAAAAACTTAAATAAAGAACAATCATGGAAGACCTGAAAAAATGTAATTAAAAAGTTTGCCTAACCATAAAAAGAAAGGAGAAAAAGAACGATGTAGTAGAACTTAATCTATTAATAAAATCGAGACTAGGAAATATAATAAATGGGCACAGCCACAAAGAATGCAAAAGATTGTTTGAATTCCTTCATTCAGCTATGACAAAATTTTCAAAGCTTTTTATTTCCTCTCTCTTTTTTTTTTTTTGTTTTACAACAGTGACCCATAAGGATCTTATGGAACTCATGCCTTCACAAAGGCATTTGCTAAGTAAAGACTCACAGGTGGCAACCATTTTGCATAATACTGTGTCTACACACACAAAAAAAAATTATCTAAGCTCTCATTAGTCAGTGGAGAATCCCATATGATTAGCAGCTCAATCTAAAATATGAGTTTTGAATCAGTGAATACCTGACAAGAGATAAAGATCTGAATATTTTCTGGTTAACATAACATAAAAACTTCAATTGTAGCTTTTATAACTAAGTTCAAAATTAAGAAGTGGTTTGAATTGGGCTTTTGGGTGATTTGTACTGAGGTGATTAATAAGCTTTTTGTTTCTGATCTAGCAAGGAAGGAGATCACCTACCAAAATTATTTGAAATTTAAATTTTTATTTAGACATAGCATTTGGTCATCTGATCTCATATGGGCTTATTCGTTAGATATTTACATTTGAGCTAATGCTTTGCAGACAACGGCAGAAAGAAATAATACTATTTTAATCCAATTTCATCCTGAAGTACATGTTCACATTTGACCAGTGGGACCAGATGTATTTCTCCTTGTTCACAACAAAAGAAAACTGAGAGCATTCATACAATCACAGAATATCCTGAATTGGAAGGGACCCACAAGTATCATCAAAGTCCTGGCCCTGCAGAGGACCACTCTCAGAGTCACACCAGTGACTATCTTAAATCTAAATATTTATGATAGAGGACTATGCTAGCATTAGCAAAAATCCTGAGAAATCCTGAAACTCTAAAAAATAAAACTTATAAAGGAATGGGATGTCTCAATTTGTCCAGTCATAATTTCAAGTGGAACTTCTATACTATTTTTTTTGACTTTGGGTTAAAGCTTTTAGCTCTTCAGCTACCTCATCTTTAAAGTATTTATTTATATTTTATTAGAAAAAATTATATTTATTTGTTTAATCAATAAGATTTTCACTGTATGTACTCTAAAATGCATTGGAAAAAAAAGACTGATAATAAGCTTCTTCAGCAGTGAAAAAAAGGAAGAAAATAAGTGCTAAAGCATTTTCTTTAAGAGAAAATAAAATTATCCCTAAGTTTTGCTGGTTTGATTTTTCTCTCAATAGTGAGCACAAATATAACATATGGTCTTAGCAATATTGATTTGGGAATTTTTTTTTTTACTAAATAACCATACATTAATTTTCAAAATTCAAAAGCAAAAATGCCAAAGAAAATTTGTATCATTAAGTTAAATTTTGTACCAAGTGTTCCTTAAGAAAAAACACTGTCTCTGGATGAGGAGCACTTAAAATATTAGGGATATTAAAATTCCTCCAAGAATATAGGTCAAGGTTTTCTCTGATTTAGTATTCCTTCCGTGCACATTTTGTGTCGCATGTCTGTTGAACTAAGTGGTGGAGAAAAGCACCTCAGAATGAAAAAAAGGTGCTGAAAAACTGGTACTTTTTTCCTAATAAATTAAACTTGGTTTTCGAAGAAATATCATTATATATTAACTCACATATCTTCCTACATAGCAACAGAGCTAATGTACTTTTCTAGATATTCTCTAAATCCACAGATGCCATAACAAATACAAAAGCATACTGTCTTCATAACTGTGGTGCCAACACTGGTACTTGAAAGTACTTCTGTGAGTGTTAAGTAATGCAGAGTTAGAGATAGCAAAACTAAATAAATAAAATTAAAAAAAATTAACTGCTCTTTTAAAACTATTTCCTGATGGCAAAAGGATTATGTTAAAAACAGTGGCTTGACAGAACAGGAACTTTAGAAGTTATGCAGTTCTTTCCTTCCCAGGAAGCAGGGCCAACCCAGAACAAGATGTTCAGCCTTGTCCAGTTCAGTGTTGGAGAATGGGATTCAGAGCCCCTACCCACAAACTGTCCCGGTGTCTGATTACAGTCTGAGTGAAAAAAATCCACTCAGATTCTACACATTTCCAATTCTGCAACTTGTGACTTTTGCTCCTTACCTAGTTGCTACACACCTCTGAGAGAGTTTGGCACCAACTTGTATTGTCAGGTAAGTTTACAATTCCCTCCCCAAGCTGTGTCTTTTCCAGTCTGAGCAGGATCTGCTCCATGAACATCTCTTCACAAGGCAAGTGCTCCAGTCTCCAAATATCTTGGCAACTTCTACTGAAGTTTCTCCAATATGTCAAAGTATTTTTTGCACTGGAACTGTCCAAAATTGCAAATAACAAGCTGCCTTGTTAATAGTTGAGCTCCCATGGTCCAACTTATCAATGCATCTTTATGAGCTTTCAAATAATTTTTAACTCAAATGGTCATTTACAAATAAATGTGGAAGAAGAACATTGATAGATATTACATTCTCTCATTCTCTGAGTTTTTAGAGATATTTTATGGGGTGGTTTTTGTTGTTTGGGGGGGGTTGTTGTTTTGGTTTGGTTTTTTCTGTGGTTTTTTTTTTTTTTTTTTTTTTTGTTTTTTTTTTTTGTTTGTTTTTTTTTTGGGTTTTTTTTTTTTTCTTTTTTTTTTTCTGAAAATGACTGGCCAGATAGAAACCCCACAATTTACACACTGGAGTAAAGTGTAAAGCATATTCTTACCTTTCATCAGAAAGTACATAGTATAATGATTTTAAGGTATATACCTAAATTTGATTACAATAAAAGCTAAAATTTGTCTACAAATTAACCTAGTAGCATACAATGTGAGTGACCTGCACCAATCTGCACCACTTTCTTTAGGATCTTGCTCTCTCTAGGATGTAGGTAAACTTTCACATAACTGAAATGTTCCAAATTCAAATAATTGCACTTGCCCTGTCTTTTTTGTAAAACTCTATTATGAGGCTGCAGGCTGTGGTGAAGCCACATAGGAGCATGGTCTTAGCAGGACCCCTTGATAAGGGACTCTACACTATGAATAAAATCCACAGTGGAGCAGCTTGTGAAGAACTGTAGCCCATGGGAAGAATTCACTTTGAAAAGCTGATGAAGGGTGGTATCCCATAGAAGGGTTCCCATGATGGAACTGGGGAATAGTGTGAGGAAGAAGGAGTGGCAGAGACAAAATATTATGAACTTACTGCAACCTCCGTTCCCCAATCCCCTGCACCACTTGGTGAGGAGGAGGTAAAAGAGACAGGAGGGAAGTTGAGTCTGGGAAGAAGTGTGAGTGAAGGGATATGTTTTCAGATTTGTTCTTATTTTTCATTATCCTACTCTATAGAATAAAATGAATAGATTGGAATAGACTAGAGTAGAGGAGAATAGAATAATTTCAGTTGGAGTGGACCTACAGTGATCATCTAGTCCAAATGCCTGATCAACTCATGACTGACCAAAACTCAAAGTATGTTATCTTGTCTAAATGCCTCTTTAACATTGACAGGCTTGAGGCATTTATTTTGACAATAAATTAGATTAATTTGTCTAAGTCGAGTCTATTTTGCCTGTGATAATAATTGGTAAGTGATCTCCCTGTTCCTAACTTGATCCATTGGCTTTTCATTGTATTTTCTTCCCCTCTCCTGCTGATGGGAGAGTGCTCGTGTGGCCTGATGGGCAGCTGGTATCCATCCAAGGTCAACCCACCACACTCTTTCATAACCATTATTCTCCAAAGGCGGAAGCCATCTTACAAACTCCTGTTACATTTTTCCTTTCAACTTGAAAATAAACAACTATTCTGTAATGATACCAGAGTTCAAAACTGCAAGGAAGAGGAAGGACTCTGCATTCAGATAGAGCTGTTGACACATTGCTCTTTATGTGGGAACAAACATAGGAATTAGTAAGATTCCTGGAACAATGCCCATATTTTATATTCAGTGAGAAGTTATTTTATCTTTTCAAATCATACTGAAGGATCTGTGATATTAGATATAGCAATTTAAGGGTTGTTTTTGAAAACATAAGCATTTATTCAGTGTAAAGCTACATTTTCTATACTGATAATTCTTTTCAGGTGCAGATAATGACATCTGATGCTTAAGGGAATTTAGTAATCACTGTAAGGAACAGAAAAAATTAATTTCCTTTCAAACACAGAACTGTAAAAATAGATATAGATATGAAAAAAAAATAGTTCAGTGATTTGTTTCCCCAGGCAGTTATAATAACCACCTGGTGACTAAAAAAATGCAAAACTAAAAGCCCTCCAACTATAAATCAATTCATTCAATGAGAAATAAATAAAACATTTGTATAACAATATTGTATCTGGCAATGTAGTCATTGCTGTGTAGCCAGTGCATCTGCTGATTTTGTAATTGAATTGTAACACTTAATTAGGGAACAATTCCCCAAATCTCACCTTTAAGTATTTACATGATGGCATTAGCTCCTGCTAAACAGTAAAGTAGTGGTCAAAAAGAACCAATACAATTATTTTATTCTGGTCAATAAAACAATTCAATAAAACTGGAGCTATGAGTACTAGAACTAGTCCTGATTATTTTTGTTATAAATTGGAATGGGATCTTTGAGAAAAGATCCTAAGAACAAGTCAACAAGTGAAAATATTTGGTAAACTGTACTAATGAGGATGTAATATAATACAAATTACGATAATATCAGTGAAAAAAATCTGATTTCAGTTCATTTTTTAAATGTGTTTTGTTTTACATTTATTAAGAAAAACAGCAAAAGAAATAATTCTTAAACTGTATACAAGCTGGCACCCTCTAAAAAAAAAGTATGGAAAAATTTGCTTGCAACAATTGTATTAATAGGACCAGAATCACTGGTTAGGAAAGTAGTTTACAATGAATAATCTAGACAGTCTTCCATTTTAGTACTCTTTTTATATTGCATAAAAAACTGAAAGTACTACGTACTCCTGAGAAATAATAATGTACCAGGCAAAGGGAAATTACAGACAAAAGTAATAACTATATTTGATATTATGAAGAGTAATTTTCAGGCAATGGCTTGGAGTGGAGCATTATAATAAGTCCAAATATTATTTTAATACTATATTAAAGTTATTCTATATGGTCTATATTCTGTATATCCAAATAGCTAAAATGGTTTAACCAGGTATTTCTTTCACTTTTTTGCTTATTAATATAACATGGACATATTTATTGTCTTTGAAAGTGAAGGTGAGAAAAGTATTTCTCTCATCCATGCTTGTCTCCCATCTGTCTGTTTATCTATCTGTCATTTTTTTTTCTTAGACAATAAAGTCTTTGGGGCAGGGACTACCTTTTTTTTTTCTCTTTAGTTCATCAGTTCTGATGTTTTTTGTTCTAGTAGAAGGCAGAAGGCTCTGCATTGGTCATTAATGTTCTCAGGATGTGCTGTGGCCAGAGCAGATTTCAGCTTGCTTTAACATTTTACTGACGTCTGAGTGATTCTTGTCTCCCCTCCTTTACCTTCAGCTCCAGGAACACTATGTAACACTCAAAAACTTGTAATCTTCAAAAAAATGAATGTGCCAAACACAGGCAGCTAAGGAATTATGGCTAGCCCAATTAATATTTTAATAGTTGAATAGTCCAAATTGCACATGAAAACAGAAAAGCTTCAAAAAGCGTACAGTTCACACTTTTTTACAAAAACACCTACATGACCATGCTGGTGCCCATCCCTTTCCTTAGCATGGGCCTCAGCCTGCCATGGTTCCTGAGGCTTGAGCTGTCTCCGGTACAGTTCAGCCCAGGAGGCTGGTGAGGGCAGGGTAGGTAGAGCCCTCAGCCGCCCCGGGCATCACCTCAAGGGAGGAGTGGGCTGCCCATGGTCATGATTTCTTTCTCCTTCTTCCATCTGGCATCCAGGTGGGCTTATTTTCATACTATTTTAACCACAGTCCCATCCTTCCCTCGGACAGCTAACAGGATTTCCTTTGCTGAGAGCAGAAATCACTTTTGCTGTGCTGTGCAGTATGGTAGTGTTGTTTAGCACTGCTAGAACTGGTGGTGGTAGTAGCAAGAGTGGTAGTAGTAGTACTAATAGTAGCCATCTTATTATAGCCTATTAAATACTAATGTCCTAACAGTAGACTTTGGCATCTATTTATGGCATTCACAGCACAGTGTAAATCACAAAGTCCTGTAGGGTTTCAGGATGAAAAAAATACTGTAATACCCCAAACACATAAACAAACCCCAGCAATAATAACTGTTATCTTAATCCTATATTTGATAAGAAAACATAAAAGGAAGCCTTTTGAAAAAATCAGGAGTTCTAAAAAATATGTAGCAGTGTTTCTTGTTGGCTTTGTTTGTTCTAGAGCAATATACTTAAACCTGGGCAAAAATACATTAACTTTTAAAATAATCCATATTGTCTTTCATCAAATGACATAATAATAGGTCTTATACACCATGAGTATATAGAATGTTTTTCCTTGTCTTCAGAAATGTTTTTTATTAAAATTGTTTGCATTATCATTATAATTAATATTACTGTAAAGTTCTCAAGTGTTACATATTGTACTGTCCTATCTTTATGATAAAATTGTTCACACTGAGTAGTGACTGACTGGCTGAAAATATATAGCGTGTAAAATGAAGGAAATAAGACAAATCAATCAATGAATATTCCACATGTGAAACTGTCTGTAAAAAACTGATAGCTTTACTCATTAAGCTTGATCTCAGATGCACTGCTGAAAGTTAACTTCCCACTCACAGGCTTGTAGAATGAGACATTTATGCAAGCCTGACATTAGTTAACCAACCTGAAGAATTCAAGCCACTTTTAATAACTGTACTTAAGTAGGTTTGATTATTTTAAACATATATCTCAGATGCATTCATAAAAATAAATTGGGAAGGTAAAAATATATCTCTTATATTCCAAAATGCAAAACAAAGTCAAAACCAATGAAAATCTAATTTTTATCAATTTTATCCTGCTGTCATAGACAAAAGAGGATAGCCCAAGCAATGGAAACATAAGATAAAAATGTAATTTTTCACATTTATATATTTCCAGAACAAAAACCTAAACCTTTTGGGAATTCAAGCTTTTCAAATTGCTCTCAGTATTTGATAATATATACTATATTTCTTATTGCCCTTCCTTGTTATTCGGTGCACTTTAATTGAATTTTGTTGGAAAAAAAAAAGTTACTTATAAAATGCTGTTTTGGGGCATTTTAAAGAAATACAGAAACATCTTTATAAATTTTAAAGGGCTTGAATTCAACATGTAAAGATCCTGTAATATTTCAGGAATATTAATAATATAATAATTAAAAAGTCATTGCAGGTTTTTATATTATGCTCTGAAATACAAGGCTGTAAAAAGTTGCCATTTATAAAGTTAGGATAAAGAAATATATATCCTTGCTGTTTATCTGCTGGTGTTTCCTAACCTTAATGGTGGCTGACTTGATTAGACATACAAGTCTGTGTCAGTGTGCATTGTGGCAGATAGGAATTTATAACAGCTGCTATGTAAAATTATATAAATACAACAATGTCACCATTCAAGAAGCAAAATTGCTGTGCAGGAAAAACAATCACTTATTTAGCCAATTTGAACTGAAGATCACAGCTCTCTAAATATATATATCTATTCTGTTACACAATCTTTCCAACAACGCTGCTTTACCTAAACCTTCACGTCCAACAATAAGTTTAAAGTTTGTTAGGCTTTACAGAAAAACTGAGGGGAAAATTTCCAGTGCAAGTAAACACTGCCTAGGACTGTCAGCCTATGGCTTTTCCTCTTAGGAAAAACACACAAAATCCTTCGGTGATTCTGGTGTAAATTTTCATAGCAGAATAGACCAATTTCCTGATTTGTATTTAAATTAGGATTCATCATAAGCAAGGAAAACTTTCTCATTAATATCTGAGTCTCCCTCTCCACTTTAAGTCTTTACTTCCTAAAAATAATGTTGGTATTTTTCAGACAGGGTTATATTTGACAATTTAACTCTAGGGGCTTCCAATGGTTTTATATTCCCAAACTTTATCCTTATGTGAAATTAAGTACTTGTATTTCTGAAGGAAAGGCAGTTAAACTAAATCTATAGTAGTTTGAATTTTGTGTGAACCATAAAGGCACTGGTAACCACTACCTCGCTGATTTGCAAGCCAGCATCAAATTGATGGCAGATCAAAACTGTTTTCACAACAATCCTGTGAAGATAAAATTTAGAATAATACCATCTCTGTATTAAAAATGGTTAATTTTTGAAAAATTAAAAATATACGTTAAAGAATAAAAAAAAGAGATTGAATTTTCTCTTTATTAAGGGAATACTTTTATTCTCCTTGCCAGTTCAGAGAACGTTATTTTTATATAATTTTCTGAAAACTAAAATTTGCATAGATTTTAGAATAATATTTTGTTAACTCATTTGCTGTGACAGACAAGAGAATGCTGACTTATTAATTATTGATTCATTTTCTAACTACACTAGATAAGACATTATTACATTTTCTGTAAGTTCTCATAGATGACCACCTAGTGCACTGCAGAATTTTTCAGCTTCACTTTACGTCAGTGACTGACAGTCTTCAAAGGAAAATGAATAATGTGGCATTCACATAAACACATCTGCAGCCTGATTTCTAAATATGTAATTTATTTTCACAGATGTAGTAAAATAATTAAGCATCTAAAGCATCTAACTGGAAGACTAAATAAATGCAACCATCATTTTGTACACAGCTTATGAAACATAATATTTTATTTCTTCTGCTGAAGTGAAATCCAGGAAAAAAAACCCACAAAAATCAATCGAGAATATGAAGAAACTTCACAACTTCAAAGGTATTTATCATAGTGTCTGAAAGAGGGAAAAGCCCTTTGCTTCATAGAATAGAAAAAGGATCAAACATCTTAAGAGTTATTTCATTGGGATTGACTTTATGCTGGCATGTATTTACTTAAGTCTGCTTTCTAGTAGCATAATTCATTTCTCAAAATTCTTTTTTCACTCTCATATTTAAGGTTTCCTATTTCAATGGAATGATAGGGACAAGAAATTAGTACTAGTTTTTGAGGGATTTTTCTTAGTCATCTTCTGATGTGAATGTTACATGAGCCTTATACAGACCAAAAATCTATGACTGCAGCTGGGTTGAATGGCTGCAACCCGGGGATGGTTGATCACACTCATGGATAGGGGTATTTTTGGGGTCTTTATGAATCTCCAAACTCAACTAAATCTTTTTGTTCACTGCAGGACCTGTTTTTCCTGGCTCCCAAGTTCAGCTTGACACAGCACCTGCCTTGTCCCCATTCTGTTTCCACCATACCTTTTGCAAGTATTCTGAATTCCCACTTCCAGACTTTGACACAACTAAGTGAAGCAGTTATTCCTATTCTTCCCAGTTCTCTTATTCCATAGGCTGTGAGTTCTTTATAATTTTTCTTTTTTTTTCTTTCTTGCCTTCAATTTGTCTACATACATACCTTTATTAAAAAAAATAAATTGCACATCAGTTCCACCAAGTATTAAGGTTCAGGAGTTTGTATTTCACTGTTTATTTCTCAGTCACATAAATTCTGGTCTGAGAATGGGTTCAATTGCTAATGTATAAAGATTGGAGTGAGTTTAAATAGTTTTCCAATCAACAAGTTTTAAGTTCACTGGATGAATTGTGTGCACCACTGAAATTCTGTCTCTAATATTTTGTATTCTGAGTGTTCTCACCATAATAAATAGTGGGTGGATATTTACTGGAAGCCTATACAGACATTTAAGGACAAAAGGTACCCATTTCAGCAGGAAGATCTAAAAAATTGCAAACTATGTCACTGTTTTCAAGGTAACTGTTTTTTGACTGTGTATTTGTGAACATAAATGGATCTTTTAAAACTTCATAAATTGTTTCAGCTCTAAAAGTGGCTCACAGAAGAATGAACATATTAAAAAATTACTAACCTTTATTATAGTAAGTGTGTCCTTGACAGGTAACTGTGCTTTAGTGGCTGAACTAAATTGCTATCACCTACTATGTTTTTAATGGAAGTCCAAATATTTTACTTAAGTTAGAAAAGTTTTGAATTACATCAACTGTATTAAAGAAATAAATCTTCTTGACTGAAACTGTTCACATATATAATATGCAATTTATTTTAAAGAAAAGTTTTAAATACATTTTTTAAGATACCTGATCCAGATTTCTTCATTATATGATTTCTTAGAATTTCTATTTAGCCTGTAAAATGGTAAAGAATGTTTGATCTACTAAGTCTTTGAAAATTAAATTTTAAATAGTGTCTCTTTTTCTCTTTTGCTTACCTTTAAGCACAATTCTTGCACAAAACCTCGACTACACAATATCATCCTCAGAAATAATGTAATTGCATTGTGCTGGGAAGAGGCTGGATATGATCATGGCTTCATCACTTGCATAAAGTATACCATCTTGCATTTATTAATATCCTGTGAGATATTATCATAAATACTTTAAGATCTGTTTCTCCAACAAAGGACCAGACTGCATTCAAAGGTACAATTTTTTTGTGTGTCATGTGTTTTTGTTTACTTATCTTTGGGGTAGCTTTCCTAGACCTTAGTATAATATATTGAAAATTCTTCTGTGGCATTAAGGTTCACAGAAGTTGAAATAGAGATGCTTTTATGTATGATTCATTTTAGGACCCCTTTCCTGTAGCTATGTAGTTTTCTTAAAATCTGTATGATTAAATATATATCTGTTAAGATATTCACTGTGAATATCTTGAAACAATAACAAATGCTAGTTTTGAATTTTATATTTTGAAGATTCAAAAATATATTTTAAACATACTTTCACTTATTTTTTTCTATGTACCATGTAAAAAAGGAACCGCATACACTAACTCTTTGAATAACCTGAAATGAGAGGAGTAGATCAAATTTTGTTTGTTTGGCTGGTTCATTGGTTTGGTTTTGTGCCAATATATAATAAAATATATACATCAGAAAAAGAAATACAGGTAGGAGAATTGGGCTGACAGGAATGTCATGAAGTTCAAAAAAGGAAATTGGAAAGTCCTGCACCTGTGGAACGACCCCATGTATCAGTAGATGCTGGAAGCAGCACAGCTGAAAAGGCTGGAAAGGGCCTTGGGGTGCTGGTGGGCACAAAGTTGAACAAGAGCCACCACTGCGCCCTTGTGTCAAAGGCAGCTGATTGTAACCCTTGACTAAATTAGGAAGAGCATTGTCAGCAGGTCAAGGGAGGGGAACCTTCCTCTTTACTCAGCATTGGATAGGCCAAACCTGAAACGTGGTGTCCCTGGATCCTCAGTAAAGAAAGACACAGAACACAGCCTAATGAAGGACCACGGAGATTATTAACAGTCTGGAGCATTGCTCCTATGAGGAAAGTCTGAGACAGCTGGGACTGTTCATAGTGGAGAAAAGAAGGCCCAGAAAGGATCTCATCAATGTGTACAAATATTTGGAGGGAGGGTACAAAAAGACATCCAGGCTCTTTCAGTGATTCCCAGCGACTGGATCAGAGGCAATGGGCACAAAGTGAAACACAGTAGATTACATCTGAACATCAGAAAACACTTTTTCATTGTGAGTGTAGCCAAAAGCTGGCACAGGTTGGCCAGGCAGGTTGCGGAGTCTCCATCCTTTGAGATTTTCAGGAGCCATCTGAACACGGTCCTGTTTAACCTATTGTAGGTGAATCTACTTGAACAGGGGGATTGAACCAGACCCCATCCAGAGGCTCCTTCCAACGTCAACCATTCTGTGATTCTGAAAATATAATTAAAAACCATATAAGCAGTAACTTTACAGGTCAGTTCTAAGTGACATGTAACAGCATTTTACTAATGTTTAGAACAACTTCCTAAATTATATCTTTATTTATTGTTTGGAAAAAATATATATATAGAGTCTAGTCTACACACACACATGCCTTTCAGAGAGTCCGTATGGCATTTTCCAGAACTTCTAAACTACAATTTGGACTGTAACTTGGTTTTCAATTTAGACTTTTTTCTATCAGCTAAGGCTTGGTACCTTTATACTGTGACTGCTTATATTTAGGAGAGATGCCTTCTCTTTTCTGATGCCGCAATGTTAATCAGCAAGAGGGGATTGTTTTAGCTAAGGGGAGAAATATTTTCTTAGGAGACTTCTTCAAAGAAGAAAGTAACCTTTTAAAACTGTACAAAAGTACAAGTGTTCCTATCTGGTTTTCTTAAAGTACAAGTTAAATAATTAGATTTTGGGTTTGAGTATGGCACTTAGAAATTAGTTTTTGTGTTCTTTTTAGTCCTTGGTCAGACTGTTTATCGAGATGAGCATTCTTGCCTTATGATTTATACAGGTTAGCATTCATCTGTTCCTTATACTACTAGCAATATTTAATAACAAAACAGCTTATTAATTTGCATTTCTAGAACTTTTTGGATATTGAATGTGTAAATGTTTTCCCAAATTATTAATTCCATTAATACCTTTCTAGGTTTTTTCATTTTCCTTATAGATCATGAATACACACATAGGAAACATTTCTTGATAAAAAAATATGAGTTTGGTGAATACTTTCTAATTCTGAAAAGCAAAAATATTATTTTCTTTAGCTTGATTGCTAGACTTTATTTCTGCTGTTCAGCTTGCTGACTTTTTCTTCCTATGCGGTACTACCCTGAGCAAAGTTGATCCCAAGAATTTGAAGTACCTCAACTTACTTGAGAGGAAAAAAAGGCTTTTTTAGAACAAAAAATGCTAAATAAGTGGTCCATTATGGACTTGCACAATGTATCCACCTGTCAAATTCTGACACTTGTCAAAAGAACAATAAAACCAAAAAGAGTAAGTACTTCAACCACATATTGTTCTGTCTGAAGAAGCCCCAATGGCTCAGATTCACCTGTTTTTCTCTGGATATTACAGCCTGCGCATCTACTTTATGCATGAATAAAGACAAATTTATTACAAAATTTTGTTTTAACTTTTCTTGTTTTAGTGTGTTACTGTGCTAACAGTAAATGTATAATGCATATTAAAAAGTAAGATTTCACATTGTGTTTCACATTCAATTCAGCAAAGGTAACATCATTCCCAGGAACTTCTGAGAATCCAGGGCAGGCTGGAAAGTAACTTGAAGTCCACTGTACTCTGATGGTTTAAATGTGTACAGCCAGTGCTGAAATTTAGGGCCTGGGTCATCTACCAGCAAAAAAATCAAATTTTTTTTTTGTAATTACTAGACGCTTTATCACGATCTAATCAAATTGATAGAGAAATGTTGTAAATCTCAAATACTAGTCTTGCTGTTAGAAGATACTTGCAGGTGGCAAATCATATGTATTCTACTATCAATAACACTAGACATTCTCAGGCCTCACTGCAAATGTAAGTGGGATATGATAAAATGGTAGTCAGGCTTGTCGTAGTGTGCCCAGAATGCCCATAGCTGCTCATATGCACCATTATGATTGTTATAGAAATTTTTGACAGTAGGATCTCACCTCCACCAGATATTGACACAGATCAATTGAGTTAGCTGGTAGCTCGAGCTAGGTGTCTCAAAAGAGGGGAACAAAGAAAACCCTCAGGCTATTATACTCTTACAATCTAAACTTCCCATCCCTCATGCAACAATCTTAACGAATAGCATATTAGGATCTGGGGTCTCCTCACTCTTCACTGGTTTGCTGTTTTGTTACCAAGTGGTCACCACATGGGCACCTTCCCACCCGCTTCGGTTGCTTTCAGCGGGGCTTCTGTAGTCCATGCTATAATAGGGTTGTTACAGTTCATACACCACAGTCTACAGGCTGTTCACTCTAGCTGTTAATTTTTAAGTGATATTTAAGCTACAGCTTAGTCTAACTATTATTAAATTGTTAGCTCCAGGTTTCACTATGATCCATCTTTAACTTAAACATAGCCACGTAGTGCAAATAAAGTTCAACTTGTGACCTAACATTTCTAGCTACTTATGGCAAGCAAGCACTTAGCTATTTTCAAATAATATACAATTTTCCATAATGATCCTGTCAAATTATGTCATAATCTCAAGAAGCATAGACTTCCATCCATACATTCCATATAAGAGGTAATTTAGAAACAAAGAGCTGAGCCTGTGTTCAACACATAGTGCACACTTAATATCCCTTCTTCCATCTTTGTCTTTTAATACACTAAGCAACAAACAATATAAAAAAGATGGGCTGAAAAATATACAAATTTTTTCATCACTTTAGTGCATGAAAGGACTACTCTTTGTGCTGTAAAACCTTATTGATAATACTTTATAATTTATCTAAACTCAGTCCATCTCTGAATAGATTAAATATTGAAGACTATTTGCACAAAAATCAGCTTTTTCTTAAAGGTAGAAATAGCAGTCCCATAAATTCCAAAGTGACAGAATTTTGTAATAAATGTATATTTTTTTACTTTTATGATGATAGATATTTCTTAACCGCTGCTGAGCTATAGATAACAAAGGGGTAGTATCCTCAGATGTTAACACTCCATGTAAAATACGGAAGCACTTCTAGCTTATCAAGATAAAAATAAGCTGAAATTACTCATATAATGTATGTGAATAAAATTACTCCTAATCAAAATGAACTGCCCACATGAGAAGCCCAAATCAACAATACAAAAAATGGAACTAAAAATAATGATGACAGCTATCCTATTTCTCTATAGAGCATAAATATTTAGTACAATAAACTAAATATGAACATGCCTTCTAAAGGACACAGTTTGAATCTAACTTTCCAGTCAATCTGAATTTTATAATTGGGAATTTAGAGGAAATTATGTTGCACTCAGCAAAAACTTCTATCAGAAGATCTTCCGTTTTCTCATATTCTAAATAAATATTTCATGTTAGCAAGGCTTGAACATTTCATTTCGCATTTCAAAATATGTATTCTGCTTATTTTCTTTTAATATTTATGATTATTAATACCAACATTGAAAGTGATTCTAAATCACATAATCACAGAATCATTTTGGTGGTGAAAGACCTCTAAGGTCATAGAGTCCAACCTTTGACCAGTCATCACCTTGTTAGCTAGACCATGGCACTAAGTGCCACATCAAGTTGTTTCTTGAATACAGTCAGGGACGATGACTCTACCAGCTCCCTGGGTAGCCCATTTTAATGCTTAACAACCCTTTCCATGAAGAAATTCTTCCTGATGTCCAACGTAAACCTCCCTTAAGGCTCCCTACCCTAAATTGTGAAACAAGACTCAGAATATTGGGAGTTGACAATCTTTTTCAGGAGGAAATTTTCTTGTCAGATTCTTATATTTTGAATTGTGTCAAGTAATGTGTGGGGTGTTCTGTTTCTGTTCAATATAAACAAATCTCATGTCCCTAAATTTTAGTTTTCCGTATTAAACTAAAACATTTTTTCTTCACATCTAGTATAAAATTCTTCAACCTTGCTCTCAGTTAAATCAATAGCAAAAGTTATACTAACTGTGACAGACTAAGCATTGCACCACAAGATCTGTGTAGATACTGCATGATATTGTGTATGGATATAATAACCTTCATCAATGCACAAGTTCTAAAAAGAAATATATACTTATATATATAAATTCTATACATATATATATACATAT
>WBMZ01002652.1:0-207913 GCA_013400975.1 Atrichornis clamosus | reverse complement strand
GAAAAAAAAAACAAAAAACCCACCCAAACAAAGCTACATGGTACATAAAGCTACTTATACATATAGCATCTATTTGTAACAAAGCCACTATTACAAAAGCTACTTAAATATTACTTGTTTTAACATTCGCGGAAAGCCAATATTATAGCATCTATTTATCACACAGAGCAGTTATTTATGTGTGTCACATGAAAAGGGCAGGTTTCCTCAACCCTTAGTGTGGGGAGGTATACTCGACCCTTGGTGTTTGATTTGTCTGTCAGCACTCCAGGAAAGCTGAGACCCTTGTGAGGATGGATGCCTCAGAGTATTGTACCAGCTAACAAGAAACAGATAAGCTTTTTGTGGCAGGGGAGATGTCCTGCTACAGGGACTGTATGCCTTAATGACAGGTCAGAGTCAGAATTCCTGAACTGCACCTTCCAGTTTTGTTTCACCTGAGAAGGCTGAAGTTTGTCTGAACAATCTGTTGGGAGAATTTGGAGATTAGCCCGACAAAGATCACTTCTGATCTGAGCTGAAACAATATGTGGAGTTGTGTCAAGCTAGGCAGAAACCCGAGAATTTTTGTCCTGAGAAGGATTTCTTTTCTGAAGACAAGTCTTCCCAGTTGCATGTGTCATCAATCTGGTTCAAAAAACATATAGAAATTCTAGTCTTCTTCCTCATTCACTGGTTCTTTCTCTCCAGAGTTTTGGTTTCTTTAACTTGGGAGTTTTTGTGACGGTAATGTTTTGGGTTTGTTCTTGGTTTGTTTTCCAAAGTTAGCACAAAACTGTTTAGATACTAGGAGTCACATCACAAGAAACAGTTTACACAGATTGAATGCAACTTCTCTGGGAAGGTGTTCTGGGACCAATATAATAGAAAAAATAGTAAGACTTGTTTAACATTGCAGCTCAGGACACAGGCATCTGTAAACATCTTTGGTTTCTCATGAGGCCTCTGTGAAAAAAAACCAACCTTGAGAGCCACTGAGAAGAAGTAAGATAGAAACAACTTCAATTTAATAGCACAGGTTGATTTGGTCAGTTAGAAAAGTGCTGCATGCAGCCCTTGACTTTAAAGCACTTTGAAATAGTGTGACATGCTGATAGACAGCATTCTAGTTCCCCTCAAGAAAGACACTTAATAGTGATATAAAGAGCTAGGAACATTATATTTGTGATTTTTATTTTGTGAAATACTTGTATTTTTCTTTACACCAAACAATATATTTCTCATAGAAATGTTTCAGTGTTTCAATTTATACTTTCCTGATCTGTTGTTCCTACATAAGAAGTGTCCTTCTGTCCTTTAAATCTCTTCTTTTGAGGGAAGAAGGTGAGAAGGGGAAGATGAAGGAAAGGACATACTCTTCCCTGGAAAAATAAAAATTACTAAAGAAAATGATCTTTACTGCAAATATTACTGGTGAAGAAAGTTTAGATATGATTTGTAAATCTTTTATCTGAATTTGAAGAAAAGTAACATCTGCTTGTACTCATCTTAGGGAAGATAAAGAATATCCTATATAGACAATTTAAGACATAATTAATTGTGCAAAGATTCAATAGTTGTGTTTTTTCTTAAAATTAGTCCATTAATTTATGTTCAAAAGCTTGTCCTCAAATAAAGGACAAGCAACCAACTTTGCTGTTGTTCAGCAAGTGAATATTATTCACACAATATTAAAAAATTGAAAGGCAGACAGAGGATAAGTACAGTTTTTATATAAGTATTAAATATGGGGTTGGTGTTAAAGAGACCCTTGTTATCCCCTCTTCTCAATGTTATTTATTTGATGAGGGGTTAAATATGGGGTTGGTGTTAAAGAGACCCTTGTTATCCCCTCTTCTCAATGTTATTTATTTGATGAGGTTTTCCTGATTCTGTCTTTCAGTCCTGGAAACTCTTTGTTACAGACAAAAATTCTTAACCTATTCATTTTATTCAACATTGAGGAATATTGCCAATAAATATCTGAAAGTTCAAAGAAGTAATAAATGAAAGTTCAAACAATTCTCCTTGCAGCTTTGATACCTATAAAAATAATGATTTACCAAAGAAGAAGAATTTTTCATTTTCAAAGCCAGGCTGGTTATTCCTGTTACACAGACTTCATGTAGAAGTCTTTCTACTTTTAGGGATTGTTTCAATCAATGCCCCTGATATTCACAGATCAGCTACATTCCCTTACTTTTAAAACTTGTTTACTTTAAGTTAAAATACAGGCTCTAGTTTTGATAGCTGTAAGCTATCATGACCTTCACAAGCACTTTTAGGAGTTATATCTCTACTCTCCCTACATTTTGAAAACTAGAGGGTTTTTAGCTCATTCCTGCCTTTTGGTTTACACAAAAGCTACAACTGTGGATTCCTGCTTGGATCTGAAACTCCCGTTTGAGAGACGAGAATTCTTTCTCATGAAAATGAAGTACTTTGAGAAAGTGTTATTAGGTTTACTGTTGTAATCAACACTGATGATGGTGATGATAGCAATTAAATTAATTAGTATTTATTTTGTTCATTATGCTCTGGTAAGACCTTCAAAAGATTAAAACACTGACTGAATTACATATTTCTTCTTATTATTGGCCACATTGCCTCTCTTATCACTGAGAAGAGTCTCACCAAAAAGTGAAGGAAGGAGTTATTTGTATTACAGAGACTGGATGGCACTGTATAGGCAAAGTGTAATATGAAAATTAAAGTTGTATAGGAATTTCTTTCTTTCAAATGAAATGCAAAACCATAAACCCTTGTTCAATATCACAGGAAGTGCTTTCTGGATATCTGAGAACACACTGAAAATCTTTCAGTCTGGTTCTCTGCCTAGAAAACTATCAATTCCTGCACTTCTGAGCCTGCATGTTTCTTTGATTATCATTAAAGGACTATAATTATGTCTTCTTGGGAAATAAAGTGTCATTTTTTTCTCATGAATAAATGAAGCAACAGAATTGAAACTACTAGGATGAAATCTTTAGATTTGTAATTTTTCTTAGAATATGCAATATTATACCTTGAAATTTATGTTCCTTTCTGCAACATTAAGAGAATTTCTAATTATAAAAGAAATATTTTTAAATTATATGAGGATTTTATTCCCAGTTGAAAACATGTAAGGTGGGATTATTTTTCATTAAAATGTAATATGAAAAAACCCCAGCACTGAAGAAGACTAATCAGCTTAATTGTCTAAGAATTTTACGAACAGCTATATATCAGTAATCTTTTGGGCAACTAATCATAAATGATGAGCACTTAATTCAGCTACAGCCTACAGGTGTGGGAAACAGGAGTTTGATAATGCCATAACAAGAAGAAAAGAAATTTCAGGACATACCAGTTAAGTAATCTCCCCTCGGATGTCCACTTGAGAAGTTATTTTAAAAAGAGACAAATTGTTTCCTATATGATAAAACAATAGGTTAAGAAAACAGAGGACAAAAAAGAATGCATATGTGAAATACAAGTCAATGAAAAACACTTATCTTTTGCCACTGTTTGTTATATAAAATATCTCCATACTCACTGGAGAGTGTAGGGAACTAGAAATGTTGCCTCAACAAGTGTTTGAAGCACCACCCAGCACTTACTGAAAATGAGGATCCAACATTGCCCAATTCCAACCAATACAGCCATTCCCTAAGTTATTGTAATGCTAGTGTTCTCGGTTAGGATATACTGTGTGGGAATTCTGGCTTTGAGTCACTATAAGCAGTGCCGCTTTGCGCCTTTTCAGGTCAGGAACGGAGTGGGTGGGGACGAGGTCGAGGCGCAAGGCGGCCTTCTGAGAAGCGTCCCTCGTGGGGCCCCTCTCAGGGGTTCAGTCACCCCGGCACACGCACCAGGCGCTCCCTGCTCGGCAGGGGCAGGCACGCACGCACACACTCACAGGCCAAGCCAGCCCACGGAGACACAGAGGCGGGAGGGGCTCTCTGTACAGCATTCCCAGGTTTAATGGGGATCCATGCCCAAAACAGTCCAGGGACAAAAAGTCACGGGATAGCTCATGCAGGTGGTTTTATACGGGGGTGGAGAGAGCATCAGGGTCCAATGGGGTGAGGGTCCAGGAGCGGAGATAAGGTGGAATGACAGGGTTACATCCAACAGGGGAAGGAGAGGGGAGGAGAAAGGGAGCCAGAGCCAATGGGGAACTGAACAAGGGAGAACTTTCCAGAACTGGGGTAAGGGTTTATAAATGATTGACTGAGGGATTAATATAATGGGGTGTACACCAACCAGGAGATAAACCATTACATTAACTTAGGGGGAGAATTTCTCCCAAAGAGAAATGCAACCCTCATTGTTGAAGGGTCGGCTTTCTAGTGCAGTGATCTGTTATTGGAGAAAGATAAAAGACTACAGTCACTTTATTTCCTGTTTAATTTAATTTAATTAATTTTTTCCCCCTGGTTGCCCCAGTGTTCATGCTCCTTAGACGTTGTTTTTGTGCTTTCTCAGCACTGTGGAGGTGAGACTGATTCAAGTGACTGATTCTACCTATTCTGTGCCATAGTGATGTATTCACATTATGCAGTGAGGCCATTACAGTTTCATTACAATGTGTCATTTTTTTCTTCATATATCCTGCTTCATTAACTGAACCATTGTTCTGTAAAAGTCTTTGGAATAGGTCTTCTGTGAGGTTTAGATGTGCATTCTCTCAATAGTCTCCACCATGCTCAATTAATAAAAAAAATTCTCTTGTCCTAATATATTTGATATGATTGGAAGTTGGAGTTGGAAGTTTAAGATGGTCTTTTGTCTTTGCTTATCAACACAAAACAAATCTCTGTAACTACAACAGTGCTTCGGGTGAGGCATTTGCCACCCCATCATCTTCACGTTTTGTGTCACTGTCTACCTCCTGTATTAGAAGTCGTGCTGCACATACTGGGTCTGCAGTGGTGGCTGAGACACAGCACCTGTCCCACTGATGGCAGTCACATTGGAAGAAAGTCCACTTTATTGCACCTATTTGGTACTATGTAGGCCAACCTAATCGAAATAAGATCAAATTAATATTTGCTTTTCTGCATTAAAATCAGGGAATCTGATTCCAGAGTAAATAAAGCATATGTAGTGTTGTTCACATTTTAGTACATATTAACTTTAATCCCTGTAATTCTCAGGGGTACTACTCTGCTCAAAATTAATCAGGTATTCAGAAACATTCTTGAACTTGGGCTCAAGTCTTTGATTTTGCCAAATTATTGCTGCAGAGATAAATGGGTTTTGATCAAGATACAGAAACAGGAAGTATATACAGTCATTCAATATTGAAAAAAACAAACTAAAATAGGCACAGTTCATTATTGCGGACCTTAACCATTATTTCTGTGTTTTATCCAAGCAATGTGTCATTTTAAAAGCATAACAGGATGTGGTAGCTGGAAATTCACTCCAGATATCTTGCTCTGATCTGTTGTTTAATAACCTAATCATTATATTTAAAAGATTACACTGATACGAAAGTTTGTGTGTTAGTGGTGTCTTTGCACCACTTAAATGGGATGAGGAAAGGCACTTCTGTTCAGAGAATTCTTTAGTTCACTGGTATAGACCCCCTTTGCCCTGGGAAATAGGAGACATAGACTTGAATTTCTCCATGCTGATTAACGGATTACCCACAAAAATAGGTACCTCTCTATATTGGTTCTGAACTGTAACAGCAAGGTGCTGTGCTAATTGATGGATTTAGTGCTGTTTGTGTGATTTCCTATGCTCCCAGGGCACTTGCCAGGCTCAGGCTCTCTGGACTGTCTAGGGATTACAATGAAGTTTAGAAGAGAGGGGTATGTGTAAAATGTTGGCCTGGAAATTCTTAGAACATTGGAGAAAATAGCAATTTTAAAGTCTCTCTCCTGTATTTTAATAGGCACAGGAAATGGGATTGTCCCCCTATCTTGTTCTTATGTTTCTGTTTCTTATCTATTTCCTTTTCATCGTGACTGAAACCACAGTCAGGGTTGTAGTTCTAGCAGTGAACTATAGCTTCCAAGCTCAGTGATCTGAGAGATTTCTGAAAAAAAGATATAAAATAGGAACTTATTAAAATGAACTCAAAAGTATTCTTATGTTGAAAAGATGAGGGGTAGAAGGGTGAAAGAAGAGGGAAGAAAAGTAATTTATATGGGACTGTAGAAAACCTGCAAGAAATACAGGTGACTTAGCAATTTTGGATTGTTACTGCCAAGCATTGTGACTGTAAAAATATTTTAAGGATTTCTACATTTTCTACAGTAAGCAGTACAACAAATGTTTAAAGGAATTCTTTCTGAGTGTTCCAACATTCTGTTGATGATGGTAAATAAAGAACCACTCTGCATAAGACAGAAAATTCTATACATTTATTGGAGACTGGTTTAATGGTCTATAATTAAGTGTTAAATTGAAAAAGAGAAAAATGTAATGATGAGCAAAATTTTGTAGCTAGGTTTCTCAGTTGCCAAATGCTTCAGAAGGCTGCAATTTCACAGCAGGGTTGGTTCCAGAAGTGGAAATTAGACATAAGTAATTCCAGACAGTGTAAATGTAAATTTTAAAAAAATTAATTAAGAAGCACATTTTGTCCTAATATATTCTCAATTCATAATTGTAAACTAATCACAGAGCTATGGTTTAGAAATCAACTTATTAAAAAAACCTTTAACTAATTGACTTCAACTGTAAATCTCTGTCTAAGAATATTTCAAACAGTTGTTCAGTTTTGGCGCATTATTTCATGATAATTGCACATAAAATGGTTTGGGCGTGTTGGCTGCGGAACAAGAAACATCAAGGCTATTACAAATCAGTTATTTTCAGGTATGGTATAAATAATCCTGCACCCTAACACATCTATTGCCACTGTCTAATAGTGCACCAACTGTTTTTTGTTATTGTTTTTGATCAATGGTGTGTGTTTTCCAATGGGGATGTTGTTATCATTAGATCCTATTTATTAAAAAAAGTTATAGGACAAAATTACTCTTTCATTGTTCCCAAAATAACTGTACCTGGGGGATATAGTGAATACCATGGCAGGAAAAGGAAATTGCTATTCTACCCTCACACAGTTGACTTGGAGACATATTTAAGTCTTTGAACTGGCTTTGGGGTAAGTTTATTATAGTGCCAAAGCAGCTAGATGAGTGTTTAATTGATGTATTTTTATCATAAGATTTGAGCACAGTGGGACCTTTAGGACAGGTAGCAAAATGAATAGTGATTGTGAAGATACACAAATAAGGCAATCCACCAGAGCCAGGGATGGACTCAATATGTAAAGAAGTGCTCTTTCCTAAAAGAATTTGTATCAATACCACGTGTGTGATGTATTTGAACGTCCTGTCAAAAAAAAAGGCTCTGGCACAAGTGCTGATTATAGGAGGAAGCGACTGACACAACTCTGTACTATTTCTGTTTGATTAAAAGTGTGTTATTGATAGGAGAGAATGATGGTCTGGCTTCACTACTGGGCTGAATACCAGCTACTTTAGGAGCCAACCTTATTAACTGGTAGTTAAGTGCCATCAGCATGTCTGAGATTGGAAACATGCAAGAATGAAAACAGTACATTTGAGCATGCCAATATATCAAGGAAAAGGAGTCCCAAAAGCTAGATTAGCAAAAAGGTGAGGAAATTTATGAATTTAACTGTTTCTACAAAGTTTTAGAAAAAATAATTTGTATTTTAATGGGAATATTTCATACTTTCTTATGGAACACTTTAGGATTTAAAAAAAACAAAACTAAATGGATCAAAATGAGGTTTTAGAGTGAAAGGAAGAGCTAAAATGAAGAGACAGTGAACCAAAAGTGGAAGTTCAAATAATGCTTTACAGAGACCTTTATGTAAAATCTAGAAAATTCTGATAAAAAATTTCAGTGGATGAGCAATTATGTTAAGTCCAAATAGCAACAAAAATGGTTTTACAAAATAAATGACTCTTCAAATACTTTCATTGCAACAGCCTTAGCATAGGACTTGGTAATTCAGAGGAAGAGATTGTATAGTTTCTGTATGTTCCTTCTGCTTATTTATCCTGGATTTTGAGGATGAGTTATTTTTATTTAATTATTTAGATTATAGTGTTTCCATTATTTTAGTATGTAACGGACATTACTAGGCTGGATGCTATTTCCAACACTATGTAAATATGGGAAGGACAGTTGAGAAAGGTGATGAAGGTAAGATTATTGATAGCTACAGAAGTGATAGGAGAAAAGGTGGGGAGAAAGTTAGAGTGTCCAAGGACTCTGAAGACAAATTTCCTAATGAACATTTAGGAGAAGAGACAAATTCCATGAGTTATCTTCTTCTTTCCCATCATGGTATCATCCACAGGCTCAGAAAACCATAAGGGCACCACTTTGTACTGGTTGGGACTGTACAATAAAACTGAACGACATCCTAAAGTTTAACCACAAATGCTCATTTTGCCACAGGCAGCTTCTTTAAATCTGGCCTTAAAAATACTCCCATTTACAAATTTTGAGGAAACTTTCTAAATATAAGTAAGCCTTGTAATACTTTTAAGAGGAGGGCAAACTGTAGCTGGTGAACTGCCTGTGGCTAACAACATGGCTGATGTGAAAATTCACTGCAAACACTGTCTTATTTTTTTTGTTTTGACACTTGGACTTCATGCAAAAGTCTTGTGCATAAATCTATCATCCAAGCACGTGTCCCTGTGTGTCACAATGGCACTCATCTGATTGAATAGGGTAGTTCACTCTACAGCACTCTGGTTAAGGCTGTAATCTTATTTTGGCTCATATCTTAGTGTGACACGTGAAAGAGGCTGATTCCAAGGAGATGCTTCCAAAATATTCCGCATTCTAATACATTTATGAAATGCTTTACTTATTCATAATTACATGTGTGTGTATAAATATCTATAAATATAGATAGACAGATAGATTTCATTTAAGTAGAAGCTTTTCAGTTCAAATATCTTCCCTTACTTTTCTAACTTCTAGAGTTTGTTTAAAAATCTAGATATTATACAGTGGGAAGATTACTTTATGCACAACAATGACTGAGTAGTTAGTGGTAACAACTTCTATCTTACTTTAGCTAATATATATTTCTAAATTCAAAGTAGCAGCAGTTATTATATTCATTATAATTGATGTTTTGTTTTATAAGTACAACGGGGCATACCATTCACTTGTAACAACATTGTGTTTAGCAAATATAAATGAATTTTGCTTTAATGTCTTATCTTAAATGAGTCAACTTCTCACTTTTAAACAGAGAAAAGGCAGCAGTTTTGGGGCTGATACATGAAGAAGAAGAATTCAATGCCAGACACCGAATGAAATTATGCAGTCAAACTAGTAGAATAAGATTAAGATAAAAACTGGTTGCAGGTATTTGCAAAGTCTACAGGCAAACATCTGGCTATGTTTTTGTCCTTCAGGTATCATAGATTTTGCTAAGAACAGCACCATCAAGAATCCCCTAAGAGCAAACTGGCCTGGGAGAAAATTAGAAGGTAAGAGAAAAACATCTTTATTTATTCATCTTACTTGTCTTTTTCTGACTCTAGGTTTGCTTGAAGTGAAATAGTTCAGAAGTGAATTCTGCTTAGTGCTTGCCTTAAAAATTATTTTGTTCGATGTAGCATTTTAATATTTTCTGCTAAAAGGAAAATGTGCTTTCCAACAATTGATGTCAGTTAACATTCAGTATACTGGGCTGTGGTTAGTGATCTAAATTAAAACCTCAAAATTTATATCAGATAACAGATATATTTCTTATTTTCAAAAAGAAATGGGTGTTGGCTAGAAGCTAGACGCTGTTATTGCAGGCAGTTTAAGGGAGATCATACTAGCACCCAAAATCCATCTTACCTTTCCATTCAGTGGACTATGTATTTTTACTGCATTTATATTCTATATAAAATGGAAGTGAACATAGTGAAAGCCTGGTTCAGGGCAGAAGATTCTGAACTGGATAATGCAGAAAACAGACAATATATTTGAAAACAAAGTGCTGAAGCTCCAGGAAGCATATACAGTGCAAGTAGACATCAAGGTCAAATTCGGACATCCCATTCTAGATCTAAGTATGATAGCTGAAGAAGGTTTTGCCCTGAGGCATTGCTTGCTGGCTAGAGAGGACTGGCCCTTTCCATCTGAAGATGGAGGGACTGTTTGAGCTCTCCAGATTTTCTCTGCTGTCTGTCCATATTTGGCTGATTTTTTGTGAAATGGATCAGGCTGTATTTACACTGTCTTTTCTACCAGGATAGTAGGTCACTAAAGTGGTAATGCATACCTAGGGGAGGATACTATTATTAGTAAAGTGGATGCTATCAAATTTCCAAGGGAGTTTTATTTTGATGCAAAATTTGGTCTTTTTTTTTGTAGTTAAAAGATATATGTTTTAGATATCAGGTTCAATCCATTCACAAGTTTTCAGTTCTCCAATTCACATCAGAGGTACTAATATATTTTTAAAAGCTAGTAATTCTCCTTCATTTCCCAGTGAAATCTTTCTAACTGGAATCTAAAATAAATTAGTAAATACCTGCTTCAGGCAGACAATCAGAGTGCTGGTTTTCAGCATCACTGGCTGTAAGCAGTGATAGCAAAGGCAATCAGCAAGATGAAACATCAATTGACAGTTTGAGGTGAGGAGTAACCAGCTATAGTTTCAATAGTTTTGATAAGTAGGTAGAGCTAGAAATGATATTGGGTATGCTTGCCATCTGGAGATGTGTTTTAAACTAATAATTTATTTTTCAATGCCTAGATTTAAAGACAGAGGATGAAATAAGTAATTTCATTTGATGTCTGTTGTAAAAACTAATGAGAGCTAATCAACCTAAACCTGTAATGTTTGGGTTGGTTTTCAGGAACAAATTTTCTGACAGTGACATATATTATGTTTGGGATTGTTCCAGACAGCAAATAGCTGAGGCCAAACTTCTTGGATCATACTGCAAAGTAGACAAAGGTCAAGAAAATACATTCAGTGAAACAACCTCATAAAGCAGGAATAGAAAGCAATGATCTGAGAATCCTGTTCATCTGTTAATTCTGTGATTCTGTTATCCACCTTTATTTAATTTTGAGAATATTCAGGTCTTCATGGATAATTTTCTGCAAGGGTAAGATGAGAGTCACTTTCTTCTAAAGAAAGAAAGAGTAGCAGCAAGAAAAGACTTCTCAGGCTACTAATTAATCATAGTGTGAGTTTTCTTCCAATGCACCTTCTTTCCAACTGCTGACATATGGTGCTCATATAACCAGCTGATTTGCAGTATCACATCCATACATCTGCCTGTCAGATGGGTGTTTTGCTTTTGTAAGCTGGTGGCCAGGATTCCGTGAGGGAGTGCTTAAGATAAAGGTCATCCAGAAGTACCACATGGATTTAGGTAAGGGAAGGCAGAGGAGAGCAAGTATTCACTTAATCCTCCCTTCTCATATTCAATCCATTATTCTCATGTTTTAGGGCAGATGTGCAATCTGGGAAGTTTTCCAAATTCATTTTTCAGAACATTAGGTGCTCTCAACATTAGGCACACTAAGCAAATCCCTCTTTGTAACAATTTTGCCACCAGCACTGAAGATGAGCTGCTTTCAGGATGAAAATAGATGGTCGAGAACTTGGGCCAAACCAAGCCATTTGGAGATAAAATTACTTGGAAAACTTTTTAGCTGGTTTTCACACCCGCTCTGATCTACTTAGTGTTCTTCAAGCCTTTGAGCACTTACATAAAAACTCTTCTTACACGGACTGTTTCTGAAAAGATAAGAACAAACCAAAAGACAGTACATGACAAGAGGCTGTCAAATGTTTCTAGAAAAATTCTACATATTAGACTGTGAATCACCTACCCTAAACTACTGATCTAATGAAAGAGTTTGTAAATATCCAGACATTGCTATTTAACCATGTTATTTTTCAATTTCATTGGGGTTCTTTCTGCATTTTTTAATAGTCTAGAAGAGTGATTTGTTTTCCTAGTAAAGAGGACAGAATTTTGGAAATTTAAAAAGTAGTACTGAAATGGATTTCTGCCTTTCATTCAGCAATCTCAAGTTTTTGTTTTTCTTTCCTACTGCTTTGATAAGGATACTAGTGGAGTTTAGGTTTCTTCCTGCAGAGTCCTAGAGCTAGACTCCCCTCTATCTGCCGTGGCTCAGATATGCTGATATTCAGTATACTTCAGCTGCTTTCCTGTGCTTTTAACTAATAGGTCAGAGAGACTGAAGTAATTTATCATCTGATTATTCTGTTTTATTTATTTTTAAGTCTGCCTTATTTATTATTACATATGTCTACTGGGAAGCAATGCAAAAGAGTGGCTAGTTAGATTAATAACTTTTTGTTAGCTTTCTTTTATTGACAAAGATTTCAAAATGTAGGGCTTGTCACAAAGGTAAGAGAAGGAAAGACAGACTGACAAGCTTGGATGACTGCTTCTGAGTGGTTCAGAGCATGACCATAACCAGGTAAGGGACAGATTGTAGATGTCTTTGTCTTTTATAGGTTAACATAATGTTGACTTACTTGATTCCTCTAGTATTGGTTATAAGCATCTTTTGTTCTCAATACAGTTTGCCTTCTACATCCTTTCAACCAAGATAATAAAATTAACTTTTAAAACCTCAGTAATTTCATAATGGTGATGAATTCTCATATATCTGAAGGGACATATGGGGACTCTAAATCATCATAATCATAAATCACACTTCCAATGATGGGTCATTACAATTTCTCTGAGCAACCTGTTGGAGTGTCTCAATACCTTATTTTAAGAAAAAAACCCCACAAAAATCTTCCTGATGTCTAATCTGAGTGTATCAATTTAAAACCATTGCCCTTTGTGCTGTCAGTACAAGTCCTGGTAAAAATATATATCTCTGCCTTTTTTATAAGCCCCCCTTATGTATTGAAAGGCCACAATAAGGTCACGCGGGAGCCTTCTCTCCTCCAGGCTGAACAACCCCCATCTCTCTCAGCCTTTCTCCACAGGAGAGGCATTGCAGCCTTCTGATCATCTTGGTGGCCTCCTCTGGACCCACTCCAACAGCTCCATGTTCTGAGCGTCCTGTACTGAGGGCTCCAGAGCTGGATGCAGTAGACAGGATAGAATCACCTCCTGTTCTGTGCAGGGCATATTTCTTCTTATGCAGTGAAGATGAGTAAGCCATTTACTAAATTTACAGGCTTTTTTTTTTGTCTGCTGCCGTTTCTATGTAATGTTCAATGTAATGAATTGCTTTAGTACTTATAGCAAAAGTAACAGCACCATATCAAGGAACAGTTAAATAAGAAAATGGCCTATAAACATGCCCACAGAAGGTTAGGTGCTTCCATTAAACTACCTTCCATTATTTGATAACCCTACCAATCTAGGAAAGAATCTCTGTGTCTTTACATCAGTAACCTCAGTAGAGTCCAGAAGTTGTTGATTTAATCATGTGCTGTCAAGTTAAACACGTGAATAAACATTGTCTTAATTTGAACTTTGTTCAGCAGAGGGAACAATGGCATTCTAGTCAAATATTTCTCCATAATAAATTTAACCCATATATTGGCTTCTTAATACTGACCACTGTATAAAATAATTAAGAGAGGATTCAACAGAGGTCTCAACAGTAATGAAAGACATTCTCCGTGTTTTATAAATGGATCACATTAATGACCTGTGCTCACAACATCTCTAAAAATTCCCAAAGCTGAAACAACAGGTCCATTGCAGTAACTCTAAGGGGGATGGATTCTATATACAAAATATACATATGCATATACAAAAAGGCCATGTAGTCCTCTAAGGAGGAGTTTTAACAAATTAAGCAGTGATTTTGCTGCTTAGGTCAGAAAATCGGTGGTGTCTCATGGACAAAAGCAGCTAGGGAAAATTCTTCTATGTATATACACCTGCCTTTGGGCACCATGAGACTGAGCAAGAGAAAAGGGAAAAGGAGGTGGGGATTTGAGTTGGGGGGGTTCCAGTCACAAACTATAAAATTAATGTCCCTAAGATGAGGATAGCCTCAAACCTCATTACTTATTGCCTCCAGCTTGTAGCATATTTAATTGGCCTTATAATTTCTATTACAATAGTACAGGAATATGCATGTAGATGTTAGTGAAAAAGCAAACAAACAAGGAAAAACCCAAAGGAAAACATTATGCATCCATTTTTTTTCCTCTGGGATGATGGTAAGAGGAGAAGCAAGCCATGCATAGAAGATCCTAGAAACTTTGCTTTCATGCTGTAGTGAAAGGCAGAGCTGAAGCTCCTCTCTGCATAAAAAATGGAAGTGATGAACATGGATTTATGCAGAAGGTGTAAATTAGCTGTTGTTCACAGCTGAGTGAAACCTTCAGTGTATTTAGTGCTACAACACTGTATGCAGTTCAATCATGTATATAGAAATAAGGTCCAAAATGCTGTATTTATGTACATCTCCATGAAGTTATCAGTGTCAGACTCTCATTTTTCCCATAACACTCAGACAGTAGAGAGAGAAGGGGTCATGACAGAATGCACGCATATTTTCAGTAGTCAGCCTTGAGGAGATCTACGATAACCACCCAGAAGGGAACAAACAATGTAGGAAGAGTTTGGTGTGATGAGTAAATAGGGGGCTAACTCAGAACAGGTAGTTTTATCTTCCTTTCTCTCGGTATCCAAAACATTAATCTGCTTGGAATGTTAGTCAGCTAATGAAAAAAAAAAAACCCAAATCTTCTACTTCGCTACTTCAAGTAGTCTAATGGCTAAATGATCCAAATGTGGAAATGCAAGCTTAAATTCCTTAATGAGACTAAGGGCTTGAATTATATGGTTTATACCCTCAGGAGTTTATTTCTCTGACTACCAACCTATTTGACTGCAGCTGGTAATTCTGGGTGTTTCACTTCATTTAGCTTTAGACATTTAACATCTAGGTAAAAAATCTAAGCAAATTTTTTAAATGTTTTGCTATTTAAAGGACCTAAAGAGTGATTCAAGTGACTCATTTCAAATTTAGCTAAGATAGGAAGAAAAATTAGCTTTTTTGTTAGTGTGAACAAACCCTGGTAGAGACTGCCCAGAAGGGCTGTGGAGTTTCGATCCTTGGATAAATTCAAATGCCAACTGGAATGCTACTTTGCACTTTTTCTCTTCTCTAGAGTGTATTCACCTTAGTTTTAGATTCCTACCATAGATGAGATGAATCTCAGTTTATATCTGCTTTACCTGAAAGCCATAGTGGCGTGCTCAGAGATAGAGGTAGAGGAAAATAGTAAAGTATGTGATGAGCTGAAGAACACAGACTGAGCCTGTGTTAGACAGAGAATGAAGCTTTAGGCTTCTGAGATGCAAGCTAGAGCACTCTCACAGCAGAACTACTTCCACATGTATCATGTCAACACATGGCTTTCAGTTAGAAGCCTTAATATGAATGTTGGATACAGGAATATATCAAATGCACATGGGAATGTCACAAGGCAAGACGTACAGCAAAATGACTTGCAGTTTTTTCAGTACTGAAACACAATAATTACATGGTCATGACAGATACATCACACTGAAACATTTTCTCTTCTTTCTTCCTTGGTATTCTGACTAGCTAAGATTTAATATGTAAGATATCTTTTCCTTATCTGACAGTTCTTATTACTTTCTTCTACCAGGCAATTAATTCAGACTGAAATCAGAATAAAAATTAAAATTCGGTGTTTAAAAAAAAGAAGAAGGAGGAAAGATAATGCTGCTGATTCTATTTTATTTATCATGTCTATTTTCACTGTAGCAAGGTATCATTTCTTCAAGAATGAAGAGTAAAAGTGATTGCCAAAATTTATGTTTACACTTCTGAGGATGTCCAAGAATAGATTTAGTAGAAATTCTCATATGATTGTCTTTTTAAAGACATTTCTTTTTTTAATGACATAAACACAGCATTGTTAAATAACTTGAATTATGTAAAATGTAAATAAATTTTGCAAGTGCATTTTGAGCACATTTTCAGCCTAATACCTCTATAACTATAATACTATTTGAAATAATCAGAGGAACCTAAATGAGAATTTTGTGTTGCTCCATCTGAACCATAAAAGAAAATATCTTGAATGAGGACAGACATGTTGAGCAGATAAAGCTAGATATACATTGCTATTGAAGAAGCCTGAAATGACCAGATATTTTGTTTAGCTATTTGAAATCTGTGTTTAAAATTTAAGTTAGTGTGGAAGAATATTTTCTTTATTCTTTTGTTGAAGTGGAAGTTCTATTTATATGCAACAAATCCACAGTTTTCAGATGGTTTTGTGGGTCTAAAACCTATTGTCAAATGAAGTTTGCTAATAGCCCTAAAAGCTTCTCATTTCTCATAAGAAAAACAAACGTTTTGTCTTCTGCAGTGCTTACGTCCCATGAAGCTGGTAAATACTGCAGCTGTTTTGCATCTCTGAAAAGCAGTACAGGTTTTCTGTGTTCGACTTTCTCTACAGAAAAAGGTACACTCGAAGTTTCACTCATCTCAATTCTACCAATCCCTGCATGACTTAGGATATCTCACTTGACCCTTTCTGGGACCTAAAATAATTACCTAGTCTCCTCAGAGTTTTGTGTGGCTTCCCTAATTAAGATGAAAAGAGACAAAGAACACTATAATATTGTAGAGGTCTATTATCATCTTAATAAAATAGGCAAATATTGCTTTAGGGATTCTGTACTCCCTGCTCTTCTTTTTCCAGGAAAGCCTGCACAAGCCACACCAAACCCTGGTGTTCTGTTGCTGCACAGCTGGGCATGCACATCAAAAATATCATGGTAGTGACTGCATTCAGTATATGATTGTGATTCAGTATATGATTGTTGACCTTTACTGAATCACTTCACTAATGTTTGGTATTTATGTTTTTAATTTAATAGATAGTACAATGTTCCTACCTGTAATAGCAATAAATGATACCCATTCAGGCATGGTAACAAGTCTTAGAGAATTAAAGTGGTTTTTTTGCCAGCAGTCCTACAGTTCTCAGTACCCTGAGCAGCCAAAGAGGGTGAAAAAGAACGGAATGTATTGGTGCTGCTACTTTTAGAGCATCTTTCCAAATGTTACAGATGAAGTTTTTGGATTTATACTAAAGATTCTCTAAGTGGGAGAGAGATCCTTATTGGCTTCAAAAATTTCTGGCAACTGCACTTAGTCAGTATGAGATGTGAATTTTATTTATATATCTCAGATAAATGTTAGTAGACACTGAGAGTCTTCTGTTAGAGACAAGTCTGTTATTTTTAACCTGAGAGGAAGCTCATGATTTTATTAGATTTTTTGATTAGAGATGGTTATCTTGACAGCAGGTTTATGGATAGATGTTACAGGAAAAAAATTGAACAAAAAATGTATGGCTTTCATTCAGTTATGGAGTAGATTCTGATTAGTCACAAGGGCTCCATGCCTGAGAACTGTCCAGAGGATCCCCCTGTAATGCAAGTCCAAAGGTAATTAGTGCTGCTCTTAAGCATGGTACTGGTCCAGTTCTCACTGTTGCATTTCAAGAAGCAGATGAGATGAGTCATTGCTGTGAATAGAAATCATTGATATCACCACTTGCACTCCCACATATATAGGAATTAAACTGCCATTTAATTTGCTCATCATTAAAGCTCACATACTTGCTCAGCAATGGTAAAAATTTCAGAGGGCTTGACATAGGAATAAATTACACCTTGCACCATTTTGCCTGCTTTTTATTAACCTGTTTGTCCTTTCCATCCCATTTTATAATTTCAGAGAGCTTTAAAACATTAATGCACCTTAGTAAAGGAAATCCTGCTTAGCACACATCAATTCACTATGATTTAGGCTGTTTATCGAGATTTAGAATATTTATCTCTCCTTTTAATCCTAATGAACCTGTAAAAATTACAGGGAATCTGTACACACATGTGATACATTTAATATGCATGTATGTAGAAATATTTTACTAGGTTAAAAAATATACATCCCTATGAAATTTGCTTCAAAAATTCTTTTAATAAAAGACCATATAATATTATCCAAAAGGGTGCCTACTTGGAATATCTCTTTTAAAAATAGAACACTTGATTTATCACAACTGCCTTTTTGTGGCAAAGTGAAAGCTGGCATTGGATATCCAATATCTTCTAATATTTCTTATTCCATCTGGCAATAAATTGAGCCTAAGAAAAATTATTATTAATTATTATTAATTCAGACTTTCCTTTTAGTTAATAAAATGGTACATGGTGGTCCTGCATTCATCAATGATATAAGTAGAAATTAAAGCAAAATTGTTCTGAATCTTCAACAAATCATGAGATTTTCCTCCATGGCAAACTGGAGAAGTCCCATTTCCTGTCTACAGCAGATTGTAAAGACCGAAGTCTTACCTGAAAACCAAACTATGGTCTTATAAATGGAATATGCTAGTAGAGAAGACAAGTGGTCTTTCAGTTTGTGCCTTTTCCCAGGCAAGCACTGGGTGGAAGATCCTGTTGAGGGGTGGTAATGAAGCTTGTTTACACTCAAGGTGTCCTTAGCAGTTCCCATTTTGTGGCACTTGCTATGTTCCTGATCACTGAAGGGCAGCTGAAGTGCAGCTCAGCTTCTGAGAAAACACAATCTGAGCTGGCTGATGTACAGACCAGAAAGTCAGAAAAAGTGCTTGTGGCGTAGGATGAAGGATTTTTCAGTCACAAATTGACAGAATGGTCAAGCTTGAAAGGGACCTCTGAAGGTAATGTTGCCCAACCCTGCTGCTCAGTCAGGGCCACCTAGATCTGGTTACCCAGAACCAAGTCCAGGCTTTTGAGTATCTCAAGGAGGGAGACTCCCCCACCTCTCCACCTCCCTGGGCAACCTGTGCCAGTGCTCGGTCACCCTTACAGTGAAAAAGTGTTTCTTGGTGTTCAGAGGATCTGTGTTTCAGATTGTGCCAAGCCTTCTCTATGTGCATTTATCTAGCATCCATGTCAGGTTTCTAGGCAGAGATAAAAGGACATTTGTTACACGACTTACTCTTTTGAAAGGAGAAGAAGGACTCATGACAGTCTTGTGCATTGGGGTAACCTTAACTTTAAAATAGCCTGATTACAAGACTAATGTAGGATTAAAAACAATCTAAGATCTTAAAATAATGTGTCAGAACTCATACTACTATGTTATGGAAAAATTGCAACTTTCAAAATATATATCGGTTAAACTGATTAATTTGAATTGATCCATTTCACATTTGTCCTCTGCAGAGTAACTCAGGGATTTCAGTATCCATAGACATATCTACACTAGGTGTCCCACATGTCGATAACAGTCCTGTTATTGAATTAAAAAGGGCTGTAAATTCTAACCTCTGTATTGCTGCTGTTGCACTGTGATCAGTCCTGAGCTAGCGAAATTAAAGACAGCCAGGTGTAGATAACTTCACTGTAGTCAGTCCTTAGGACTGCCCTGTGCCCTGTGATGCTGGGTGCTGTTCCAAAAGGCACAGGGCAGCATCATGTTCATGCTTTAGTCAGGCTTAGCATTTATAAAGCCTCAATTTTTAGCTTGCTGTGTGGCTGTATTTTGTAAATGATGCTAATGAAGACCACCTTTGGTTGATGTGTTTGTCCTGGGTGAAATATCTGCGCACTTCTGTGCTCCAAGATGTGTCTGACTGATGACAATTAATATGATTTGTGTAGTGAAAATTCATAGAGATTTTGTGGTGGGGAGGATAACTACTTACTAATTTTAATGACAGCTACTCACGAATAAGGCCAAAAGACTTTGAGAAAAAGTTTTATCTTCTTTTTTTATTTTTCTCTCCCAGTTATTCCACTGGAAGATTTCCCTTTTGGGATAAAGTCTCCAGGGAAAGGCAGAAGTAACAAACACTTATCAAAGACACTGAAAGGCTTTTAAATTAATTAAGAACAAAGAATATGTTTGAGAAATTTCCTCCTGGAAATATATAAAAGCAGCTACAAGTCAAAGCATTATCCATGCTTAAGAAAAACAGTCTTTCAAAAGGTCTAAATTATGTATATTTTTCAAAGTGCCTAGCCTTTTAAACACATTTTAATTCCCAAAGGAGTAAAGAAAAAATCCATCAGAGGCAATTAGATATGGAGTGTCTGCCATCAGTTCAAGAGGTGATACTTTCCCAATTCCCTGGTGCCTGTGAGTGGATGTTGAAGCAACATTGCTGTTTGCTTTCTGGGTACACACCTCCTCTCACCATCCAGGCTTAGATCTTACCAGAGGGGACAATGGAGTAGGTACCACTAGGCACAGGTATTCATTATTTGATTTGCCCACTTCCAATAAATAAGAAATACAATTGACTTGTGACAGATGCACTGAAAACTCCCAGTGAATGTCAGAAATGTGGTAGAGCCCCACTGCACATTTCAGTAACTGTTACTGTTCAGTAACACATTGCACATTCTTCACAAATTTCAACAGAAATGTTGCCCCAGTCAGCTCTTTGTAGAGTTGTTAAATGCAGTAATTCCAATAAAAAACACTTTTTACTATCTTATGGCCATATTTACAAAATATCCCATAGGTTTTTTAAACTCAAAAAGAGAAAAACAAAAGCTTTGACAACTGGTGTTAGAAAATCTCCCCACCTGTTCTTCATCCTCAGAAAATTATAGTCTAGACACTCAAATGGTAGAAATATTATAATGTACTTTATTACTCTCTTGAGTGACTTTACTGAAATATTCTACTGCCAGGCATCTTGCACACAAATACACCTGAATAAAAACTAGTGCATTTATTTTCTCTTCTTCTTTTACATTATAATAATATCTGTAGTAAAATAGAACTTTGCCTGCAAGAAATAATACAGATATAGAAGAAAATAATAATGAGTGAAATTAATCTTGCCTTACTTAAAGCAAGTTTTTCTTACACAATCCACACTAAAAAGAAAAAAAGTGTTCAAGAAAATAAAATTTGCATCAACTTCAGCAAGAAAGTTCTTAAAGTACCTGTGTTGTCTGTATTTACGTTTTCTTGACTGTGTTTTAATTGTTAGCCTCATTTATTTTATATTTTGGGAAAGAAAACTATAATTCCCTCATTTTTTTACTTCCAGGAGTGTTCCCATTGAAATATTTTGAAGTAATTCCACTTTAATTTTATAAATTATAACCAGTTCTTGGCATAATACATTCCTCTTGGCAACTTTGTGCCAAAAAGACCTGTAGCCAGTACTTAAAACAATAGTACAGCACCGTAGAAAGAGGTTTAGTTTATGTGATTTGAACAAAATACTACTAATTCAACTTATTTTTAAGTGCATTCAATTTTATTACTCTTGGAGAACTGCTGACACTATTAAAAAATATAAAAAGACAAAACCAGATATATTTTTCAACTGGCAAAAATTTCATCTTTGTTTTCAATGTGATGGAAAACCCCATTATATTGACTTTGCCTCTAGTTATAAAACATCCTACATAAAACTATAACTTTGACGTTGAAGTGGTTTTATGATGAGAAATTATGCCTAATGACTTTATAGACACTGGTAGACCTTCTGCAGACTGGCAGTTGCACAACCCAGACTTTTCATGAATACATCCACAAATTAGATGTGAATTCCCTATTTTATGTACAACTTTATGTATATAAAATTCCCTATTTTATATACAGCTATGTATAACAATTGTTAAATCATACAGAAACCTCAACATGCCTTTATTGACATACAGCAGTTCTGCTAATTTTCTCAAAACAATAAACAATATTTAATTATTGAACAGTAGCATCCTTTTAATACTTAACTAAAATTTTACACTGATGATTTCAATCATTATCAATCACTCTATTATCTTATTGTATCTTTCAATGTAACTGAAAATTGTCATGAATTATTTCAAAAAGAACTTATTCATTGTTTGATTAAAAAAAACCCCCAATTCTATGAATCATTATGTTTCTAGATGCAGAACAATTTTCAGCTGATGAGGATGCTATAAGTATATCCTTCAGAGTTTATCATTGTGACTGATTGGCAAGCCTTACACCATGCACAGTTCTACACTTTTTAAGAGTAGTCTCTAAAATTCTAGGAATGAAGAAAAGAGTGTAACCATGGAAGAACTAAAAAAGTACTTTATTCAGAAAAAAACCAAATGTGTAAATATTTAAATAAACACAGAATAAAATAATCTGGAGAGTTTCAGCCAGATGGCTGCAAGCATGAGGACAACACAGCTATTCTACTTTTCTCTGGAACCAGGGAAAATTTACTTGTCACATCCATTACAATAATTTACATCCATTAGTACAAGACACTTAAAAAGACACTTAAAAAATTCAGATACTGCTGTCCATAGGCTAATGCCATTAGGAATACTATTTATGGAGTAATATCCCCAAACTTATTGTTTGCATGTCACACTGTGGGTGAAAGGTTCTGGATAAAAATTAAAATTATGTTTTATCACAGATTAATCGCAGCTAAACTAATCACGCCCTGGGAATAATAGTTCAGGAGTGTTGCAATTTAATGTCTCATGAGAGTAAAATTTAAACTTGAAACTTGTGAATATCCATTTTGGGGCCTCAGACCACTTGGACAGAAACCAGAGAATCATATGAATATTCAGAACTTTAGGAGACATGACCTATTACAGCTGTATTACCCAGAGAAGACAGGCAGGAATGAGTAATGTTAATGGACTTCAAGTGTAGAAAAGTTGGCTGCAGACAGAAAGAGGATAAAGTGGTCTTCATAATTACCAAGCATACTACAAGAAGTAAAGAGATCATATTTCAACAGAGAAGAATCAGTTTAAAGATTAAAACCTCTTTCTAACTGCAGGAATAGTGAGCAGTGGAAGAGACTACTGGGGCAGATTGTAGGGTCCTCGTCAGTGGAGGGTGTTATGAGCAGCTTAAGAAAACATTGATTTGCATGTTACTACAGGTAATCTTTCAGGGGAGAAGGGGGGAGCTAATGTCACAATTTGTTCTGTGACAGAGTTCGACTGTATATATCAAGTAGCTAGGTGGGGTTCAGAGCTTATTTTACTATGAACAGGAAGATAGTAAGGAAGATCTTGGGTTCTTCAGATTCTCAAGAACCACCTCAGCACATATCTGTGTTGTGGACCTACTTAAAACAAGTGGTTTCTGGCAACAGTTGATGGCTCAAGAGGTAACACAACAAAAGATGTGTATTACAGAAGAAGACTGGTCCTGTTTTTACCACTACAATTTATTTTTATTACCAACTTTTCTCAAAAAAATATTGGAAACCATTAGCCAGACTGAAAAAAGCCTCAATTTTCATATAAAACTTGCCCCTATGAGTTTTTAGCAAAGGGCAGGGGTGTAGGTGCAGGAAATAACCTTGAGAATGTTTGCATTGAATAGATCAAGGTCAGCTTTGTTGTCTTTTTTTCACTAACTAGTAATCCACTTAATTTGGGTAACTTGGTTTCTTTACTCAGCTAATAAATATAATTTGACTGGAGGCACCTTGCAAAATCCGTTCAAAATAAAAACAACCATAAGAAAGGAAGAGTTTTCTAAATATGGAAACATTTTCTCCAGTGGAATAGAATCACAGAATCATTGAATGGTTAGTATTGGAAGGGATCTTAAAGATCATTCAGTTTCAACCTCCCTGCCATGGTCAGAGGTGCCATTTACTAGACCAGGTTGCTCAGGGCCCCATCCAACCTGTCCTTGAACACTTCCAGGGATGGGGCATCCACAGCTTTTCTGGGCAGCCTGTTCCAGTGCCTCACCACCCTCACAGTAAAGAATTTACTTCTAACATCTAATCAAATCTGTCCTCTTTTAGTTTAAAACCATTCCACCTTGGCCTGTCACTATCTGCCCATATAAAAAGTATGTTTTCCTCCTTTTATAAGACCCGTTTAGGTACTGGAAGGTGCAATAAGGTCTGCCCAGGGTCTTCTCTTCTCCAGGCTGAACAACTGTTGAGAGTCACCCAAATATAGCACGCACACTCACAGAGGTATTGGTGCTACTTTGTTCTACTTCCTTTATTCTCACACAAGACACGTGAATATAAGCAAAAGCACTGTTTACACGACACGCTGGTATCTATAATTGGTTGCTTGCTTGCATGCATTCATCCTAGCTTGCTATAGGCTGTAAGTTTCTAGCCACGATCTGCTTGCACAGCCAAAGTCCTGCTTGTGTAGCTGTCCTCTCAGTTGTTTACAGTCTTGGCTCCTGCTCTTCTTTATCTCCTGTCAAGGACATCTCAGAGTTGATTACAAAGGCTGGGTTGTGAACATACATTCCATTTATGTGACCTTGCTCCGCAAGCCATTCTCCTACAAACAACCCCAAATCTCTCACTCTGTCTTCACAGGAGAGGTACTCCAGCACTCTGATCATCTTCGTGGCCTGCTCTGGACCCACTCCAACAGGTCCACATCTTTCGTGTGCTGAGGTTCCCATACCTGGATGCAGTAATACAGGTGGGGTCACATGGGGGCATATGATTCTATGAATCTGTGAAAGATGTGGTAACATGTTAATATCTTGCAGCCTACATCCATAGATAATGTCCTCAAACCCACTCCTTCATGAAAGATTTATGAATATTTCAATATGAATTAAAAATCATCTGCTTCAATTACTCGAGATACATACACCTCTCAACAGATCTGCATATGACCTTTTATGACTACTGGGTATCTTCAATGACAGAAAATGTACGTTGCCTTTTCTCTAGAAATCTGTGAAATGGCTGTTGTTTTTCCGCCAGTTTAATGTTGACAGTTGCTTTTCACTGCAAGTTAAGAAAAAATTTTTGGAGTCCTTTTGATGTAACTTGATAGAGATGCTTTCAGTTCTATAATTAGTGATAGCTGTGTGTCACCTTGTGTGGAGATAAACTCATTCTGAGGTCTTCTTTTACTGTACATTTCTGAAAAGCAGCAGGCTCCATTATATTGAGAATTAATATAATTATAAACCTCCAGCATAAGAGATAAGAGATTCTTTGGAAAGAAAATTATTGTAGTGGTTACAGGAGAGTAGGGTACTGCACACTCCACAGTCAATACATAGAAGTAAAAAAGCGAAAAGGAGACCAAAAAGTTGGATTACAAATAAGCTTTATTATATTGCCTGCAGAACAGACAAATAAAGCAGCTATTAAAATCCCCAAAACCCAACAAAATAAAACAAATTAAAAAAACCCAAAACCCAGCTGCTTATCTCTTTCTTTCTTCTCTTCAGGTAAAGTATGACTTTATAATTAATGTTTATAAATCACTTACAGTGTGATCAAAAGCATCCAAAGGTTTTTGAAGCCTGACCATTTCTGCATGCACAGGAGTGCTGAAATCTTTTAATATTTGAGAAACGCTCTATAGGTCTGACTCCTACTTTGTGGTGAAAGGATTTTGGTGATTTGTCAAAAAAAGTGAAGCTTTCCATGGGAATACCAGTCTCCTTGAAACTTTCTCTGTGGATCTGTAGTTGTCAGTGGCAGTGCGAAGTTGGATGAAAAGGAACATGGCAGGACAACAGGCAGACTTGCCCTGATGGATCTGGCATAAGATTAACATTTCCAGCCTGGATCACAGAGATAAGGAAATTGGATGCATGCCTTCCAGCTTCCTCAACCACTAAGCTATTTATCAACCTGGAAAGAGGACCTTTTTTTCTGCACTATTTTGTTTTGCTTATAGAAATATATGTTTGTCTTAGATTTTGCCCTGGTTAGACAATGACAGAGGATGAAGGTACCCAAATATCTGGATGCCTATATGGGTGTCTATTCAACATCACTCTTATAACCAGACCTTTTAAACTTACAGTCATGTTTCTGGGTGTGTTGGTTTTGGCTGGGATGGAGTTAATTTTTTTCATAGCTAGTCTAGTATGGGCTGTGTTTTAGATTTGTGCTTGAAAATGTGTTAATAACACAGGAATATTCTCATTACTGCTGAGCAGTGCTCACATTGCACCAAGGCCTCTTCTGCTCCTCCCCATCCCACCAGTGAGGAGGCCGGGGATGCACAAGGAGTTGGGAGGGAACACAGGTGGGACAGCTGACCCCAATGGAGGCACGGAATATTCCACACCATATGATGTCACGCTCAGCATTTAGAGCTGGGGGAAGAAGGAAAAAGGGGGGATGTTCGGAGTGATGGCATTTGTCTTCCCAAGTCATGGTTACATGTGATGGAGCCCTGCCCTCCTGGGGATGGCTGAACATCTGTCTGCACATGAGAGGTGGGGAATGAACTCCTTGTTTTGCTTTTCTTGTGTGTGTGGCTTTTGCTTTACCTATTAAACTGTTTTATACCAAACCATGAGTTTTCTCACATTTACCCTTCCAATTGTCTCCTACACCCCACTGGGGAGCAGTGAGTGCACTACTGTGTGGGATTGAGTTGCTGGCTGGGGTTAAGCCACGATATTGGGATAAAATTTAAACAGAATCAGGGCATGATATCAGTTGCTAACAGCATATGCATTCATGCATGCAGGCACACACTCTTGAGCAAATTGAATTGCTCTCACACAGTTTGAAAGAGATGAATATATTCTTCGGTTTTTAAAATTATTTCCAGGATTTGTGGAGAAAGTTATAAAACAAAGCCTCTGGGAGAAGGATAATTACAGAGTTCAAAGCGAAATAAATAGATGTTAAAAACATCTTTTTATTCTCAGGCTCAGTCCATTTCTAGAGGCTGTATTTATGGGGCACAAGGTATCTCTGTTTTCTTTAGTATCGATTGATTTGCATTTTACTGCCTGAAGTAATCAGTAGCTTTTGGACATTACTCACCATTCCTTATGAATTCAGAAAACTGAAAGAACTTCGCTCAAAGTTTGACTTTGTTTATACTGCCCTACCTAGTCTGAAGAAATGCATTGTTGCAATACAAGATCTGATTAGACATTGTGACTTCAGAAATTATTAAAATGGAACTTTTATGGTGAAACTATGGTCACCAAAAGTGCATAGCTACATACATTTCAGTGATTCAGATGGCCTATTCTCAAGTGGCAGCTTCAGAAGGCACCAGACAAATGACAAAGAGCTAACATATCATTATACCATGTTCCTTCTGTGACTAAGCAGAGCCCAGGAGTGTTAATTGCAGTGTGCTGACTTTTCCAGCAGCTAATGACCTCTGAACACAGGTAGACACTGCATTTCAAAGGTGAGTGAGTGAAAAAACCCAAGTGAGCACCCAATATTTTGAATCTCGAGTGAAAGGAAATGATAATGTTGAAGCACCAAGTCAGACATGGCCCAGTGCCCACATACAGGGGGAATTTAGGATGTTCCTCAGTCGGGAGATATCAATACTAAATATCAATAACTGGCTGATTTTCAGAAAAAGTTGGATGTTAAACCACCATTCCCTTTCTCCTCTCCATAATAACCTTATCTGTCTTCGGTTCTTTTAACTTTTGAGTCAGTTATTGATATGAACTCTACATGAACCTCAAGTTTCCAGCTTTCTGAAGTCTTGGCATGACTCAGCATAAGACATTTTTCCTTCAAGTCACTAAGTAAGTACAGTTTAAAGAGGGCTTAAATGTCAGTGATGAGACTGACACAATGCTCTGACTGTGCCAAATAGCAATTTTTGATAGAGATTTGTGAGTCCTTCACTATGATTTTGCTTCAGTAAGGAGGCAAGAGTTGGAAATTATCATTACCTGAACACTGGGTAAAGAAGGCACCAGAGTCAAAAAAGATTTTGCATATCTAAAACAGGATTCAGACATCTAAGTTCAACATGCCATTTCAGCTGCAGCCGTGCTATTTAGACTATTTTAGAAACTTTCCATTTTTACCCAACTCATTTCAACACACCTAGAGCTGTGCAAAATTTTACATGCCCCACTAATTACAGCTTAGTTTCCTGTAGCTCTCTCCTGCTTGATTTCTCCTGTGCATAATTAGATAACTACTTTCACATTTCAGCCTTAGCCAAAGGGAGGATGGAGAATGATAATTTGTATTTCTCTCTTGTTTATTTTTTAATCAGTTGCCTGTTTTCAGACAGTGGTTATCACTTAGGCCTCCAGAGATCTCTCACGTTTTCCTAAAATTAGCTAGTAGGTTCAAAAGTTACTGTGGTTGGTTGGGGAAAAAACCTGACAGAGGAACAGATGGGCAGGCAGACAGACCACTGCAACTGCACGTGGACATGGAAGCCACACAGTCTTGTCAGCAGCCAATCAGAGGAAGGAGTTACAACCAAGGAGATTAAATTAAACAGCGTAATGAATTAAACAGCATAATGAGAGTTTCACAGTCTCTGCTCAGACAAATGAAAGTCATGGGTATGGTCACTTTTTTTCTTTTTTCTAGTCTCCTTTTTGTTGGTGGTACTTTGGTTTGGTTTGGGTTTTGGCTTTGGAAATGAGTGCTAAGAATTTCTAATCATCCACCTAAATGTTCATTGCCATGAAATACACTAATAATGTGCCCAGCGGGAAAAAAGAAATCTATGAATGAAAGAAATTTCTTTGACTGTGTCTCTTCTGCTCATATAGATACTGCAGGAGGAATCCTAGTGAAAAAATGTTCAACTTCTTTCACAACTAAACAAGTGGGTCCTGTAAGTTGAATGATGGTAGAAGGGCAGACCACCATCTTTGAATATGCACAAAATGAAATAGTCCTTCAACAAATAATTTTACAGTGTCTTATTGTCGTAGTTTTCAAGGCCTGGTTTTGGTAGTGGGGGAGGCTGCAGGGGTGGCTTCTGTGAGAAGCTGCTAGAAGCTCCCACCATCATGGCCTGCAGAGCCCATGTCTGGCTGGCTGCAAAGATGGACATGCCGCTGGCCAAGACTAGGCCAATTAGAAGCAGTGGTAACACCTCTGTGATAACAGAGTTAAGAAGGAATTCAAAACAATGCTGGTGGTGCAGTTTAGATTCCAGCCAGGGAAGAGGAGTGAGTGAGAAGATGTGAGCTGAAAAACAATCATGGAGGCACCAAGGTCAGTTCTTAAGGAGTGGGAAGAGGTGCAGGAGCTGGAGCCAAGATTCCTCTGCGGCCCGTGGTGAAGGCTATGGTGAGGCAGCTGTGCCCCTGCAGCCCATGGAGGCCTGTGGGAGTGCAGAGACCCACCTGCAAATGCCAGAGCAGGGGGATGCTTAAAAGGACTGCAGCCTGTGGAGGAGTGACCTACGCCTCAGCAGTTTGAGGGCCGCTGTTGCCAGTGGGATGGACTGATGTTGCAGAAGTCCCTGGAGAACTGTCTCCCAGAGGGGACCAGGGGACCCCACAGAAGAGCAGAGGAGGATGGTTCCAATCCTTGAACAGTGGAAGAAGCCACAGATGATGAACTGACCAAAAAACCCCCATTCTCTGTCTTCCTGCACCGTTTGGGTAGGAGGTAGAGCTGGGGAGAAGAAAGTGTTCTCCAAAAGCTCATTTTACTTTTCATTATCCTGTTCTATTTCTGTTAGTGTAATACATTTACTTTCATATCTTTAAATAGCCTGCCTGTCTTTGCCTATGATTTTTCTCAGGTTCTTATCTCTACTCATGAATGCTTTGAATTTACTTTTCTCTCCTCTGTCCAGCTGTGGGCAGGGAGTCAGTGGGTGGTTTCCACTGGTGCCTGGCATCTGGCCAGGCTCAAATCACAACACTAATTGATAAACTTACCAGCACTGATAAACATATGAACTGTAATAACAAGTTATATGCTTTTGCTTTCACTATATTATATTGTTAAGGAAATGACAAAAATATTTTTGTATAGTTCTAGTTCAATTAAATATTTTTGTTCTATTTCCTCCTTAAGAAAGATTTTAACCAGAAAAAAATCCAAACCCAATATAAACATTAATTTAAACTTCACTTATCAGTCTTAAGATCTCAAAGTGATCTCAAGAATTATAGTTCACTTGTCAATCATTCTCAGCAACATCTGAGCATTCTCATTACACAGGTAGTGAAACACTACAAAAGAGCAAGGAGATTGTGGAATCTCTTCAAAGAAAATTCTTACTACTAGGTGAACACTAGTCTGTCTAGGTGAAAAAATGATCTAATCATATTCAATCCCACTTCAATGCAGATACCTGGAGGAAATTATCTCTTGTAGCCCATCCCAGGTCTTTATTTTTACAGTCTTGTGTATAATTCTTTATTCCCTATGACTTTTGCACTACATTCGCTTTTAACTTCAAAATAATATTTTACTCTTACTCAAAAACAGTGTGTGTGAGAGGAGAGATTTTTTTTACCTAAGAAAGTATTAAATGTACAGAAATCACTCTTCTTTACTTGATTCTCCATTGCTTAATTTGACAGTTAAATTGTAATGTTAGCAGAACAAAATGGGTGATCAGAAAATTAGCTTTACAGTTTTCAAACTCTTCTTCCATATTACAAAATTAACAGAACCAGACTTTTCTTTTCCCCTCAGCTCACTGGAGATGTGAGAAAAATACAGCACTACAGCAAGAAAAATATTATTTACAAGTGTTCCCAAACGTTTCCTGCTCTACTGCTTCTCAAAAAGGCCAGCTGAGTTAGAATAGTCTTATGGTGTGCTCAAAAGTGAGATTTGGGGAATATCCAACAATATTACAGATTATTACCTGCTGCGAAGTGTTTCCTAGTGAGTGACTAGCTATGACTTCTAGCCTCTGATTTCCATTCTGTGGTCACAAGATAAATATTCTCAGATATTAAAGTAAACAGCCTTCCGATCTAAGGCCTGGAAATGATAACATCTTTTCCTGTGTTTTCTCCTTTTTATACTTCTTAAATAAAATCTAGAAATGTGTTGTTAAAAGTTTTGAGAGGATCCTAATACAACACAAATATGTAGCTAAAACTGATATGGTATTGACATTTGCTACATGTTGTTGTTTGGACTGATAAATGATACACTCAGCTTAGTTTACTCATTGCATTTATAGATTGAATAAAGCATGTGATAGAAAATTTTCATCTATCCTCCTACATGAAGAGAATAAAAAATAGTGAGTTTGAGTTTCTGAATCCTTATTTGTGGTCTGTTAGCTATACAAAATCCTTTAGCTCTTCAGACCTTGTATCTCATCTGAAGTGCTTGTGATTAAGAAATAACACATTTGGTTGTTAACTATTATGTGCTTGATATGGAAATTGTTGTGATCTTTGGTATTAAATGATGTCCTCTTTTAGAAACAATTTGCAGTATACAACAGCCGTGTAAAAGGAAAGAGAAAAAAAGCATATTTGCCCTTGAGTGTAACTTTCTAAAGAAAATATTAAAATAGCCAAATGCATTCATTATTATATATTCAAGTGCCACCCATCCTTAATAGCTGATGTAACCTTTTCATATTTTTCTTGATCATCAAGTATTTAGGGAATTATCTCACCAATCTTGACATCTAAAACACAGAATTCATCTAAAACACCTTACACAATTGACATCCTTTCTATTCCATGTAAGGAGTTAAACATGTCTCCATTTAGCATTGTAGAGGGATAGACAGAAATCAAGTTTATAATTCTAGCAAAGGTACTTAATATATGTTGGATGAAATTACCCTTGGAAGTGCCTGTCTCTCCTAGATGATGACTTGAAAGAGAAGTGATAACTCGCAGTTTAGATAAACCTGGCTTAATGTTGCTAAATATTTGTTTTGTGTTCTTCAGAAGTCTTTTCTCTCCTTCACATATTCCTTAAATAGCCCTTCTATCTAAACTCTTGGCAAAGCATTGACTCTTTTACATCTCAGGTCGATTACTCTCAATCTTAAAAGTTCATTTGCTTTCTCATTTTGTCCCTGCCTTGGATTTAGAAAGGTTTACCAAAGGCCTTGCATAAGCAAACACTTTCCACAGCCTTTTTTAAGAGTGAAAGTCATCTACTGGACAGAGAGAAAGACAGAGCTATTAACCTGTCATTCCTCTTTCCTCCAAACTCTCAGGCAATTGGCAGTCAAATGTTCTTCAGCAAATAATTTGGGACTATATTATGCCTTCTCACGAAAGTCAGGCAGGGATAAGTAAAATGACATTCCAAATAAATTGAAAATGCCTTCATGTGTAATCAAAAGAAAAGCTTTTAAGTGGTGAGATAAAGAAATTGGAAGGTTGATATGCAATTGAGAGAATTTTTGGAGATTAGATATACTGCAAGTCAGAAATCTCCAATATTCTAGCACCAGCCTTTTTAGGCTTGTGTTGAATACAACATCTCCATGGATTCCTATTATTATTTCTAATCCCAGGTGATTTCACATACCAATTGTATTTTAGCACAACATGACCTGATTTTATCTCACAGTTATATTGGTCTCATTTTGCCGGTATGTTTATAAACCCCTAAGTGCAAAGCAAATTAGATGCTTAGGCTAGAATGTTTCATTTCACTGAGTCAAAATTTAATCCATTTAAAATACTTTGTATTACATGTAACAGAACTCCTTACCGAGTTCTACTCCTGCTACATGAACTTGGATAAAATTAATTGCATATTATGCAAATAGTAATTATCTAAACTTGTCACTTCAGCAAAGATGTCTTCAAAAGGACTTGCAACAAACTCTTGTAACAGGAAATTCTACTCCAAGTTGCATTTACTTCAGAGATTTTGCTGCTTCCTTTGGGAATGTTCATAATTTCTTTTCAGCTCTGTCTATTTTTGCCAGCTAAGGGAATTTCAGCCATCAGGCTTATCAATAAACTGTTCAGTTACTGAATGAAACACTATGCATATCAGAAATTGTCCTAGATAACATTCCAAGAGAAAAAAAATAGATTGCACAGGGTGTACAGAATCACAGAATAATAGAATCATTAAGGTTGGAAAAGATCTGTAAGATCATCAAGTCCAATCATTAACGCAGAAGCACCACCATGTTCACCACTAAACCATGTCCTCAAGTGCATGTTTTTTGAATACTTTCAGGGCTGGTGACTCTACCACTTCCCTGGGCAGTCTGTTCCAATACTTTACAACTCTTCCCACGAAGAAATTTTTCATAATATCCAACCTAAACCTCCCCAGATGCAACTTGAGGACACTTCCTCTTGTCCAGTTATTTGTTACCTGGGAGAAGAGACTAATGCCCATCTGGTTACAACTTCCTTCAAATAGTTGTAGAGAATAGTGAGGTTCCCTCTGAGCCTCTTTTTCTCCAGGCTAAACACCGCCAGCTCCCTCAGCTGCTCCTCATCAGACTTGTACTCCAGACCATTCACCAGCTCTCTTGCCCTTCCCTAGACACAGCTCAGCTCCCAAAGTCTTCCTTGTACTGAGGGGCTCAGAACTGAATGCAGGTTTGAGGTGCGGCCTCACCAGTGCTGAGTACAGTGGGACAATCACTGCCCTGCTCCTGCTGGCCACACTATTTTTGATACAAACCAGGATACCTTTGACCTTCTCTGCCACCTGGGCACACTGGCTCATATCCAGCTGCTGTTGACCAGCACTCCCAGGTTCTTTTCTGATGAGCAGCTTTCCAGACACTCTTCCCCAGCCTGTAGAGCTGCAGGGGGTTGTTGTGATCCAAATGCAAGACTGGGCATTTTGCTTTGTTGAACCTCAAACAATTGGCCTCAGCCCATTGATCCAGCCTGTCCAGGTCCCTCTGCAGAGCCTCCTGACTCTGTTCACTGTTGTTTCCGTATTTACCTAAAACATCCTGTTCCAAAAGACAGTTGCTATTTCAGTCCTTGGGTTTTGAATATTTTATTCTACTTTCATTTCTGACAAGTGAAGTGGAATCCCAAAGAATGACTGTTCCATGATCAAGAAAATTTCCTGAGTTCTCTTTTTCTTAGGTGTTGTTACAAGCATAAATTTTTTGTACTGCCCAGAGAGTAATAAAATTCATATGTCCTGGATTTTGTTTCTAACTTTAATTTGGTACAGCTTTGAAAGCATATATTCTGACCTGATTAACATGGGTCATAGAATTTAACAAGTGAGTGAGGTATTAAATCCATGTGCTACTTCTTCTTGGCCTGCTGCTTTTATGATTCTGCAGTTTTATCAGTACAGAATGCTGAGCTTCAACATTGTGATTGAGCAGATCTTTTAAAGATACATTTACTCCTTCTTGAAATATTTCAAAGCTATGTTTTCAGGATGACACATACTGGATTTTTATAACAACTTCAATAGTAACCCTAAGCCCTGTTGAACGAAATCAAGTAGTGAAATAAAGGAGTCCCTTTAAGTTTTTCTTTGTTGTTGATAACAATAAAAAACAGGCTTAGAAACAAATTGTCATCTGGGCAGAATACAGTTTTCCATTGCCTTCATTTATATCTCTTGGCCTTTCAATCTAAATTTAGCTTGTTTATTCCCAGGATAAATTGCATGCACATTATTTTAAATGAGGGTATTCAGATGAATGATATTACATTTTAATATCACAATAGATTTTTAAAAAAATGCTTGTGAAAGAAAAGGCAATTCATCCTGACAATGCTACTCTCTGTAGTATACCTCCTCTCATCAATCATTAGCAAACAAATGCTTACATGCTTTGTAAAGATTCTATCATGTCTGTGTTCCTAATTATTTAAAAAACTTAGATCTAGCTCTCCTTCAGATAGCTGAGATGTTAGGAAAGCCTAACTTTTTTCTGGGATTTAGACATTGTAACCTCCTCCGACAGTCAGTAGGGATCCTTAAATATGATAAATTTTAAAACAGATATTTTACTCTTGGTTGAAGAAGAAAAGGCAGAACATATGAGATTTGAATCTGAACTTTGTTTATACTCAACTAATCAAATGTGGGGTTGAGTTTCCAAAATCACACAGAGCTTATGCTTTTACAGATATCTTGGCTATCTAATTTTGTCACTGTATTATCTGATTGATGTGGAGCTGTTTAGCATACATTTTATTATGCAAAGATAATGAGTCCAGTTTTCTATGATTCCAGGATCTGTGAAAACTATTTACCACTGAATGATACCTGGATACCATCTACATATGACATTAAGGACTTTGAAAAAATGCATGACTGCAAGAGCCACATTTATCTGTGCTGACCCAGTTTGAAGCACAGTATTTTGATGGATATCTGCTGTTGACCTGTGGTAGAGAATTGTTACCCAAACATACTAAGTTTCTAAATATACCACTAAAGTAAAACTCAAACTATAATTATGGTCTTTGTTCCTCTGTGTTGATTTCCGCTTATGACCTATTAAAAATGTATAGTAGTTCATTCATATAGCTCATATCCATAAGAAAACCAACAGTAAAGTATTAATTTAAATATGATAAAAACTTTATTTGGAAGCCTGCAAATATTTCTGTTCTTTCTTACATACATAAGTGCATTCATGGGGACATTTTCTCTGTCCTGTATAGACATAAAGTTATAACAGACCAACTAATGCTCTTGTGCCTGGACACTCTCTTGACTTTGTTTGGGTCTTTTTGCAGCACCTCTTTCAATGCATTAAGATTTGTTTGCCAGATTTTTTTCATGTGATATATTCTGATATTAGGATCATCGAGTTCAGAGAAGAGATGTGAACCATATTCAAAATGGTGTTTAGAGTCTCATATCTGTGTCACTAAAATTCCACACAGACCAATTTCCTATTGTACCATATCATCACTTATAGAGTCATTTAAGTCAGTGTGAGCACTAGCTTTTCATAGAGTAGCTGTTGCTGATGCTTTACTTCTGTAACATATCAAAAGGATCTTCTTTAGCAAACTCATTATCCTCAGGGTTTTTTAATGTGCATGCAGTTTGCATCTTCCATTACAAAGGCATTCAAGCCTGAAAAGTGTTTCCAGACTCAATGATATACAGCAAAAACCCCCAATACTTCTTTGATTGTCTATATTTAAAATTCTGGACAATTTTCTTATGCAACATACTTTAGTATCTTGACTAATACATGAATTAGGGCTTCATTAATAAATCATTCTTATAAATCACATTTATCTGTAATGTCACACTCTGTCTGAAAGTCTATGAAAATTAGTGGATATGCCATGTAAAAGCAACAAACAACAGTACTTATTTCATCATCAAACCATGCTTAATCATAGCTCATAATGAATACAGCTTTAGAGTTCTATTTCTTGTGAGCTGTTCCTTTTCTGAGTGGTGAGAAATGTCAGCTTTACAAAAATTACTTTTTAAGCCTACTTATATTATTTCTGTTACTTCAGATTTAAAAATAATTGTGTTGCCTCCATTGCTCATGACTACAAGGTATTATTAACAGACGGTTTTGATGATGATCTCTGAGAAATAAATTGGGTTTTGGCCTTGTCATAAGTGGGGGTGTTCTCAGCATCACGTTGCCACAACAATTATCAACCTTTCTGGCATGTGTTTAAGAAAGGTTCTCAAGCAGTACAATAATGAGTACTGAATAATCTAAGATAGGACTGTGAGGGCATACAGACAGAACTATATTTTAGGCCCTAAAATAAATTTCGCCATTATTAGAATGAGTCATCTTGGTGAATCAAAGTGGAGAACTATATTGTTGCAACTGTAGTGTTGTACTTTGTTCTGTAATAATTAGAAAGTTCTTTCTCCATTTGTATTTGTTTATAGTACTTTACGTAAATTTGAGGCTCATTTACGAAGACTAAAAATGCCATGATTCTTGATAACAGCCACTTTATTCTATAGTTAATAGAAGACTGGCTTCAACTCTGACTCCTCTCAGAAATGGCCTGAAGTACTGCTATAATACCATACATTTTTCTCCTCAGATGGCACATATAAAATGAAACATCTGTGGAAAGCTCTCTTCTGGATAGAAAGATTCTCTTTTTGAGCACGATATGGTTTTATTCTGGAGGCTATTTGTATTATTTCAGCTTTACAAATCTCTGGAGCCCTTTCTGAGGCAGGCTTTTCTCAAGGACACCTAGTGAAGCACCAGAAGCAATAGGCACAATCTGAAACATGGGAGGTTCTGTCTGACCATCAGGAAACATTTTCTCACTGTGAGGGTGATGAAGCACTGGCACAGGTGCTCAGGGAGGTGATGGAGTCAATCCTTGGAGGTATTCAAAAGCCATCTGGACATGGTCCTGGGTAACTGACTAACTGGCATACAAGGCATGATATTGTCCCTCTGAGATTTCAGTGTACAAAGATGAGCTCTAACTAATTTTATTATAAGAGACATATATTTATTTGTAATAAATAAATAATAGTATACCTCTAAATAAATAATAGTATACCTCTCTAAAACTTTTAACGTTTATAATGTAGGATATCTGAGATTATTACAATTACACTAATGATTTTTCTCTTTTTAAATAAGAAGTACTGCTTCTGCTATTATGTTTATTTTCTGTCATTTTCACTCCTGAATTTGTTTTGAAAACGATGTTTACAGCAGTGTTCTCTGCTCTCTCAACTGCTACTGCTGTAGTTTATCCATAATGCTACAGATGCTCAGGTGTGTCATAATAGTAGGCTCTGGGGAAGATATTTAAATAGTTTTCTGATACCTTTCTAGCCTGTGACCTGATTACTGCAGCAAAGTCTGAGCTGTTTAGATTTCTAGCTACAGAAGTATCAGTGTTTCTGTCCAGTTTCCCACTGTCTGGACTGGTTCTCCATCATGGCTGAGCACACACAGCAGAGCCAAGAATGGGTATGAATGTTGATACAAACTCCCAGGGATGTTTAGACCCTGGAACAATCAGTATTGCACAAAGACTGGAAATGATCCGAGGATCTGACCCACAGCTTAGAAATTCACATTCTTTGAGCAACAGGTTGGGATGGTCTCCTCTTCATATTGAGGGCCTCTACGTTTAAAAACTCATGCTGCAAAACTGCCTTGCATGACCTCAGGGAAATGAACCCACATTCTTTGTGAAATAGTTTTAGACTATTAACATACTCTGGTAGTATCTAGGTAATCACTGTGAGGTAATGAAAAAGTTTTGTCCTAGGGGAACCTAGAAAAAAATCTCATTTCAACAAAACACAGCAACAGTGTGGATCGATCTATTTAGTTAAACTGTAAGTAGCCTAAGAGTTATTCACTGTTTTTAAACACTGAAAGAAAATACCAAGAAGCTGATTACAAAGTGATTTCTATAGGTAGGAAAGTGAATTTTCATTCTATAGAGCTGGTAAAGTTAGATCCAAATAAACAGTTCAATAGGTTTTGTACGGAGATTATTACCAGGGGATAATTTTGCAGTCACAGTCCATGCTCAGTTTTTTATGATAAGGGTTTTTAAGGAGGTGCTATGTGGTTTGGGTTTTTTGTTTGTCTGCTTTTTGTCTGTATTTCTTTAAAAGAAAGTGGTTTAGCATATAATTTGCTGATCATAAACATCTTTGATCCACAGAATAAAAACTGAGGGTAGAACAAACCTGCCTGCATGTCAGGTAGCTCAGATCTGAAAGATTAAGAGAGTGAAAGCATTGCTGGAAAATTAATTTTTATTTCATTAAGTGAATGCATGCATCTGTACATTGAAGTTCACATCCCTCCAGAGAAGTGAAGGATTCATTGCATGAGAATAATTTTCAGCAGGATCTTACTTGATGGTATTAAGTATGTTTTACCGCTGGACTGTTGTGGATTTAATGGGCCTTTTCATATGTTGGCAGGAGATATTAATACCATAATGATAATGGGATCTACTAACCTAAAATTTTTTTTGGAGGGATTGAATGTGAGATTTTGGTGGTAGTTTTTTCCAACCCAATTGATAAGAAATTTAAGCACCTGAGACTGAGCAATTCAACCCTACAGTACTTCTAGACTATTTCCTTGGACAAAATTGAGGTTTTCTAGAAATTTTAAGTGTTACACAGGTTAGAGATTGCAGTTTCTTAAGTATTTACTAATTCTACCCAAAGATATGGTAGGTGGAAAAGAGGTTCCACTTACAGTTAATGACTAATTACTTGCTTTACATACTTTGACAGTTTGAGAGACTTGCGGATATAGGACAATAGTTCTTTTCTGATTCAATTTCTGCTTAAACACCCTAAACACCTCTTTCTGAATGAATTCTTCAAATATAGTGCTTAAAGGCCATAGCAGATGGATTAACTAAGAAAGCTTTAATAATAATCGAAATTAAATGAACAGCATCATGTCATTTAGATTAGATTAAGTCTGTATGAAATACTTTTTAGTGATGAGAACTGCCAACTTGAGAGTATTACATATTCAGTGTAAATTAAAAAATTGGCAGTAAAGGTTTATTGACGAAATAAATTTCAATTAACAAGTACTAAATATCTGTCCCTAATTAGGAAAGGGTACAGTTTTTAGAGATAAATTTTGAAAAGGTTTATATGAGGCTTTTATGATTTTTCTCCATCATTAATTTTGCTTACAAGGCAGTTCATACAAAGGTAGCTAACAAAAAATCTTGGTCACACAACAGTCTATCTGAAATGAACATATCTAGTTATTATAGAAATGATTCAGCTTCCATAATTTTCTGTTTCCTTCCCTTTTTAACTTTTCTCATTAGAGCTCATTTCCTTCTAGTGGATCTCCCTTCTGTTACAGAACAGTCGATACCTTACTGTATATAATACAGGAAGAATATCTGATTATTATTTTTCTACCTCTTGTGCAAAGCTTACAAAGTCGAGATGCTGTGATAATGTGATTTTGATACGACATGTTGTTTTTCCTTTCCCATCACACTAATTCTTCACAAGTGTATTTTTTGTCTAAGATAGATTTTCTAGCAGAAGAATACTTTTTTCTAAATAGGCTCTGACTGAAAAATATGGATTAGACAAAAACAGAACCCCAAAACATAGGGGTAGCCGTCATGTTTGCTCTCATTACTAAAGCAAGAACCCTTCTTTCCTTACAAACAAAGGAAGCAGAAGAAGGTTCCAGAGGGCTTTGAAAGTGAATGGAAACAAGAAAGCAAATGACAATATTTTTTTTAGCCTAGTAACAGGATGAGGAGAAAAAGACTAGGACTCAATACACAGCACTGAATTCAAGAGAATCAAAGAAGTATTTCCATGGAAAATGAAGGGCTTGACCTCAGTTCTCAGTTCATCTCTGGCAGGCTTTAATAAGTACAAGTACAGATGCCTTTGGAGCATCCCAGGAAAAATAGTAGGTTACAGATCAGGATGTTAGGATGAAGATACTTCTTTTCCATTTCCTCAGAAGTGTATGTAGAACTCCCTATTCCTGGTTGTAACCTTGTAATGTTAAGTACCTTCCTACTACAGTTTGTTGTAGGGCTCCATAAAGTTTAAGGCACTAAAAACTCAGGTCAGGACCACATTGTCCAGAGGAAGCTGTTACTCATCTAAATGTCCATCCCTCAGTGCAATTCACTGCGTGAACGCTCTTACAGCTGTGGATTGCTCATGCTTGTGTTTGTAGACTCCCAGGAGTCCAATTGGTTCAGGTGGATCATACTGAGTGTGTCTATCTAGTTTCCCATGGAAATAAAATGTTATTGTAAATATACAAATTTTTTTAATTTTTAGGAAATTGAATGGGTGAAGAGAATGTCAAGTCATTCTCCACAGATCTAAATTTGGTAAACAACTTCCATATTTTAATTCTATAGGCAAAAAATCTAAAGAACTTTCTGATAAAAATTAATACTTGTTTATTCTCATTCTTTTCCTCATGAGATTGTAGTTTTGGAAATCTCAGTCTGAGTTTCTGTTTGGTGCAATTCCTTCTGAGAATTCTATCATTCCAGTTTACTTAGACAAGGGGCTGGAGTCATTCAGATATCTTTAGGCAGCCAACCAAAACAACTCTCTTCATGGAAGCTCTGTGGCTGTGCTTTTCATCTTCAGTAAGCAAAGAAAGACCCCGGGTACCCAGAGGAAGCATGTCAAGTACATTTAACACTGTACTCACCTCGAGCACTGTGTGCAGTTCTGAGCCCTACTTATTAAGAAGGATGTGAAGGTCCTTGAATGAGTCCAGAGGAGAGCAATGAAGCTGGTGAAAGGACTGGAAAGAATGTCCGGCAAGGACTGGAAGGAATGTCCTGTAAGGAGAGCTAAGGACTCTGGGCTTGTCTAGTCTGGAGAAAAGGAAACTGAGGGGTGGCTTCATTGACCTCTACAGCTTCCTGAGGAGAGGAAGTGGATAAGGAGGTGCTGATCTCTCCTCCCTGGGATCCAGTTGTCCAGTTGTAGTATATGTGGGAATGGTTCAGGGGAGGCTTAGACTGGATGTTAGAAAGAATCTCTTTACCAAAAGGATGAACAAACACTGGAAGAGGCTTGCTAGAGAGCTGGTCAATGCCCCAAGCCTATCAGTATTTAAGAGGTGTTTGGAAAATGCCTTTAGTGACATGCTTCTACTTTTGGTCAGCCCTGAATTGGTCACACAGTTGAACTGGATGACTGCTGTATGTTCCTTCCAACGGCAATTGAAATAGTATTCTTTAATCTATTCTATTAACTTGCATATGAAATTGAAATATCTAAATTAGAATTTGTTTCACCAGTGAAATGATGAAATAGTCCTGAATGAATAATCCTCTGGATGTTTGTCGCTGTCTACCAACTACAAAAAAGGAAATAAACCCAAAATATGTAAGTTAGAGTAACTAATGGACTAACTAACTAGCTGACTGACTAACAACTTTAGCAAATTTCTTCAAATCAGTGAAATTTGTCAGAGCCAGGAAGGAGGGAACACAGCTTAGACTGTTATAATGGGTGAGACTTCCTGATACAGTCATTTGGGGTATTTCATTTCACCTAAACTCATATGTCTTCTTTGTAGATATATCAATCAAAGTTAGTCTAGATATCTTTTTAGTCAATAGGGAAAAATAAGCCTTAGAATGCTAACTTTTACATAAAGTTAAAAGAGGTGAATAATGTCATCTCTACACTTCAGTTTTATTGTCAGTGAAGAAATGGAGACACACCATATTTTGAAACATTTTTCTAAAATTATTCTATCTGATTATCTTTTGTAGGTGGTCAGCTCTCTCTCACCTTTGACTACATATGTAATCCTGAGAAGCTTTTCTGTGGTAAGCTTTCATACTATCACACTTAGGGGTTGTGTCCCACTGGCTTAACAGGTGAACATTTATTGCACTGCACTGATACTGGTCTCTACAGGACACAGAACTCACTTATTCATGAAGTGCTGACTGCCACCAAGACCACTGTTTCTGCAACGATGCCTTTCTTGCACCCTTTAATCAGTTACCTACCAGTCTGTTTATCAGACTGACAGCATCTCAGTAGATCCAGAGCTTGGAGTTTTCTTTAAAAATTAAACAAATCCAATATTTCCCCCAGAAAAATCAACAAAACTATTTTGGATATCTGGCTAATTTACACTTTAAAATAATATGATATTCAGGACAATACCTTGCTAATAAAAGGGAAAATAACTCCTTTAGTTCTGTTCAGCTCTGTCTCTATAGCAGTTCTCTGTGTAAGAGTAAGAGGATAATTCATGAGATATTCTATTCAGACATTGTTTTATTGATTTCGCCATCTGTGTTCCCAAACATCAAAAATCTCTGTAAAGTGAAAATATAAAACATACATTAGATATCACTTATCTAGGAATATTTTGTGTTAAAATGCAGTTTTATAATGATCTTTCCATTGAAATGCCATACCACATTATAATACTATATATATCCATTTATCTAACCCCAGAATTATGTGTATGAAAGGCTTTAATATGATACAAGTTGTAAATATGACAAAGCAGCGAATTTTCTAAGGCCAGTAAATAGTTAGAAACGGCATTTTAAAGAACTCTGCCCAGGAGAGGTATCATTTTTTACTTCCTGGAGTTAATGATCTCATGTCACAGATAAACTAGGTTATAATCTGTTCTTATGGCTCAAGAGAAATATCTAAGAAAATACAAATAAATCATGACTGCTGTCAGGTCATATGCCAGAGCATTCCTTGAGAGCTTTGTTTAAAGCAACCTTGAGGCATTTTCTGGTACATTGTAAAGCGCTATCCCTTTCTGAGCACAAAATTCTAGTCTTTGTCTTTATAACACTGCTTAGATGTCTAACTATAGCTGGGTAAAAATAATGCCCAGACTCCTCCTAAGAGGAATTGCTCACTCTGTTAAAAGAATGCTTAAAGTAACTGTCAGATTTCAACCAGATAAGTAACTTCATTTAACTTAACTGCACATTAAAATAAACACTTGCCATGTACATACTTTGTGGCTAATTTGCATCCATGAATTTCTTAATATGCTTAGATGCGTGTGACAGAGAAATAATAGTTACTTTAAACATCTTTGGGGATGTAGGTCTCAGTCTGGCCATTTTGGCAGCCGTAAGCAATTCCTCCCAAAAGCCAGACCACACTCTGCTAATAGTATAAAACCATAGATTATTACCTGGATATAAAGCATAGGTGATCAGAGATTTAGGGCTAATATATCAGAAATGCTTGTAAAGCCAAGACAGTGGATTGTTTAGTTACTGACTTTCATGGGAGCAGGAATGCACCAGACAATAATTCCTTACAGAGAGTCACCACAATTTCTTTGGGAAAGACCAAACTGAGGGTGATTACCCCTTTGTACCAAGAGATTTGCAGGACTTGTGTTCATGCTATAGCTCAGAGCAGCATCTCCATTCAAGGTAACACTTAAACTCCTGTATCAACTCAGGCACTGATATTAATGGGGCTTAAGCCTGTGTTTAATACTTTGCTAAATACAGATGTCTAAGGATAAATGGTTAAAGGCAAGTCCCATAGGAGATAATGGTTGGTTGGAGAGCTGAGTTCAGCTGTCAAGGTGGGTCCAAACACCTTACTGCATGGCGGAAGTCAGGGGTAAAAACTCGGGCAGTGCATGAATAAATTAAATCCAATTTCCATTTTGTTTGTTCAGTTTTATTTGGTGAAGGCATTTGGTGTCTATCATCAGACCAACAACTTGGATTAAGCAGCTATGTTTAAAATACAGTTGCTGTTGGTGTTGCTGGCCAGAAAGTGAGGCTGGGAAGGTGTCATGGTTTAGGAGTGATATTCTCCAGTTTAGTGCTCCCTCTGAAACCACTCCAAACCACGTGCCACTTGATCACTCTTTCCCCCTCCCCAGTGGGTGGCACGAGAGGAGAACTGGAGGAACAAAAGGTAAAGATCACGGGATCATAAGAGAGAGAGCATAACAATTTATTAGCAACAACAATGAGATAAGAAAATGAAGAGCAACCGTAGCAATATTATTAACAAATGTGTACAAGAGAGATGAGTGATTCACATACAAATGCTCACCACTGCACCATGTGGAGCCCAGCAACGCCCTACTCCTTCCCAAGCCATGCTAGCCTGGCCTGGAAGGAACCCCTCCCCCCATTCCTGGAAAATGATGTGAGGTGTAGAATTACCTTCATATCCTAGCCATACCCACTCCTGGATACTGCTGTCTGGAACCAAGATAGAAAGATTAAGAGGGGATAGAGTGAAGGAAAAAAGAAGAGAAACTGAAACACGGAAGTCAGGACATATAGCCAAAATCTGGGCACCACATTTTGTGTGACTACAGTTATCACTCTCACTTACAGGTATATCCCTACAATTGCTGCTTTCTTATTTGTACCCTGGAGGATATAGCTGATCATAATTTCAAGTAAAGTTTGTTCTCTATACTGACATTATATAAACATTTAGACTTACCAAAATAAGTCATTATTTTTTTTCTCCAAAGTAATTTTTATCCAGACAAATATTGATTAATCCAGGCTGCTTCTAAAACTCTGCTTTAAAACTAAAATTTTCTTCCTTGGCTGCAGTTTGCAATTCTTTATTTTCTAAGAAGTGGAAAAATGTGAGCATACAGCTTCACTCATTATTTTCCTTCTATAATTTTTAAAATTATTCTTTCATTATAAAATTTCATATTCCCTTATTTTAAGTTACTATTTTTCACTGTCTGTAGCTGTTCTGTCTTCTTCTTCATAGCCAATATTATCAGCCAGATTGAAAACTGATATGCATCAGTCACCTGTTTCATAGATCATACCTACATTATTTTAAATAATGACTCCATTCTTGCTTCTTAATATCTACTTTTACTTGCTTTGTTCTCTTTCACACTTTTTAGTGAATAATCTCTTTCAATTCGTTTTGATTCATTTTATAAGAGCTGAATTAGGTGGAGTGTTGGCACTCCTTCTATTTTATTCTAATTTTTTTTTTTTTTGCTTTCTATTCATTCCCTGTATTATTTCTGGAATACTTCACAGGCAGTTTGAAGTCCTTTAATGCAATGTTTTCCCTTGCAATTTAAGATGTTCCACAGCACTGTAAAGGAAATTCTGGACTTTCAGTGTATTCTTGTCCTTTATTTTTCATTTACTGATTTTAGTAAAAATCTCAAAGTCATCCATCTTGAAATGGGTGCCTTAATTACAGACTATTTATTTAAATTTTCGATTACTGTTTCCAAAGTTATTTTTTCCAGGTAGCTCTTCTGAAGTTTCTTCAATGTAACCAAAGCCAAGTCCAAAATAGCATTAATTTCTAGAATATTAGAACAAAATGTATCTTAATTGTAGCAGACATCCAAAATATCTACTTTACAGTGACACGGATTATGTTCTAGAAATTATCATTATTTAACACTGGCTGTCAAGAGAGTATAGAATAACTAGCTTAGATGTTGGCAATTAATGGTGTCACTTAGCTGAATAAGTCCTTCTTTTATTGCTTATTCCCAAATCCGGCGAACATTGCTAACATCAGAAAGATGTTCTCCTTTATATTTTACCTGTAAAACATCACCTAATGTGAGCTCTCATAACATCCTTTCTCAAAAAGCACTTAAAAAGGAATTCAGTGGATAGAAAGATGCTTTCAACTGTGATAAGCACACATGCCTTTTTTCCTAGGAATCTTTCCTTACAGTGCATCCTACTGAAACTCTCCAACAGCCAACAAAGTCCATGCTTAACTGCAGAGAGCAATAAGTGTCCAGAAAGGCTTTTAGGGCAAAGGGATCAGGGCCTTGTCAGATGGAGTGCACAATAGAGATTGTTGATGTCTGGAAGTGACAGTGGGCAGTGTCACAGAGAACACTTAATTTGTGTCATAAGTGTGAGTGATTTTGTTCAAAGAACTGCAGGCCTTTCTGTCTATTTTTTATGAAGGGTACAGTCATTTTTTGTCTACCCCTGCCTCCCTGTTCCTTGAGAACTGTTTCAAGTCCCACTATGTCTGTTTTCTCAAGATTTACAAGGACAAGATGGAAAGAGATAAGATACAGAAAAATAGCAAATAGTTTATACTTTGGGTTATGTAAGGCTAAATATGCTTTGGATTTATTTCCCACTTTGCAGACTCTACCGAAGATAGTGACTTTGAGTCAGAAAGGTAGAAGTATTGTGTAAAAACATGTCTGTTTTCTACATACAACAGAAATGCCAAATTAACTAAATGAAGACAAAGAGTGCCCAGTGTCTGCATCTGCAGATGTGAATGCTCAGGAGGAAAGAATCTGTCATAGACATGCTGAGGTAAGGGATGTTTTGAGGGAACGAATGCACAGAGGTTTCAAAGCATTTCTGTCACCTTGTGAGACAAAGTTCTGCCTATGCTCTTTTTTTGTGCTTCTCTTGTAGGCATATATGGACGACTGCACAACAGGACAGAGTTTCCAGGTTGCTGTTAAATGAGCCTGAAATAAGAAGTCATTACCTTGGGTACAGAAATCTTATTTTTAATTCAGGCTGTTTTTCAGACCCAAGCCACTGTCCATACAGTGCTCATCACCCTGTCTTAAACAGACCTCCTTTCATGCTGCCCTGCACAGCTACACACATTTTACGGATCTCATCCATACAATCTACAGAGAGATTGGGATCCAAGAGATATCAGGGAACCTATGACTAAATGACTTTCTTTTTTTAATTCCTTTCAGTTCCTTGGTGTCTGAATTCAATCCAATGATAAATTCAAAAGAGAAGGTAGGATGGGTTGGAAAAGGAGGACTGGGAGGAAGTACTTCATGTGGATAATCAGGGATAGAAAAACATGTTCTTGATTGAGAGCATGTGAGCATTCAGCAGATGCAAAATTAAGATGAAGACTTCATACCCTAAATGGATGAGGAAGGGTGAAAATGATTAAGAAGGGCTGGTATGGAAACGGGAAAAAGGCTGGGTCTTTTCAGTCCTTTGACCCCAAATCTCCATAGCTACTGGTACAAAATTCATCTGCTTTTCTAAGGAACGACTAAGTTAGACATAATGGCCATGAAGTTGTGAAGTTTTGTTGTCTGAGTCACATCTAAAGTATTCTACAAATAAAGCCTCCTCAGTCTCCCAAACAACTCAATCATCCCCTGTTTTTTTTTCCAGATCAAAAGAATAAGATAAAAATATTAAAAAGAAATTTCCCTACAGGAACTCTAGACCTCAAGAAGCTTAAAAACAAACAAAAAAAAAAAAAAAAGAAAAAAAGGAAAAAAAAAGAAAGAAGGAAAGAAAGAAATTCTTTAACTTCCAGGAAGTAACTGGATGGATTCTTTAGTCTGGTTTTAAATGAGAGATTCATATCGCTCCCTGGTTTTCTTAGACCTGTTACAATGGATGAAGACTATTTCCAAGCTAAATGTTGGTATTAGAAATCTTACACTTAGAAATATCAACTTAGCTTACAATTCAAAGAAGGTTTTAAATAAGGTTTTGAAATAAGTGTTAAAATCAGTTGCTTTTAAACGAATGCAAAATCAATAAAAATATACAGAAATTTGAATTTTACATTTTCACAACATCGAATCTGAGAGCAAAATTTGAAAGACAGTGCACCATGTTCTTCTACAAAAATGATGAACAAACCCAACCACCTTAGTCTAATTATAGATCATCTCAGTTTCTCATCTTCATTTTTCATTTATGGTGACTATACAGTTCTGCAGGGCTGTTTACTGAACATATACTGATGTGAAAATAATCATTATAGTATCATGTCATAGAATGGACAAGCAATTTTCAGAAGAATGTGATATATAAGCTACAGTGAAACATTTAGGCTCAAATTAATTTCCAACTTTTATTTCAGGAAGACTTTATTAAGTAGTTATTTTTCAAGGTATTAGAAACATAGAATATATATTTTATTATTTACAATCCTCATGCATGTTTCTTTTTAAAATAAATTAATATACCAAGTAAAAAGGAAAGATTACATACAACCTTAAATTAATTTTTCATTACATAAGCATTAATTAAGTATGCACATGCCTTATCAATTAGTCTGTAAGCAGGAAACCTTAACTGCTCAGCATGTTGGGTAGTGGAGCATGCTGTTCACATATTAAACATTACAGATTCTCAGGGTATGCTGTTCTTTTGCTCTGATTTTGTTAAATAAATGTAGAAAATGTGTATGTTTTCAGAATTTTTCTTCTGATGTAATAGTGGTTTAAGTTTCTGCTCTCCCTGCTTCTGTCCCCTCCTTGTCCAGTTTCTCAGTGACTCCATGTATCATCACATCACTTCTGCCAATATAGCTGGCTTTGGAGTCATGGGTAAATCAGTTCAGAGAAAGATTGCAACTTGCTAATGGCCCATTCAGTGGGGAAATCCACAGAGAATCTTGTCAGAACTAAGAGGTGACATGGCATGGAAGACCACACACAGTGGCTGTACCCTTAGAGAAATGTCTGTGAACGTGAGACATGACTACCCATAACTCAGGGCTAAGGCCTTCTTCTGAACACTAGTGTGTAATGCTACACAAATATCCTGCCTGGCACTTCATCAGGCCACAGGCTGGGCTTCTTATCTACTGTCCCCGGCAACCTGGACAACATGGTAGCTCTCAAATAGTAAGAGATATCTTTGAGTGGGCACAGAATCCAAGACCTACTGTGGGAACACAAAGCTTTAGGATTGGGATCCCATTTCAGACTACAGACATGGTAGCTGTCTGCTCTCCCATTTAGCCAACAGCAGTCACAGGGCTCTATACCAATGTATTTCACCCTCAGGTGGGCTCTTACAGCTGACTTCAGTCACCTGAACACAGTTATCCATTGAATATAGGTGCCTTAGACATCTCCTCTGTCTGAAGTCTGCAGAATCACTCTGTGCATGTATTGACTTTCACTCCATTAAGTGCCCTAGAATTTATATACCTGATACCCATGTAAATACATACATGAAGACAGCTCAATTCAGAGGTTTTTATTTTGGCTCGTTGTAGTCATAGTTAAGTCTGATGAGATCTGCCCCTGGACTGTACATTACACCTTGATTTATGGAGAGAAGAAAATCTCCAACTCCTTTCTACCTCCCCTGTTATGCTGAGACAACTGTTTAGGAGTCGGTAGCAGAGGCAGGAGACAGCAAGTGCCTGGATTTAAAATAATTGTTTGTTTCAAAATGCTACTTTTAATCTAGATTGTTTCAGTCTTCCTTTTCACCAGTGCAGCCAGGCAAACTGCTGTGCAAGCACAACCAAAGAGGTGTTAAATCAAATCAGTGGTACTGGAATGATAAGACAGAGAAGTGAAGGGGGTTGAAGTTTCTCAAAGTTGTTTTGCTGCTGAAGTCAGAATAACTATTCCTTCAGAAAGCAAAGCCTTTTTTTAAAAAAAGTGTTCTCACTTTAGCATGCATGTCCAAGGATACTTAAAACATGAAAACCTTCAAGAAAAAGTAAGTCTTGGTGAAATGTTAACAATATTTTCATTCAGATTTCACTCGTACAGAACAGTTTTTTAGTACAATTGCTTGCTGCAGATGTTGTGTTGATTTGACTGTTGATATTCAGGGTCTGACACATGCTCAAAGGCTGATAGTAGTCTCCTGGGGACAGTGCTAATAAAGGATGATATTAGATGAGATCCCAAATGGCTAAGTCAGTTTGTTACTCTGAAACTGCTTTTGAAAAACAGAGTTACTGCTTCTTACATCTTCCTTTGTCTCATTCTCACTTCCCTTCTACTTATTATGGGGCTCATCTGATCTCACAGTGGATATGATGTCATTGGTTTGTTTACTTTTATTCATTTTAGGTTTAGTCAGTCAGTTTATATGAGAGTAGGTGCTGAGAAGCACAAGAGGATTTTGAGAAATTACCATGCAAATCACAGAGAGAGCGCATAACCCACCTTTTGCTGGCAGAGGGCTGTCCATTTTACTTACCACACCTACAGAACTCCTGCAAGTCACAGGATGAGAACAGGCAGCCAAGGCAAGCAGGAAGGTAGAGCTCTGTGTGCATAAACTGAAGGTCTTTGGTCATTTCAGGCCAATATAACTGCAGGTCACTGCTGATGGGATGACACTTTTCTGTCTCTTAACTACAGCTGCGCATTGACGCATTTTATATTGGTAAGACATGGAGTACTGTTGTGGTTTAGCAAGACCTGGTTTTTTTGGTAGTGGGGGGGCTGCAGGGGTGGCTTCTGTGAGAAGCTGCTAGAAGCCCCACCATCATGGCCTGCAGGGCCAATGTCTGGCTGGCTGCAAAGATGGATATGCTGCTGGCCAATTAGGAGTGGTAACGCCTCTGTGATAACAGATTTAAGAAGGAATTCAAAACAATCCTGGTTGCGCAGTTTTAATTCCAGCCAGGGAAGAGGGGGAGAGGTGAGAATATGTGAGCTGGAAAAAACAACATGGAAACACCAAGGTCAGGTCAGAAGAAAGTGGGAGGAGGTGCAGGAAATGGAGCCGAGATTGTTCTGGAGCTGGTGGTGAGACCATGGTGAAGCGAGATGTCCCCACCTTGTAGCCCATGGAGGACCACGGGGGTGCAGAGACCCACCTGCAAATGCCAGAGCAGGGGGATGCTTAAAAGGACTGCAGCCTGTGGAGGAGTGACCCATGCTGCAGCAGCTTGAGGGCCGCTGCTGCCTGTGGGATGGACTGATGTTGCAGCAGTTCGCAGAAGTCTGCTTGTGAGATGGACTTTCCAAAGGGAGTAGTTCCTGAAGAACTGCCTTCAAGGGGACCCCACCGTCCAGCAGGGGAAGACCCCAATCCTTGAAATTATGATGAAGTGACCTGAACTTCCCCCCACTAATTTTCTGTCCCCCTGTACCGTTTGGGTAGGAGGTAAAGCTGGGGGGGGGGCAGGGAGAATAAGGTGTTCTCCAAAGCTCATTTTGTTTCTCATACTTTTTTCTTTTCTCTTAGTTTTAGTATGATAAATTTACTCTTATATCTCTTAAGACAAAGCCTCTCTCGAATCATTTGATCATGGACCTCATGGACACTTTGAATTTTTTTTTTCTCTCCTCTGTTCAGCTGCGAGGAGCGAGCCTGGGTAGTTCCTGGCCTCTGGCCAGGCTTAAACCAAAACAAGTACAATTGAACTGAAACTGAGAAAGGGATTCACCTGCAGAGGTACAACATATTTTCCTAAAATATATTTTTGTATGATGGAGTTCTCCGAACTGACTTGCTACATGGTTATAAAAACATGATGCTGGCACTTGGGCAATGGTAAGGATACGTACTTGGAGGCAGAACATCAGGCTGGATTAGTGGTTCTCATTCAGAAACACCAAAATTCCAAAAGGGAAAAATTACTTACATTACAAGTCTACTCTTATCATCTTGGCTTTTTACATGTATGATATTCTGTGTCTGCTTCTCTACTCACTATACTCACTTCATAACCTCTTCTGCTTGCCATGATTTCTTTGTTTGGCCACATAACACCCTATGGCCTTACTTTACAAGAAGGTACCATGCCATGAAGATGCTCAGAGGGCTGGAGCATGTCTCCTATGAAGACAGGCTGAGAGAGTTGGAGCCTGGAGAGCCTGGGGAAGAGAAGGCTCTGGGGACACCTTATAGCACCTTCCAGTACCTAGAGGGGCTACAAGAGAGATGGACAGGGATTTTTACATGTAGTGATAGGACAAGGGGTAGTGGCTTAAAACCAAAAGAGGGCAGGTTTAGATAGTAGGATGAAATTCTTCACTCTGATGGTGGTGAGACACTGGAACAGGTTGTCCAGAGAAGCTGTAGATGCCCCATCTCTGGAAGTGGATGGAGCTTTGAGCAACCTGGTCTACTGGGAGGTGTCCCTGCTCAAGGAGATTGAAGGAGATCTTTAACACAAGATGGAGCTGGGTAAACCTTTACTTCAGGGAGGCAAGGGAAGGAATTGTGCCCTCCTGGAGCAACCAGTGGGATGGGAAGAGAGTAGTTACTCATAGTCTTTGTGTGTTTCACCAAGGCAGATGATGTCTACACAAATGAAACTTTCAGTAAATTCTACTAGTGAAACTGAAATTGATTTCCACTGGAATATATAGAACTTTAGACACAGTTAGTTTGTTACAATTGAGTACATTTCCTTTGCCAAGAGGGAGAGTGTGTACCTTGATAAAATAGGAGTTAATTTTGTTAAGATTAAATGTAAAGTAGGAGCTGAGTCCATGAAGACTACACCTTAATGCCTACCTTTAACTCCAAGAAGAGAAAGAGAAAATAGAAAATCCTCTCCAAATCCTAGTCAACATGTTCTGTTGACTTCAGAAAAAAAATGGATGGGGTTGTTGAAGATAGCAAGATAGGTATTGAGTAAGATTTCATCAAAATATATCTTCTTGTTTTATATCATATAGTTTTAACCCAAAGTATAACATGGATTTATGCATTAAAATTTTTTTCTTTTGTTTTGACATTGTTGATGCCTAAAAATAAAGGGAAAAAAATCGCTTTCCGAAAAAGATTAGGAAAATAATATAAAAGCAGGTATTTAATGAAAGCTTTCAGGTGCTCCATAACCAAAGAGCACTCCCATAACAGATTTTTACAGTTTATGTAAGTTCAGCTATTCAGCCTAATTTTGATAAGTCTATCCAAATAGAAACACAGCTTTTCCAGCAGTACACCCTCTGGTCCAACCCCTCTTTTTGGCTTTTTCCATGGGTTTCTGCCCTACTTCTTTTTATGTCTACAAAGCCTAGTGAAAAACAATGAGTCCTTGCCAAAGAATTTATTTTCTTGGACAAAGACAAAAAGCATAGCAAATATTACCTATTGTTCTAAACGTGAGAGAAGTAAAAAACAAGTGAGAAAGTCTTAGAGACTTTATAGCTACATATTAAAAGCTACAGAGCTACAAATATATGAAAAATACAAAAAAAAATCTCTAGGCATCATTGTTACTCAGAAAAGAATCTGAAAAAAACCCCAAATAAAACTAATACTCTCATCTGATTCAAGCTATGTAGGAAGAACCCATAGATTTGAAACAACATTAATAGCTTTGAGGGAAAAAACTGCACTCTGGATAAAAGATATAAAAACATGTTTTAAAGAGATAAGTTGGGAAGGTTGCTAAAAGATGAATAAGCTACATGACTCTGCTATTCATTGAAATCCTGCACTCCACGCTATAACAAAAAGGTTTCTTTTGCCACATTAATGTCTCAACTACAATATTCTTTATTTAAATTATGAACTAATGGCCTGTATAATTTTTTTCATTAAAAGAGACCGCTTCCTATTACAGATTATGACACTGAAGAGGAACAGTTGTCAAGGCTCCAACACTGCAGAATTGGTATGAAGTTCAGAGTTCTGAAGAACGATGAAGCTGAGGGTGATGCCTTAGGTTTGTGTAACTAATTGTCTTTGTCAGAGTGGCCTGACTAGTCAGTCCGAAAACCTAGGGGTAGCAAGCCAAAAATTTACAAGTATCTTTTAGTCTGTGTCTACTTTATCTAAAAAAGTGTTTTAAGGAAGAAGGCATTATAGCCCATAATCTAAACCTAAGTAGGAAAAAAGATGATTGAACATGTTATTTAAATACTCAGTATTCAAAGTGAGTGATCTAGTTTTATTCAAGATCTGTGTGCATTATATTAGTGGTAAATGCAACACAGTACCTGTATTAAAAGGCAACTGAAGAAAGATAAATCTTCCTGCATGACATTCATCTTATTATGAAGATTAATTTTTTTTTTTCCCAATTATCCTTATTACTCTGAAGATATACCACCAAAAGGGTTCTGGAATTTAAACAACTCAGAGCAATAAATTTCCTATGTAAATATGTAGTGTAGAAATAGCCATTTTACTTGGCTACATTCATTTCTGTACTTGTTCTTGAGTTGTGCAGACTCCCTGGTGTCCAGTGTACCCATTCACAGTTCATTTTAACCACTGCTGCCGAGAAACAGGAGGTAAAGCTTAGACCAGAACATTTCTCCGTAATCTAAGGCCCTGTCTGCTAGATCATGTGTGGTGGACTGTGAAATCATTGCAATGCCTCAGTGTGGCACAGTTTTCTATCCTCTCCCTGATACCAGATCTCACATGGGTCTTGGAGTGAGAGATAGGTCATATAGTGGGTCAAATGTGAGATGTCATCACTAAACTGGGAAGATGGAGAAGCACTGAACCTGGTATTCAAAGAATGGCTTCTGAGATATCTAGACCACTTAAAAGCAGGATGAAATTGTTCCTAAAATAATATGATTGTTTTAAAATTAGTGGCTATAGAGAAACTAATACACTCATCCTGGTGAATCTGAATTATATGAGTGCTCCAGATGAATTGCTGGGGTATATCCAGTGATATAGTTTTGATTGCATCTGTTTTGACAGTTGTATGTATTCAGATTCTGCTTAGATTTTCACTGTATACTGATGCTGTAAATGTGTACTTGCAGGATGACCATGCATGTGCTGAACAACATATCACAACAGATACAGTCCTTTGGCAGACGTTGTCCTTTCTGATCATTGTTACTGCCACTTTCAGCAGCTTATTGGTTTTATGACACTCTCCTGCCTTTGGCAAACTGTATTGAGTGGTTGAATCACATGATTTGATGTACAGGTGACTGTGTAAATATGCAATGGAAAACAACTAAGCAGAATCTGAACACACAAGTGCCAGACTTAATTACAGCTGCTACAACTGAAGCTGTATCACTGGAGATACTACATACTGTGTATTGCATTCCCTGGGAAGGAAGGCTGCTGGTTTGTCTGTCCGGGCTGCTGTGATCAGGGCCAGGGAAAGCCCTATGGAGGGAGAATGAAACTCTGCCTTCCTGACAAGTTACTGGACAGGTTAAGCTGGGAAATACAGGTGAGAAATAGGAGAAGCACAGGAAACAGTGAGCCATCACACTGCTAGAAACTGGCAGACATCTTGCTCGGAAAAAGGCTAGGAAGAACATGCAGAAACAGCACTACAGAATGCCTTAGAGTTGACTGAGATACAGGAAATCTGTAGGAAATGAGTGAGAGTTTCTTGGAGTTTGTTCAAGCCCAGAAAGCCATTGAAGTCTGTTAGAAAGGCAGACTTGTAGAGTACATCTCTCTTGAATAGGTGCAGGTGAAAGGAGCAAGATCTTTGTTAATCCTTTGTTTAGGATTGCTCCACAGTTTAGCTTCATAACCGTGTTTTACAAACTTACATAAGAAGGATTCTGCTTTTCCAGTGCGAAAGTTTGTCTTGGTTTGAAAGACAGATATCTGCCAAGGAAGGCGGGAAACTTCCTGGAATGGAAGAAATGACCCCCCCGAATCATTGTAACTTTGAAATTATGGGGCTCATGAGCACAAATGTGGGAAATGGAAAAACAGTTCTTTACTAGAATGTATATATGTAACACGACAGAAGAAACAAGAACAACAACAATAACAAAACCAAAAACCAATTACAGATGTTTCCCACCTGTCATGTGGTTTTGCCTGTGGTGCAGTTACAACCACACTCGGCAGGGGGCGCTGGTGAGTCAGGTGAGGCAGGGAGGCTGCAGTACCTCCCTCACAGCTGCAGGGGGCGCTGGTGTGGCAGGGAGGCTGGAGTGCCTCACTCACAGCTGCAGGGGGCGCAGGTGAGGCAGGGAGGCTGCAGTACCTCCCTCACAGCTGCAGGGGGCGCTGGTGTGGCAGGGAGGCTGGAGTGCCTCACTCACAGCTGCAGGGGGCGCAGGTGAGGCAGGGAGGCTGCAGTACCTCCCTCACAGCTGCAGGGGGCGCTGGTGTGGCAGGGAGGCTGGAGTGCCTCACTCACAGCTGCAGGGGGCGCAGGTGAGGCAGGGAGGCTGCAGTACCTCCCTCACAGCTGCAGGGGGCGCTGGTGTGGCAGGGAGGCTGGAGTGCCTCACTCACAGCTGCAGGGGGCGCAGGTGAGGCAGGGAGGCTGCAGTACCTCCCTCTCAGCTGCAGGGGGCGCTGGTGCGGCCGGCAGGGCAGAGGGGCTGCAATGGTTCCCCCACGGCCTCAGAGGGGCTCTGGCACAAGCTTGGGAACCTCCGCGGGGCAATGGCGCCTCTGGATGGGGAAGACGGGGAAAAAAGTTGGAGGGGAAAATGGTTTCAATTTTCCCCATGTTCTCACGTGTCCGGTGTGGTGGTGGCAGCAGCTGAGGTCTCAGGTGACAGATCACTGGGTTCTCCTCCCCTCTCCAGAGAGATGGAGGGGTGCAGGTTTTTGGTCTGTCCTGAAGACACTCACGTAACTGGTGGAGGTCTCAGCTGGTGGCTTCAGAAGTTGCAGTCCACAGACTGCTCTCTCTCTCTGGTAAGCAGCAGGCTTGCAAGCAGGCAGCAGGGCGGACTCCACAGCGTTACTGGGCTACTGTGTAGGAGAAAAATCCCGGAGCCTAAAACTGCACCGCTGTGTCTGCTCCAAGCAGGGCAGAGAATGAGTTTCTTCCCAGCTAAGATACTACCAAAACCCCACACTGTTGCCCACCCCGCTTCTGCAGAGCCATTTCAATGGTATGTCAAAGCTCTGGCTCGTTCCATTGTGTTGATAATGCCCATCCACCATCTACTGGGTAACAAAATGGGAAGAAATTCCGTGAAAAGAATCTAACCCTCAACAAAGTTGCATTGTGATGAAATATTGTCCCTTAGGATAGAGACATATGGTATATTGCTGAGGTACAGAGCCTGGTGATGTGCTCACTTTAAAGAAGAAACATGGATGATTTCCCAAATCTGTGTGGTTTGAGGTCTTGCATTCATTACTGTCCCCAAATTTCTGGTGTGGTTTGCAGAGTATTCATGGTGATATTTGATTCCTTTAAAGAAGGATCCTTTTTTATGAATTTGAGTAGGAAAGCTTTCTTCTGACTAAAGCAGCAACCTAAAACAGAAGAATGCACGTACCTAACTTCCTGATATTTGAGCAATCCCTGGTCACCGCACTTCTATTTCACTTTGTACCTGATCTTTAATCTTCTATTCCCTTTTATTTTACAAAGAGAGAGCTTGTTCACATTACTACTACTCCCTCTCACTCCCTCTCTCCCCCCAGCAAATCAATTTTAGTAAATCTTTCAGTATCCCTACTAATTCCAGCTAAACTGGGATTGTGCCTCTTATCCTTTTACTGCTGCTGCTAGTGGTTATGTGAAAATCTCAGTTTCTACTACACTTTCTGGATCCTAGTGAGTTGTTTTACTGGAAGATAGATTTCTTTCTAGTGGTTTCACTTTCACACAGCAAGTTCTAATTTCATATCACCTTCTCTGAAAGAATTCAAAATTTTTCCTTTTCACCACAAAGTATGTTGTTTTGTGTATTTCTCACTTTATGTGAGAAAAACTCATGTAGTATTTGCGCCCTTCTGAGCCAAAAAAGGGTTAGAAAGTATGTCAACTGCATCTCTACACCTAAGTGTTACTAATAGTCCCAAATTTCTGTCTTAACTTTGATATTTTTTATCAGATTTTTCTTTAGTTTTATATGCATCAGATCATTCAAAATTTCTGTTATTGATTTACTTAGCCCAAGAGGCCTGCTTCTTAGCTTTCACTTGTGCAAATTTTTATGCAGTGAAAGATCTTTCAGGGTGTTGCTTTCCACCGTGGACTGAATCTGTTTCTTATTCCATATGGTTTCTTAACTATCTCTTTATTTTCTTAAAGGCATTTCACATCAGTCTATTCAGCTTGAATTTTTCTGGGTTTGCATAGATTTGGCTGAACTGTGGACCTTTCTCACACACCACAGTGAATTCCCTATGTGGTGATCATACAATTATATTCACTATAACATGTTGGTTCTCTAGTACCAAGTTAATGTGAATAAGAATTGTGTACTAAAAGGAAATATTTGCTGGTACGTGCAAATGTTTTCTTATTGATGGCCATGATTTACACATAAAATAGGCTTAAAATTATTTAATTTTTAGTTTTCTCAATTTTATGGCCCTGTTTGACCCATTTTACTTTTTTCTATATCAATATGTGTATTAAGTCTTTTCTGAATTGTGTCATTACCTTTGGTCCCGCTATCCCACCATCAGTTAGAGACAGTTGCATTTCAGCTCTGTGGATTAAACAGACATGGCTACTTGCCAATTTATCCTCAAGCTGCCTCCAAGCAATAGCTGTTGATTTTTCTCAACGTTTCACCTGTGTGGAACTGTACCTCTTAAAAACAAAGAGGAATATATTTTCAGGTTCTCTCTTCTAAGGTGATATTTAAAGAGACAGTCTACAATCCAAGCTGTTCTTCTAGCACAACACTTACAGTCTTCCTTGAGCTGTGTTTCTCTCTATTGTGTCTTGACCGAACTATCCACGATTTTTCTCTACTCTGCAGAATTACTACCACAGGTGACTGCGATAAACTGGTGAATAATTTTCTTTCTGGTGTTGAAATGACAAGATAGAGAACTTCTAACTGCACTTTAATAAAATAAGAGGACTGTAGTCAAAAGAGTGAAACAGACAAGCTGCTTAAGCCTTTGAAGCCCTTTCTGTGTGGCATGTATGATTTGGGAGGTGAAGAGGGAGGTGATTCTCCTCTGCTCTGCCCTTGAGAGGCCCCTTGTGGAGTGCTGCATCCTTCTCCAGGGTCCTCAGCTCAAGAAAGATATGGCCCTGCTTAGAGACTCCAAAGTGGGGCCGAGGAGATGGTCCAAGGGCTGGAGTAACTCCCCAATGAAAATAGACTGATTGGGCTTTCAGCCTGGAGAAGAGAAGGCTGTGGGGACACCTCATTGAAGCCTCCCAGTACTTAAAGGTGACTAATAAGAAGGAGAGAAAGCAACTTTTTACATGGACAGATAGTGAAAGGGTAAGGGAGAATTGTTTTAAAGCAGAAGAGGAGAGATTTAGATTAGATGTTAGGAAGTTCTTTACTTAGAGGATAGTGAGGCACTGGAACAGGCTTCCCAGAGAAGCTGTGGGTGCCCTATCCCTGGAAGCGTTCAAGGCCAGGTTGGATGGGGCCCTGAGCAACCTGGGCTAGTGGAAGCTGTCCTTGCCCATGGCAGATGTTTGGAACTAGATGATCTTCAAGGTCCCTTCCATCCCAAGCCTTTCTATAATTCTAAGATATTTTTAGTCTTTTTCTCTTAAGTTTTGTGGTGTACAGAAAATTCTGCTACTTCAAAGACGACTGTCTTCCAAAGTCTGGTTTACTGTTAGTTTTCTTACCTTTTTTCAGTAGTTCCTAGGCACACAGACAAACCTGTCAGATTTCTCACCCACAGTGAGGGAAATGCTGTGCTCTGATCTGGCAGGACCACAACCAGAAGAGAGGTCATAGCTCAGCACTGCGAGTGAACGAACCGCAGGCCTGAGTATGAGGGAAACAATGTGATATAATGGTTGTCTGAAGGTCCCTGTATGCAACACTTGACAAATCTCTGTGGTGGTGCTGTGCAGCATTTTGGTGTTCCAGTAAGGGAATCAACAGCAGCTGTTGTTTTGAGAGAGGTGGGGGCAGAAACTCAGTAATTTGAAATTAGTGAGAGATTACTAAGGCTGCGACAGAGCTGACTGGGAGAGTTCAACATAGCACAATTTGCTATTTACACGCTTTAGTGTCCAGAAGACATTAAAGTGTTTTATTTCTTAGTGGTTCTGTAACTAACGTTGTACTGTTCCCTATTACTCTCTTGTTTGTAGGATTAATGAAGTTGCTAATGCAGATTTACTGTAATAAGAGTCTTATGCTAACCTACACACAAATTTACCTGAATTATATGGTGTAATTGTTTTCCTTGGTAATCTACAGGCTAATGTGTAAAATAAATGGAAAACTTACTTCCTGCTTTGATAGAAAACATTTTAATTATTAAAAAAGATTTGAAATTAGGAGATGCATGTCATATTTTTAATCACTCCACCCTTGTAATTCACTCACCCGACAAACAGCATTTTAGCAGGATATTTTGTATCTTCTGTAAGGACTTCTTAAAATACAGGCAGAATCTGGCTGTTTCTACAACCTATTGACTGTTGAAAGCAGTATCAGCAAATAGAAATTTTTTCTTTCCTATTACTATTTATCAGTTTTCTATTTTTCAATTGTTATTACTGTAATAACTATTTAACAGTTTATTCTATTTAACAGGTTTTTTCCTTTTCCTTTCTTTGCTTTTGACAATTTATCCTTCTTCTGTTGCCTTTCAAGTGCTATAACAGAAACTTAAAATAGGAAGTAGTGGAGCACTATAAAAGCTGTCAGATTTTAGATTGTCAAATCTCTTCAGGCAGCTCATTCCACACCTGAGCAAACTCAAATATGAATACTTTATCTTTTCTATTTTGTTCACTATTAAAAAGGTGCTCAATTTTATGCATAACTTTCAGCCATGTCTGTAGTCCAACTGACTTTTAGGGACAGCAGACATGCCTGAGGCTATATCTGTTTAAATTTCCTCTCTGAATGAAAAGAGAGAGCTTCGATTCAATGTTTGGGCATCTGTTCTATCCCAAAGAAGAACAGAGATGAGAGTGTTGTTGCTGACATACCTGTGTTTTCCAAACACAAATGGTTGGAAACCAGACTGAAGCTTTCAGATAGTGATAGAAGAAGATTAAAGGGAACAATTTTGTTATGGTTCATTGTGCTGAGAAGGGTGGTAATATGCTTCACACTTGCTAAGGACTTTTCTTGAGCTCTATCATTAGCTTCAGGCACAATGCACTGCACAAAATCCTTGCTGAGTGTCAGCAGTTTTAACAGTCTGACCTGACTTCTGCTTTTACTGATGGAGAACGAAGAGTCCATGTGCCAGAGCTACTCTGTAAGGGAAGATGAGCTGGGGGACCAGAGCCATGGTGAGACAGGCAGGGCAGGGGCCTCAAGGTTACACTGAAGGCACACTGCCACCGTACCTGACCTGAAGAAAAGCAGAATGGATCTGGTAAGGATATCCAGGGTCATCCAAGAGTCCAGATCACTGGGTGCATCCACAGTGGCAAGGCCAGGAGATCAAGCCAGGAAGCCAAGGAGCCATCTGAGGTCCTGTCCAGATCAGAGGGGTACACAGCCAGGCATGGCCATGACAGCAGGAGCAAAGCAAGGGGTTGGGCTTAAGTGCAGCTCCTGCTGAGGTGGACAGGGCCTTGCTCGTCAGAGCATTTTCTCACACAGTTCTTCCTGCACATCTATCTGATTCAAGGCTGCACGGGTGCACCACTGAGCCTGACTCTGATCCTAGGCAGTCAAACTATTGAGTGCTCAGGGCCCTGACATAAAGGACTGTAATGGAAAAGTCACTTAACATGTATTCTAGTTAGATCTCTGCTTGTTCTGCCTTGTATTCGGATAGTGTAATTTTAGCCTTGTTTGAATTCATACGGATAGTTTGTAAGCTTTTATTTCTAGGGTGAGATTCAGGTTGCCTGTTAAGACAGTCAGTCACTTTGACAGAGCAATCTATGCTGACTGAAACTGGTAAGCTTTTTGTCCTGTTGATGATGAGAAATATGCTTTCCAAAGGTGATATAGAAAGGTAAAATGCTGTACAGAAATATTGCTACAGCCAGCCATTACCTTTGGAATCAGGAGCCTGTCAGAGTGTTCTCTCCACTCTGAATAACACAGTAAGTGAAACACTGCCATTCACTCGGGATTCCAAGAATAAAGGTCTCTTCTGAGAATAGATGTTAAATTAGTTTGATGTCTTTTTCTATGACAGCAGGTGTTGGTGGTGTTATCTACCTTTTTTGAACCTAGTCTGGTTGTTGGGGAGCTCACTTGGGAGAACAGATTGGTAAGCTGTCCTCACTTGGGAAATTCATCCATGGAGAGACTGATCCCTGAGCTTTTATTTCTTGGGATCATGTTAGAAATACAGTGTCTTTCACTGTAGCATCTTTCACTATAGCTCCTCCTTTGGGTCTGCACTACCTTCAGAAAAGTGGGCAAGTCGGGAAGGTGAAGGAGAACAAATAAAAAGAGCAAGATTCTATCCCAGAGCTCAGGGCACTTGTCTGAGAGGCTGGATCCTAACTTTGTAGTCCCTGGTCCCTTGCAGTGTATTTACACTGAGCAGCTATTGAACAAGACAAAAAATATATCAACAAAGAGTTTTACAGGGATGACTCAAAATCACAGGAGCCCTCTGCCAGTAATTAGTGGCATCAATGAGGATGGTTCAGCAAAAAAACCTCCTGCAGGTTTTTTATTAAAAGGAAATTAAGGTACAGCTTCAGTACTACCTTCCGCGCCTTCCTCAAACTCGTAGCCATTTTCTTCTTTTTTCCTCGCTATCCCAGAATAAGGAGTCTTTAGCTGAAAGTGATTCTTAACCTTAAATGGTAAAAAATTTATTTCAGCCATTTTTTTCTTTCAATTCAGCTTTGTATCTGTTATCTTCATTAGTTGGCTTGCATGGATTTTCTTGTGTAGGCAAAATGAGAGCATTCCAGTGAGGGGAAATTATGTTTTAGTCTGGGAAAGCTGAAAGCAGATGGTTCTATAATGCCAATAAATATTCAAGTGGCATTTAATGCATTAAAAGCTATGCATTTGCCAGTGTTGAAGTAGTACCACTGACAAATCTTGTTTTAAGTGTGGTAATAATCAGCAGTTACTGCTATGTTAGTGGCAGCTTGAAAAAATTAATAAAAAGTGTGTTTCTCTAAATTAGTGTGCATTACTTTAAATTGTCTTTTACAAGTCACTGAAGATTCAAAGGCACATAAACTGATGAAAGACTGTTGAATATATTTTGCTAAAGATTTGAATTTCTTCTTGTCAGTGAACTCAAAACACAGATCTGTAGAAAAGGGATGTCCCCAGGCAGATGCAGCTGTGAGGAACTATGACTTTAAAATGTACCAAAGAATTTTTGTTTTCTAGTGGAGTTGTTGTCATGGACAGGTGCTATAACCAGCTTGTGCTCACTTTAGTTTCTCTAAAACCATACCCTGGACCTCTATATCCAGCTGCTGCATGCCCCTCCTTCCCCACCCTGTCTTTTTGTGGAACTGATCAGGTTTTCATATGTATAGCAGAGGATTAATCTCAGCAAATATGGACAACAAAACATTCAATTCAAACATTCATCTCATTCTCAAACAGAAATTTAAAATACAGTAAATTAATTGTGAATAAATGTGCTAATTTCCACTGACTGCTGAGGGAATGTAGACATTCAGTCAAAATTTAAATTTCTATATAGTGAACTTTAGTTGAAATTAATCTATTCAGAAGTTGCACTACATGATTTTAAAACTTGTCTTTTTTTAGTCAGAAGAAGACAAAGAATAACTACACCCTGGGGAACAGTTTATATTTAATCCAGAGTATAGTTTATTTTGAATTTTGTCTCAGAAATGGCAAGAGTGCTTTTAGATACTTGGTTCCCACAGCATGTGAGAAAGCTATGTACTGTACTTTGTGCTCCAGAGTTACTGATATTCACAGTGAAAGGATGGTGATTACGAGCCTTTAGGTGTGACATCTATGAGACAGTGAAGATGTGGATAACTGAACTTCCATTACCCTATGAAATTTTCAGCTTTCACATAACTTAAATACTAGAACGGGTAAAACAATCAAAAGACTTTTTTATTATTAACAAAGAAAGAAATACTTCATACATCAATATAAATCTCAGGCTTGTACTGTTCATGCCATGCACAGCACATCAACAAGAAGACTTATCTTCCAAAATTAAAAAGTGATCTGTTAAATAGTAGCAACTGAGCTGAGTGTCTACCTCTCATTTAGTTCAGCCATGGGTTATTGGTTCCTAATAAGAAGGTTGTTTATTTTTGCCCTTAACAAAATTGATCAGTAGCTGAGGAATTGAATGAGTCTTAAATACAAAGGTTGTAATTCAGAAGTGCCTTAAACATGCAGTTCTGGATCTGAAGTGACAATGGGATCTGATTCATCTAAAGAAGCATTGCTATTTTTTCATATTTTTTGTCACACAAAAACGATGCACTTTCCATTGTTTCATCTGTGACCACCATGTTCACATCCTTTCTGTCATTCTTACACGCCCAAGACACTGATACACTAATCCAGGCATCAGAAAAGTTGAGAATTTCTTTCTGAGTGACCTGTGCTTTGAAAACATATTGTGAAATGGATATGATCAAATCCTTCTTGCAAATGGACTGCAAGGTTTCTTTATCATTTTCTAAATACCATTTCTTTAACATTTTTAAAATACCAGTCTCCATGTTAAGCCACAGGACATGAAGTATCAAGGAACTAGTGTTAAGATCCACATGAATGCTACACCTTTCAAGACAAAAATTGATGACATCAATTATTTTATTATGAGGGAAATTGTGGTAATTAAAAAATGACATAAACTGTTACACATTTCATGCAGTTGACAAATGTTTCAAACTTCCCTAATTCAGACAAAACAGTGGTTTTAAAAAATTACTTCTGAGATTGTTTCTAGTGATGATTCCTTCTTCACTTCAGGGTACAAAATTTATCTCAGTGGCTTGGATCTACAGGAAAATATAAAATGAAAAAAGCTTTAGTCATTTAGGACTTGATATAATGGTAGATAGAGCTGGTTTAAACACTTTGCTGTTTGATAGCTGGTCTGTGTGGACTTGGGCAACCCATTTAAACCCAGATCATCAAAGAAAATTATCTAGCTGTATAATCTCTGATGCCTAAACTCCATATGAAGTTTCTGTTTTAATCTCTTTTGCCTGATTTACTTGTCTGTTAAATGGTAAAGGAAGCACTTCCTCACCTCAGAAAAGTTTCATTGGAACATGCTGTGAAGCTCTTTCCCTTGAAGAACTTGAACAGGTATTGCGGATTAGTAACGGAATGCAAGAGTTGTAACTAGGCAATTGATAGATGTTTTCTGGCCTAAGAGAGAACTTCTGTGTTCCTAAGACAGAAATTGCCAATTTATCTAAGTCCAGTAGGCAGTGATCCATTTAAAAGACAAAATCCCTTTACAACTAGTAGTACCCTGCGAAGACTTAGAGAAGAGAACTTGGACTAAATACCTTATCAGTGGCCTTTCCAAGGAAACTGGGATACTTTGATGAAATGTTTCAGCTTGCTCAAATGCTGTAAACATACAAATGGGACTTCCTCTTCAAAGCTTGTCAATCTGTTGTCTTTCTGAAAACTAAAATATCATAAAAAGAAACAAGTGTTTTTGAGCAAGAGAAATAAAAGAAATTGAATGATGAGCTTTGTTATGCCAGTTAAAACCCCACAAACTGCATTCACAGAATGTAAAAGGGAATGAAGAAGATAAGCCAGATACCAGAATAAAGCAATAATTGTAAAGTGAAATAAGAACACTAAATGCAGAAGTTGATAATAGTTTTTAGCTTTAAAAACCTGCAAATTAATAGAAAAAATGTGTAATCAGCACAGAGGTAAAAAAGGAATCAGACTCTGTACAAATATGATCATCAAGTTTTTAGGAACCTAAAAATGCGTAATAATACTTGACCTTATACAGTGTATATAGAAAATTTCTTGCTTTTAAACACTCTAAGATGTGCTCTGAATCTGCCAGAAAGTTTTTGTTTGTTTGTTTGGGTTTTTCTTGTTTTTGTTTTGTTATTCTGGTGGTTTTGTTTGGTTTTGTTTGTTTGGTTGGTTGGTTGGTTTTCTTTTCTTCACTTTCTTTTTTTGGTTTGGTTTGTTTTGGTTTTTTTTGAGTTTTTGGGTTCGGGGTTTTTTTGTGATTTTTTTTTGGTGGTGGTAATTACAGACTTTCATGGACATAATTAGAAATTGAAGAATTTTATGGGATTAATGTCCTTAAAATATCATGGTACCTGTTATACCTGGAAATGAACACTGAAGAGCAAAAATACTTCTCTGAGTTTAGTGAAACAAACTAATCTGTTATTCAGGTATACAGTTATTGTTTTAAACATTAGTTCATGATCTGCTAAATTCTGTAGTGCTTTGTATGATTCGAAGATATATGCAGGTTAACCAGAGGCTAAGCCATGGTCTTGTGCATAAAGGAGGTTTATTTCAGAGCTGTTACAAGTGCAAGGTTTGCATGACATAGTGCCAAAGGGGGGAGCCCCACCCTCCGGGCCCTTGAGCCCTGTGTCCAAGAGGGCCGAGCATGCGCACTTGGCTGCCCCTTTTACACGTATTTACACGCACCACCTGTGGGAACCGGAGTCAGTAAGAGTTCTCAGTCTCCTCTTACATTTTCTCCATAGGCAGAATGGGGTCTTTGACCTAGATTTAGCCCTACACTATCCTTCCTCGATCAGTTCTTCTGGTGGGAGCCCCTTTCCTATCTTACAAGCTTCTACTTTGGAAAAGAACTGTAAAGGAAATCTTCAAGAGTTTCTGACATTGATTAATTCCATTCTGAATACAATTAATCAGGATATACCATCTACTTTTATTTCCAAAGCAGAGAGAAAGCAGTAGGATATAGTGTGTCCATGTAAAACCAAGTGAAAGAGTTAAACTGCCAAGTGAGTGCTTGTGAATAATGGGAGCCAAATTTAGTGCAGCATATGTTGTGTGTATGAATATCAAAGGCAAATTTTTAAAAGGAGGCTGGCCAAATGAGAAAACTTGTTCATTGAAATATATATTACCAAAATACAGCTGAAAAAAAGAATCAATCATATGCTGTGATATAGCTATAAACTATTCCTTAGGAAAAGGGTATGGGTAATAAAGATGGACACGTGGAACTCAAACTTCAGGAGAGCCTAGAAAATGTGATAGATTTGTACTGCTGACCTCATCATCAGAGCAAATGGAGAATAGTGTGTTGTGAGACATTTAAAATAGTTAAAACTAACAGAGCAGTAATAATGAATGATTCCAGTAGCATACACACAAATTGTTCAAATATCACAATAAATGTCAGGAGAAGTAGTTTCCTAATGATTTTAAACAATTAACTCTTAGAAAAATTGTTTTTAATGTGCAGAAGTTAAGACATTTCCCTCAGCCTATTCTTTTACAATTCACAGAAAATAATGGAAAAAGAAACAGCTGAACTGGAGGCTTTAACAAATACTGACCATAACAGAGTTAGCAAAAAAAAACCCAAAACCATTCTCTCTAGGGGAAAAAAAACAGATAACAGAATATGATCAAGTGCCATTCGTCTTCTTAAGATACAATTAAAACTCTGCCCTTACCAAACATACTCTATAAAAACAACACTACAAAACCCTTTCACCCTGTAAATGAACAGCTAATTGAACAATGCATAGTATTCCACAAAGGGCAACTGATTTTTGAGCAGTACATATTCTTTGGTTACAAATGTGTCTATAACCAAAACACTATATATGAGTGACCACAACGTACATACATTCCAGCAAGAGTAGCAGAGACCTACTACACAATGTTTAATTTTAAGGAGGACATCTGTCTAAATTAGAAAATCACGTTAAGCAAGAATTAGAAGGAATAGGTAGGAGGGTGTATATTTGCACATTACATACAGACAGTTGTGCCATAATGATATACCAGTATTTTAAAACAGATTGAGAATCTAAACAAATAATAGTTAATAACACAAATTTCTTAGAAATAAAATGAAGGAAAACAAAAATCCCCAATTCTCCCCACAGTTAAATGGTGGGGTAAATCCTAGAAAAAGGAAAATACAATAAAAACCGTAGCAGATTAAATTAAATAAAAACAATAACAAGGCAGTCAAAAGTTTGTAGAAAATGATGTAGCATGCCTAAAAATAATTTTAAAAAATTTAAATTTTTTGGGATAAGGGAAAACCAGAAAGCCTTTCGGGCCAAAAAAGATCAATGTATATAAAGCATGCTTTGAAAAGATGAAAACATGGCAGAAAAACTACTTTTTACACCTGTGTTCAGTGAGTCAGAGAAGGAAAACATCATATGATGGACCTTGTTTTCATGCAAAGTGAATGTGGGGATTTGTCTAATGTGGAAATGTCAGTAAAGCCATTATACAACAAATGAAAACAATATACTATTACAGCTAGAAAGATCTAAAGATGTGTAATGGAACTAAAGTATGAACTAGATGACTTATAGATCATGGTAGGTAAACTCTTGCATAAATTTAGCTCAGTACCAATGATTCAGAAGGTGACACATTTGATGTGAATTTCCAGAGGTGTTACCTGGGAGAATTCAAACTACTGTAAACAGGGTAATTTATATCAGATTAATTAGCCAGAACAGTGTTATGGGGTACATGGATAAAGGAAAAGAGTTAATACCAGTTTTGTAATGGGAAGTCATCTGTAATGAATCTATGGATTTCTTTGAATGAATGAATGAATAAGCATAATTAAGGGACATGCAATTTATATACCCAGTTTTCTACAAGGCAACACCATTACCAAAGTCTCTTAATAATGATGTTGTGAGAAAAGAAAGATGGTATTTCTATAAATAACATTTAAGCTAGGAAAGAGTGGGAATATGCAGCCCCTACTGTGTAGGGAAGGCACTGTTACATTTCATGGGGATCTTTGATGTATTCACAGTATTAGGTGCTGGTAAACAGTTATTATGACTGTCAAGTTGTTAAACACAGAAGCCGACAGTGAAGAACTGGAGAAAGACTTCACAATGCTGAGTGACTGAGTGATACAGTATCAAATAAATGGGTCAGAAAGTGAGGCTTTGGGAAACAACCAATCCCTCTTTGGGATTGTAGTTTTGTAATATTAAAATGTTAGCTCAATGCCCAGTAATTAAAAACATATCACAAATTATTTAGGCAAAAAAAAAAAGAAAGAAGGAAACTAAAATATAATGCACTCATGATGCATATCCTGAATGGTACATGCTGCTTGTGTCTTTCACTGAAAAAAGTGTACAGACAAGGTTTTCAAGGTATGGCATGAACCTTCTTTATGAAGGTTCTCATGCAAGAAAAGACTGATTTGGTGGGGTGCAAAATCCTACAGAATTGTGAGTGGCATGAGGAAGGTGAATAGGGAACAACAGTTCTTATCTCATCTGGAGCAAACAAAAGAATTAATTGGCTTGCACAATATGTAAAGATGAAATGCAAAAGTGATGTGTTGTAAAATTGAGATTTGAGAAGTTCATGAGCTGTTAAGTGCTGGAGACTGGTTCCCTTTCGTTGGCCTTGTCTGTTGGCCATGGAACACTGGGTTAAAGCGGCCTTTGCTTTTTCTTCTGTGAATTTTCTTATGCTCTTTTATGTCCTACGGATGATTGATGCAGTTTCCTGGATTCTCTGACTCAGGTCCAAAGAACTCTTTCCTGACCTGTAAGATTGAAACTCGTATATCCATGGAAGCATTTCACTGGGTAAAGGGGATTTGTGTTGGATTTGCAAGGCCTGGTTTTTGGTAGCGGGGGGTGGCTACAGGGGTGGCTTCTGTGAGAAGCTGCTAGAAGCTTCCACCATGTCCACCAGAACCAATCCCTGGCTGACTGCAAACATGGACATGCCGCAGGCTAAGGCGGGGCCAATTAGAAGTAGTTGTAACGCCTCTTTGATAACAGATTTAAGAAGAAAATCAAAACAATCCTGGTGGTTCAGTTTTAATTTCGGCCAGGGAAGAGGGGGAGAGTGAGAAGATGTGAACAGAAAACAACCATGGAGACACCAAGGTCAGTTTGGAAGGAGTGGGAGGAGGTACAGGAGCTGGAGCAGAGATTCCTCTGCAGCTGGTGGTGTAGGCCATGGTGAAGCAGCTGTGCCCCTGCAGTCCACGGAGGCCCACAGGGGTGCAGAGATCCACCTGCAGCTGTGAGGAGCCCACGCCGGAGCAGGTGGATACTTGGAAGGATGCTGCACCCCGTGGAGGAGCGACCCACGCTGCAGCAGCTTGAGAGGGGCTGCTGCCTGTGGGGATGGACTGATGTTGCAGCAATTCACAGAGGGCTGTTGCTCATGAGATGGACTCACGTCAGAGAAGTTCCTGGAGACCTGTCTCCTATGGGGAGAGACCCCACAGAGTAGCAGGGGAAAACGACTCCTCTCCTGAGCAGTGGAAGAAACCACAGATGATGAACTGACCAAAACCCCCATCCCCTGTCTCCCTGCGCCATTGGGGTAGGAGGTAGAGCTGGGAGGAGGGAGTGACGGGGGGAGAAGGTGTTTCCTAAGGGTTCATTTTACTTCTCATTATCCTGTTTTTCTGTTAGTGTAATACTTTCACTTTCATATCTTTAAGCTTGATCCTGTTTTTGCCTGTGATCTCTTCCAGTCCCTACCTCTTGTGGATGTCTGGCATCTGGCCAGGGTCAACCTATGACAGGAGTAGAAGACATTAGGTATGTAAAATGGCCTAATGCCATGCAATGGTTTCTGTTTTAATATATGACATTGAGTATGGTTGTGGATACAAATTTACTTTAGAAAATGAGTCATGTTATTTTCATTCCAGTAATGTGATGAATTTGCTGTTTGCCTGGATGACTTGCTCATGACACAGAACATTGACTTTTTGAGATTTTAGTTGTGTCAGGTGCTGTACATAGCAGGTGTACTGACATGCACATGGTTTATTTATGCTTATCCTTCTTGATTTATATTTCTCATTTTGACCTAGAGATTAAGACTAAAATCAGGAGAATCTTAAGCGAGAGGCACTTCCAAGAATAGATTAGAAGCATAGCCAATAAATAAATTGAATTATCCAGGTCACATATCTGTAGAGAAATTCTTTTCTATAAATAGTTTTATTTCATCTTAAATTATAGCTAATTAAAACCTATTCAATAAAGAGTTGTCTGATATGAGCTATTTCCTAGAGTTTTGAAATTCAGGCATGACAATTGTGTTTAAGTTGCTTAAACAATAAAGAAGAAAATTAGAGTCCTTTTTTCATCAGTTGATTTGAAAATATACAGTGATGAAAAGGACAAATACTATATGTAAAGATCTGGAATACTGGTTAAAAGTAATGTAATATATCAACATGGCAGAAGAGTACTACTGAAAATGGCTTCTGTGAACATCAAGAAATAGCATCATAGACACAGCTTATTCTCATAGTATTATGTTTGCATTTTTAGACGGAGAAAATTAGTCACAATTGTTTCTTCCTGTTAATGGAACTAAACTGCAGCAATTTTTTATCTTAAAAAAAAAGACATGATTTTTTTTATAAAACAATTCCCTAGGGTTCTACTTTTGCACATTTAATATTTTGTAAAAATAGTATTGAAATGATATTTTAAAATCATTTTTTTAATTCAAAACAAGTGCAGTATTTCAGAAGATAACACATTTTCAGAGCTATGTTTTGTTCCAGGGCAAAACATACATTTCAGTGGGTGTTGAAAGATTCTGTGGTAATACGTGGGTTTCCATGTTTAACATTTAAAATCAAATTATGTCGAATAAACACTGAATCAATATCTCATCAACATGACAAAATAGTGATTCTAATCATAAATTACAGTCTTGCAGAGCAGCATAGAAAAGGTTAATCTTATAAAAGAAAAGTAATTAGGAATTTATGTTTAAGTGCTAGTTTCTTGTCCAATTAAGATTCGTCTACTCATAGTCTTTTTTGTGCATATCAAACATGATGTTCAAACAAAAAAAAATACCAAAGTCTTCATGCAGAGAGGAAATAACATCCTCATTAATGAGAATTGTGCATTATTCCTATTATTCTGGCACAAAAAAATATAGTAATCTAATGAGCTATCTGTGCTTGTTGTAAGCTGTCTTGAAGATTAATCTTTGTTAACTACTTGTTTAATGTTATAGTTAATAATTAGCTACCCTGTAGACCCATATAATCCATCACTTTATTGAACTGAACCAATTCTTTTTTTAACTTATAAGAAGTTGTTTATCTTTGCTTAAGTCTACTTTGGATAAAAGATATCTGAAAGGTCATAGAGTTCTGATTCTGTGAGAGTTTATTCTGCATGCAAACCACAAATCGTTCTTTATAAGTTTCTCTGTTTATTGCTTTCCACAATAAAAAAGAAGATTTTACTGCCATTTGCTACAACATGAATGGTAACCACATAACTTTATATCCTGTTGACTCATAAATATTGTCAGATATTCTTCAGTGGAAATGGGACTTAGTGAATTAACATAATATATTGTGCACTACAAATATTTTCTGAAAACTGTAAAGATTGAATTCTAATTGCTTTTATTTTGGCAGAGAATTTCCCCTACTTTGGCAGTCTTTGGTCTATTAAAGATTTAGAAACAAAAGGTTTAATACTGGTGTTTGAGAATCAAATTTTGCTGCTGGTAAGACCTTGGCTGGAAGAGGTCCATATAACTTTGTCTCTTCTGCTTCGAACTGTATTCCAGTATTTGACATCTTGCTGATTTGTACATTATTATCCTTGTTCATATTGTAAAATTTTTTCCTAGTAAAGTAGAAATAATTGTAGTAAAACTAAAAAGATAAAATGACAAATAAATAAACAAATAGAGAAAAATAATGCCAAAAGTTAGCCTTTATTTTCACCAAATTCAGAAAATTAATAGTTACAGTTCCCACTGTGGTGATATCTCAGTCCTGTGGCATATATGTTGCATTTTGCTTTTTAGCACATGATATTAACTTTAATGCTTGAATACATTTATACAAAGCAGCTGAGTTAAAATTGCTTGGGGGAATATAATTTTAAATATGTTGTCTTTTGTGTGTGTAACACCACAGCCATAATGCCCCATTAATGTATTTTCCCCCATTTAATTACGTAAAGAATTGATTATTCTCCTTCTGCTGGGCTGTATACTGCACTGTAGAACAATTAGCTAGATTTTCAGCTAGAGAGAAGGTTATAACTCAGGTGAAATCTTGAAGCTACAATCGTTTGCAGAAGCTGAGACTGTCCTGGTATGATTAGCATGGAGGGGATACAGCACATTAACATCAGGATATTGCAAGGTCTTTACTTGCCTTGCAATAGACTTTCCCTGAAATTGGAATGTTAATTCTAGTCTCTTGGGAAAGGACAGCTGCCTGATTTTTTGTTCGGTTACATGGGTGTAAATCAGACAGGACTCCCTGAATTCAGTGAAGTTATTCAAGTATGACAAGCAATGGGATACCCTCATCAGGTCTGAAACATATTGTGTAAGATGACCTGAAATAAGCTTGTAGTGGAATAAAAGAAGCGCCTATAAAGTACTTTCATTTGGTGTATAAGAACATTTTTAAATGAGCACTCTTTACATTCTCTTCAGAGACAATCTTGGTGCAGTAAGAGCTGATAAGGTGCATTTTTTTTTTCTTTCTTGCCTCATAAATCAGAGGCTGATTAGAGGAACTTTGGAAATGATGTGGAACAAAGTCTGCTTTTAATGGTAAATATTTGTTGAGCTATTTATTCTTTGATTAAGTACCTTTTTAAACATACATCACCTACTTAATTTTAAAACTAATTATTGCAAACTGAAATAAAATGTATTTCAGGAATTGATATAAAATGTTGCTGTCTGTTTTTCAAGATATTGCAGTACAAGGCAATTTTGCAAAGTGGGAAGCAATGGTCCAGAGAGACACTGATTTCTGCTTCTTTATTGCACATGGTGCAGCTTCCCAGGCCTGGACTGTAACCATAGGTGGTGAGAGGGGTTGGCCAATTGTGGGAAATTTGGCTGGCCAAATTTGTCATTGCTGCTGATGCTCTAGGAAAGGAAGCTATTAATTCGCTGCAGTGAAATGAGCAGGTTGTGGAAATGGTTGTCAAGAGCGTGAAAGGGACATTTAGAAACCAAATACTCAGCTATAGCTGTGAACCTGGGCTATTTGACAATTTTATTTGCTGCCTAGCTTCCTGTGGCTGATGGCAGAGTTGAAGCCACTTGCTTTCATCCATTTCTCTATTTCCAAGAATATAAGAACAAAATCCAGCTGTGGTGAATACGAGCATAACACTGGAAATCATTAAAGTGACTGTGAATATGGAAAGGTCCTGGGTTATGTGACCTGCATGAAAAAGCAGATGACACTCATACCTTTTACTCCAATTTCTGTGGGGAGTTGCGTTAGATGAGGTCAAGCCCAGCAGAATTCGTTTTTTGTTCTTGTGTAACTGAATCACGTGCCTGTAATTTGCTACCACAAGAAACAAACCCAGTCTGAGTTATGGTTACCATACGCTGTGGTCTGACATACAACTTACATCAGATTGATTCAATAAAGATAAAAGAAATAAGTTTCCTTAATGCCATTACTTAGATGCTGTACCTTGAGTATGTAATATTTTATCCAAGCCGGATTCTCCTTTTTACTTTAGAAAATATTTTTTGCTTAAGAAATTACTTAACACTTTTAAGAATGCAAGGCTTAAATGTTCAAAGAGTTTCAAACACTGTTTTGTATATTTCTGAAGAATCACAGTATCACACAAGTTCTAATGCAATATAAACCGTAAAAGATCCCTTACAGGTAAGGATAGATCATAACTCCATACTGCCATTAATGAGTAAGAAAACACCAGATTTTAATTCTTTGTTGCATAAAAGCTTTTACCATCTTTAATAAAGGACAGATTGATTTTTCCCTTCTTACAAAATAATTCCTCACTGTTATTGGGAAGTCTGGCAAATATTTTATCCGCAATAAAGTCAGGTTAAATATTCAATGATATCAAAGGTAGTGTTGTTTCATTTTATTCATATTTGTATCATATTTCTCACCAAAATTGAATAAAATGATATCAAAGGTAGTGTTGTTTCATTTTATTCATATTTGTATCATATTTCTCACCAAAATTGATGTTTTAGCAGTCTACATTCAAATGTACAAGTGTGTGTATTAATTGAAAAACTATTTGATTTGTAAGGGAATAGTGTAAAAATGCAAAGATGTGTATTTTTTGGCCATTGTTTTGTGTAGTGTAAATTGGACGGAATCATGTCCAGATATAAAAATACCCTTGAAAATGTTGATATTGAAAACATCCCATTGATTCCCACTTTGGTGAGTCTCTACTGACGAGCTACGTAGGTAGTCAGCTACCATGTTTCCTATCTTTAAAAATCACAGAAAGCATAGTAAATATTGGCACCTGCTTCTCTGAGAATGAGCGTGTGAGAATAGAAGTGATGTACCCTGGGCAGCTGAGGGGCAGCTGAGTCAGGGAGTGAGGTCAGCAGTGTCTGAGTCTCCATTTCATGATGATCCCAGCATCTGTCATGGCAGGTGAGCACTTTCACCACCAGCATAAACTTTGGTTTACAGGTTCAGTGTGTTTTCATTAATTCATATGCATGTTTCTTTTCACACAGACAGGTTTCATCCATAAGAACTCTTTTCTCTTTAGAGACATATTAAAACCTACTGTCTTAAATATCCCAGGGGAAACGTACATGTTGATATGCAAGGAAACCACAGGACTTTTTGTGCCTTTTCCTGATGTATGCTCTGTCTCTGACTTTCGGAATGGTAGCCAGGCAAAGGCAAGACCCATAGCACAGCCTTCATCAGCCTTCACCTGGTTTTCTTTGGTCACACAAGACTCTGAAAGTTATGACTACCCTAAAGTTTCCATCAGGAAAAACTAGATTAATTCCAAGAAGCTGCTAATAATAACTTTTCACCTGCCCATAACTTTCCAAGACTATATGAGGGCATTTTATATCTTGGTACTGCATGTTATTTCTAAATGAACAGACTTTGCTGTAGTGACTTAAGTTAGGTGCATTCACCTAAACTATCAATTTATCAATTTATCAATTTATCAATTATCACTTAAAGAGATAAATGTCAGTTTCTCATTTAAAAGGGTAATAAGACACAGTACCAAAAATTTTAGGAGACTATTTCACTTATGTGAAACCCTTAATTATAATTTCACCCCTTACAACCGAGATAAACGGACAGATACAAAAGAGTTTACCTTCAGTTTAATAATTGAAACAAAGTAAAAGATAATAATAATACTAACGATGATAATAATAATTGTAATAATAATAATGAAAAGGAGAAAGAGAGAGATTCAGAAGTAATACCTGACATAGGTAAGTGACACATCATAAAATTGCTCACCACCTGCTGACCAATGCCCAGCTCATCCCTAAGCAGCCATCAGCCCCTCCTGGCTGCCTCCAGTTTATGTATTGGGCATGACATTCTGTGGCATGGAATATCCCTGTGGCCATCTCAGGTCACCTGTCCCAGCTATGCTCTCTCACAGCTTCTTGTGCAGCTGCTCTCTGGCAGAGCATGAGACACTAAAAATTCCTTGACTTCGGGTAAGCACTGCTCAGCAATAGGCAAACCATGAGTGGGTTATCAGCATTATACTGAACCCAAAACACAGCTCTGTACCAGCTACTAGGAAGAGAATCAACTCTAACCCAGCTGAAACAAAGACAATAGTGAAAACAAATGTTGTGTTATTGTATGGTAATTTTTGGTATGAAAATGAGGGAGGAATGGGCTCTTTATAGACTGGCTTAATCATGTGGCTGTTGACAATGACCTTTGTAATTGCCTGGCTACTGGGTTACCCCACTGTAGAGATTCTTAATTAACAGTGTAAAAATGGGAAACAGAGACTCAACAACCCCTTAGGTGTTTTGAGGGGAGATTGAGCACCTTGCCCATAAACTAGAATTGACTAATATTTCATCTCTCTAGCTGTTTTTATAAGAGGAACAAAAAAGTTTCATTTTAGCAGACAGTTTAAAGACTGTCATTCACCTAGATCTTGTCATTCTCTATCTTCTACTGTGTAAGCAAGTCATTAGAGGTGGGAGTTCTTATGACCTAACTTCACTCACTTAAAAATAGGTTTGAACTGTTTAGCTCAGCCACTTATAACACCATGGAGATACTTCCAAAGGCAGTATGTTCCTCACCTACTCTTTTTTTTTAAGTTTTAACTCTACATTTTAGCTTTTAAAAATTTTTTCTTCTCCTTAAACTCTAGTTGCTAATCATTACTTTGTATTAAGGGCTCTGTTAGTAGTTTTTATTTGTAGGAACCAAAATTGCCAAACAGGATTTCAAAGAGAAATAAGAGCAAGTTTATTATTGTTTATTATTACTTATTTTGAGAGATTGTGAAGGTAGGAGTTACCTGACTCAAAAGATGTAATTTTCTAAAAGTTACTTTTTTTTTTGTACTCATATGAATATGGTACTAATAAATAAAAACTTTCAATAAAACAGCATCATGTAGTCATAATCCAAGCTGTTACCTCTACAGACCCTTGAGTAAGCAGATCTGGGAAAAGGGAGAATCAGATGTGTTTAATCTGTAATAAACTATGTTTGAGAGTAGTGAAAATGGCTTAACTTAATGGTATATTCAGGATTGTGTTACGAATCAGTGTGTGAGTCAGAAACAGGTAAGATAGGACATATTCTTTCATATATGGGGCTTGTGGCTGCTTTATATGAGAAGTTCAGGTTAATGACTCTGTAGGGCTTGATACAGGATGACTGAAATTCTTGTCTGATATTTTAGGGTGACATGAAATTCCTTAGGCCTCCTCTTGTCCTGATGTTGAAAATTCAGTCAGAGTTGTGGGTTACCTGATACAATGATTAAAAGAAGATTATCGCAGTCCTTATTTCTTATTTTCTCTCTGTATTTTTCTTTTTTTTTCTTTGACTGTGTACTGAGTAGGAACAAAGCAGGCTTCTTCAAATTGTCACTTCTGTTTAAATTTTCCACTCTTCCCCTCAGCAGGCACTCAGTGATTATAAACACATTGCAGAAACTGAACTGAGGTGCAATGGTGCAGCAGAGGTGTACAAATATATTTTGAGTGACAAATGACAGCAGAAGTGCCATTACAAACCAGCAGTGCTGTTATGCTTACTTTACTGCATCTTGAATTTGTTGTTTTTCCTCTCTTTTTTTTTTATTTAATCACTCTCTTACTTTGGAGGGGGGAGACATTGCATATTAAAAGATGTTGTCTTTCATTTATCTTCTCACCTTTCATGCTCAGCATCTTGTAAATTTGTAAACTGGGAAGAAGAGAGGCTTTTTGTTGTATTTGCTGTCCTTGAGCAGTTAGTCATGATTTCTGCTGTCAAAATCTGCGCTGATGTTTACACCAGCAAATTGACTGTGCAGTATCATTAGATTAATGGGATGATGCTTCATACTTGTTTAAAACATTAGAAATCCCAGAACGCTTTTCTATTTAATTTTTTTAAAAAATAATTATCTAATTTTATATCTATCCTCTTTAATTTCCTTCATTTCCCTTCTTTCATTGTTATCTCCTCTCCTTGTGTTCATTACTAACTTCATATCCTTGTTTTGTCTAGTATCCCCTTTTTCATGACAACATTTCAACAGTTTTAATCCACTTTTTTATCTTTCTTGAAGTTAATTTGTCCAGTTTCAAATGGATTCCCTACAGTTTAAATATTGCACCTTTTAGACAGTTATTCATCCAGAAGGTTGTATGTGAGTCTATTGCCCAGGATAAGGATACTTACCAAACAATGTACTTACCAAACGTCAAACAATGGTCCATGCAAACATCACAAAGCCCATACAAACCAACTTTGAACAATATTTTTTTCATTTTGTAAATAAAGGAACCAGTGATAATTGCTCTCGATTTCTGATTGACAACCTGCTGGATATTACTGTTAATTTATCATGTAAAATTGTCTAATTTTTCCCTGTCTTCAGACCTCTGATTACTCTTAATTGTACCTTCCCAGACTGTACAAAAAGTTGTGCATTCATGACACATATTATAATTGTCGAAGTCTCTTAGTCGAAGTATATATATTTAATCCCTTGACCTGAATTTTGGTTTCTTAAGAAAGGTTGTTGATATCCTCTAATACAGTCTTCAGCTAATAGTAAGTGATAAAGTTCAACCTCCAAAAATATTTGCAAGTTATTTTTTCACAAAAATGTTATGCTATTCCAGATTAGGAACTTCAGAGACCACGGGTTACTAGTCAGTTGTAAAGATGACTTGAAGGGTAATAGCACATATTTTCCAAAATTATCTAATATTCTTTTGTCCCAGCTGAAGGCTCTCTCTGCCTCTCTAAAAAGGAAATATGTTTCAGTTTCCATGGCTTACCATATTCCAAGTGTTGTTAATATGTCTTGGACCATATTTGCATGAAATAGCAAGGAGAATATAAAAATGTTTGGAAAACACTGAACATTGTTATAGCTACCAAGGTAAAACATCTTGAAGTCTTCATGGATCTCCTCTGGCTTTTAGTCCCTCTTCTGAAAAATGAGCACATTTCACATTCCCTTGAGAGCCATCCATTTCTTTTAGTCTAAGCTTTTGCTAAGAATTTAGTTCATAGTGTTACAGAGATGAAAGAGTAATATTTTTTTCTGGTAGTAGTTTTTACCCAGAGGCTAAACAGATCCTGTGTGAATTTCAAACTGTTCCTCAGATCTGTAAGTTGAATTATTTTTAAAATCCTGTTTTTCTTTCTTTTTCTCTTTTCTTTCTTTTACAATATTCTACATCATGGGCAGTGTTATTAAGTCGATCTATTATTAAGGATGACTGACATTTTCTATTATAGCACCTTATTTTCAAAGGTCTGTAATTTTGACAAAGCATAACCACAGGGGGTAAAAATTTACTTGCCAAACACCTGCAAAATCTTGATTTCCTTCTTTCTTGCTTGCTTCAACAAAATCAATTCTTCCATTTCCTAACAATACGACATAAAGAAATATTGTTTTCATATATTACAAAAATTATTGCAAACATTTTTAAAGCAGGTCCTTGCAAATATTTTTAAAGAAGGTCTAGCACCTTCATTTGGAAAAAAAGTACTTGAAATTTACAAAAGGAGTTGCTTTTCTGGGGGAAAAGTTATTTACCATCCTTATGAAGATCTTCTAAGTGGGATTAAATCTACAAAACTTGGTGAAAAATTGAGAAATTGCTTCTTTATTGTGCTCAGTAAAAATGTTTTTGTTTGTTTGTTTTAAATTTTGGCCAAATTTGCACCTCACCTAAATTGCAAGTCCACCTAAACTGAGCCATCCAGTGAAAGCAAAAAAGTGTTGAAGCAATGCACTGTGAGCTGGATGAGCACTCAGGAAACATAATTATCTAATAAAGAATCATCTTCCTAAGATAAAAATGCATTCACAGCTCCCTACAATCTGAGAACACACCTGGTGTGTACGCTGAACTCTCAAGTCTGAAGGTAGGGTGGTGCATCAAACAACCAGGCTTATAAACCACTGACAAACACGAGCACAGCTTGGGCCTTCATAGTAGAAAATGATGTATTCAGTGACAAAGACAATTAGAAAATTCCCGTTCTCCTTTTCTGTGCCATCCTTATTCTCCATTTTAGTGTTCCCTCCATTGTACCTATAGAGCTGTCTGTGAAATCATGTTGTAAACTCTTCCATTGAGCCAATCTGGGTCCAATGTGAGAGAATTTAGTCTAGGAGATTATTTTCAAAAAGTTCCTTCTTTGCCACCCAGTTTTGGATAAAGAGCGCTCAGGCCCAACTTTCATTTTTATTCAAATTCCCTATGTTTTGATTTAAAGGAGGTATGCTTTGCATGCAGCAGGACTATAGTTACTGAGGAATATTACAGCAGAGTGACTACATCTCCATCTGAGATATGATTTATGATGTCCTTGGGTATCTGAATCATGAATATTAAGTGCTAATAGGCAGCATTGAGAAAGAAAATGATGTCAATATTATCTCTTTCTAAAGAAATCGTGAGTTAAATTAAGTCTTTAAATCAAAGATAAAACCACTTGAAGATCAGCAGAGATTCAATTTTGTAATTAGTAGATGGGTATTTTTTTCCATTGTTATGATCTATTTTATTTTCTCTTTAAAGTTAAGCTAAACTGACATGGAATTTAAGAAGTCCTAAGATACAGACAGGGCAGTTACAGGTATTTAAGAAATTCTGCATCTTTGAAAAATAATTGAATATATTATACACTTGCATTGCACACACTTACTGCTTAATAAATATGGGGCACTTTACAGCTCTTTCATATGCAAATTACACAAAATATATCATAGAGAAAGAACATGGACTTGGGTCTTATCACAAACTGACAGAACAAGAAAGTGGCAATCATAAATATTAAAGTCAAGTGTTACTCTTCTAGTTGCCTTTCAAGTAGCTAACAAACGAGATATTAACCAGTAACAAGTGGAATATCCAAGGTTGTTTATAGGTGAGGGAAAATCAACCACCCCACTTTTAACATTTTCTAAGCACACTTTCTGCAGCACTTTGTTCTATACAAGGAAATTCTCTACATTCTGCTGGGCAAATTTTTATGAGCAGTAGGAGAGGATTGTCTTGCTCCCTGGAAAACATCAGCACAGCCTGATGTTAACAGCAGGGGGCTGGAAATTCTTATTTATTCAACTCTGTCCGTTTAATATTTTTGAGCAAAAGGTGATTTTTTGTAATAGCTTGTGTCACAGCCCCACCAAGCTCTCTGCTGTGTATCAACTCAACCACAGAGCTAGAATAGAAGAATGCAAATATAATAAGTATAAAACCTCTTTGAAATAAAACATGGAATGGCTGTGCTGTGTAGACGCATATTACCGAAGAGGTAGTTCCCTACTTTCCGCTGTTGCATTAAATATACCCTGTATTCTATGAACTGACACAGGAAACTACTGTAGGAACTCCTGTTTCTTAAATAGATGTCACAGTCTGAGAAACACAAAATATTTTGGCATTAGAATAATTTGGTTTTGTGACCCAAAAGTTACCCCTTGATAGTTTTACTAGCACTACATTCCATCATTACATTGCTCTTCTCTGTACATGGATGCATGTTATGTAATGATGTTATTTCAGGTTTTATATCCTTTAAAAATGTATTATTAAAAGACATTATTATACAAATGGCTTGAACATAAGGCAATATAACATATCACTTTTTTTAGCTGTAATGTGGTCTTAGTGCAGTTAACCTCCTCACACACTATTCCCCTGCATCATTTTAGTTGTTTACTAATCAAGAATTTCTAAAAATAAAGACCACAACCAGAACTAAAAATATATTTTTTGGATAAACCACATTATTCATCAGCTCAATGCTGCCTAGTTCATAAAAGGAAGCTTAGGTAAATAGTTACCTAATAAAATGCTATGTTTAGAGTAGTATTTTGGAAGAGACATTTAAATAACAGCAAGTAAATGCAAAATTATCTCCTGGCATTCACCAGATATATACTCTGCCAGTAAATCAGATCTTCTGTCATAATGTTTGTGATGACACAGAACTCAGATATCTCAAACAACACTACACAGAAGTTCAACATTTACTCAATTGAAGAAAGAGACCATAAGCTATGAATAAAATATTGCACTTTTAAATTATTTTTATTTTATAGTTTTATATCTTTCAAGGAATGTTATTTTTTTTTCTCTTGTATGAATATTGTTTCACTTAGGCTTCCTGCTTGAACTGGGGGATCACAGAAAGTTATCCCTCGACAAGGACCTTTGAACACAGCTGGTCAAGAGTGCTGCCCCCACAGCGGCCTCAACTGTTCAGGGGGAATAACCCTCACCTGGCTGGCTTGTTCCTCTCAGGTATGCCTCTGCTGGGAAAGGGTGCCTCTTTGGGAAGCATTCACTAGTGTTATTCTGTAAGAAACAATTCTTGGCAACTGCACTGAAAGTGGATGTCTAAAAACTCCAGGAGAGATTATGTGGCTTTTACACTCCACTGCCAAATGCCTGGCCTGATTTTACCACATGGGAAATGTGAATCTCCAGTGGTATCAGAGTCCACATAAGAGAACTGTAAACCCCATTGGCAGAAAAGGGAAAATGCTCATCAGACTGCTGGCTTCATTGTTGTCTCTGAGTGCTTGTTTAAGAGAAGGACATTAGGACTAGAAAATTGATTAGGTCTTCAGATGTATTATTAGTATTTTCAGATCAAAATTGAGGTGGTACTTCTTGCCATAGCATTTCAACTCATGTTTTAAAAAACTGATATTTTAAGTTTTCTTGGTATAACAGGGAAGATATTAAGGACATGTTAATTTTCATACACCATACTTTTGATACGTTTCCCTCAATGCCTTTTATAGTATTGCGAAATTCAGTGTAAAACATAGCAAGGGAAAAGGTATTTATCTTCCAAGAACTAAAGGTAAATGTTTCTCCTAATGACAGGAAGTTTACTTTCTGTCTCCACCCTGATGTGTGAAACTTCTTATTTCTCATTATATATCCCATTCAATGTCGTGTCACATGATCACAACCAAACTCATTGAAACAGTCATATGATATTACTGTGACACTCATGTTCAGCTTCAGGGCTGAAGAGAGTATTGCCCTAGACAGAACTAACATGCAATAATATTGGAATGATACTCAAGGAAAAGAAGTAATTGCTAAACTCGATAGAAAACCCCCTCCATTTGTTAATGAATCTCTGTATAAAATAAAGTAATTCACAAAAACAGATGTGTATGAATTGTTCAAAATGCTTTCCTTAACCTGATGCCCTTCTAGTTAAGAGGCTGGTTTCTGATTTAGACTTAAGTTCACAGAATTGCAGAATGGTTGAAGCTGGCAGGGACCTTTGGAGACTTGTCTACTCCAAGTCCCTGCTCAAAGCAGGGTCAGCCAGAATAGGTTGCTCAGGGCTGTGTCAAGATAATTTTTTAATATCTCCAAGAACAAAGACTCCATGGCTCCTTTGGGCAACCTGTTCCAGTGTTTGACATCTTCAAAGTAAAAATTGTTTGTTTCTTCTTTTCTTGTATTTAAATAGAATTTCCTGTATTTCTTCTTGAGCCCATTGCCTCTTGTCCTTTCTCTGGGCACCACTGAGAGGAGTCTGGCTCTGCTCTCTTTTCACCCCTGCTTCAGGTATTTGTATACATTAATTAGGTATACCCAGAGTCTTCTCTTCTCCAGCTAAAAAGTCCCGGGTCTCTCAGCTTTTTCTCAGAAGAGAGATGCTCCAGACCCTTGATCATCTTAGTGGCCCTTCACTGGACTCTCTGCAGTATCTCTATGTTTCTCCAGTACTGGGAAGCCTGGAAGTGGACCCAGCACTTCGTGTGTGGCATCATCAGTGCAGGACAGAGAGCAAGGATCTCGCCACTCAACCTGTCGGCAATACTTTTCCTTACACAACCCAGGATGCTCTTGGCCTCCTTTGCTTCCAAGGTGCAGTGCTGGCTCACAGTCAGCTCTTTGCAGCTCTCAAAACCAAAGCCAGTTAATTGTATGGGAGGGTTTGGAATTAAGTATCATCTGAATGGGTTACTTTAACCTGTCTTTCCTTCATATTTTTTTTAGGCAGACATCCCAGATGTCCAAATTAACAATTATTTATAGAAGTTGTAATGTCCTCACAAGAAGAATTTGCAATTTGTCCCAGAAAGCTGTGTAGCATGTTAGTCCGTGATCTGGCATTCAGGCATACCGAATCCTTTAAATTACATATTAGAAAGCCAAGTTCCTAACTTTGAAATAAATTTATTGACTTGAAGTGCCATAAAAAAAATTAGTGTCTCATTTTTTTCCTAATTGGAAAAGTCTGGTCTTCAACTATCTTTTCAATGAAGATGTATTCTGAGAGTGTGTTTTGATGAATTGTGTCTCTTTGACAACTAAGCAATTCAGTGAAATTATGAATTTGACAGTTACACACATACACATAAAGAAGAAATAGATGCCATAAATGTTTGCTGAGAATTAAATATCTGGATCTATTAGAAATACGAGTCAAAGGTCTACAGTGGGAAAAATCAATATGTTTCATTACCTAAAAGTGAGTTACTTTGTGGGTGTATTCTAAAACTGAACAAATAAGAAATAACCTGTAAAAAATAAAGATTATATAAAAGACCTCCACATTTATATGATCATTTAAAAAAATGATTTAATGCTGCTGGTAGTGATTCCTTCTGTTTTGTTTGAATTAAAGTGTTTGTGTTGATTCTGAGAGGAAACTGAGGTGTTCAAGCACAGACAGGTGTGTTTTGGTGATTTATTTCGTATTGCCTCTTCTTTTTAGTTTTGAAACAAGCAATAATGAACTCCTTCCAATTCCATTGTAAGCTTAGGCCAGGGCTTTGTATTCTACAGCCCACTCATCACACATAATGATATGGGGCAATTATATGGTATAGCTTTCTGCCCATAAGGAACAAAAGGGACAATATTCACATTTTATTTTTGATTCTCAGGCTGTATTGAAATTGTATACAAGGAATTTTCCTCCTGGTCTGATTCTTAATGAGCATAATAGCTTCTGGAATTCATGCCAGAGTACTTAAAGGTGGTAAATTTGATTACATTATAAATATCTCCCTAGAATGTTTTTGCCTCTGCTACTTAAATATGCTTCTAATTTCACAGAAAATGCTTGTGGTTAGTGCTTTGGGGTACTCCTGAGTTATGTTCCATCATTATCTTTCAGGGATGTACTTGTGTAGCATGTAAAACCCAGAGATGTTAGATGTGGTGTTAAAAATTCAAATTTATAAGTCAAGGTTCATGATTTACAGTTTATGAAGATTCCTTCCCACTGTGTTACTACTTGGCAATACGGTAGAGCTTCAAGAACATGAGGGTACAAAGTTATTTACAATCTTCACATTGCTAGTGCAGGCACCCTTGGAAGGTGCCCTTCATAAGCAGGAGTCACGATGAGACTGCACTATGAATTCTTATCCTGCCCTTTTCTGAATTTGTCAGTATGGAAGCCTTGTTCCGTCCACAATGTACAGAGGCTAGGGGCAGGTTAGGGATTCCAGGAATCCCACACTTTATGCTTACAGGTCCTTCTGTCACTGTTAGCCACGTTGACCTTGTAGTCCCCAGAGATCTGCACATAACGAGGCTCCCAGATGCCCCATCTCAGCTTTGACAGCTGAATAAGAAGGAGAACCTCAATTTGTCTGATGCCTTCAGAGGATTCTAACTTTTGTCGTGCCTGTGAGGCCAGCATCTGTTGCTATGACACTGCACTAGAGTTAGCCTTGCAGCAAGCACAGTAGTTTCATGCCTTGCTACATAAATAGAATTAAACTATTCTTGATGAAATATGCTTTTCTGTCCAGCTTAAATTGGACATTGTTTCTCTCCTGTAGAGAGTTCTATCTTTTACTTCCCCATCTTGAAGGAAACCAATTTCTTAGGAGCATCTCTTAAGAGATTCTGAGCACACAAAATAGACCTTCTTAAGTCCATGTTCCTTGAATGCTGTTTTCCTTCCAGCTATGTCTGTCTATGATACCACCTGGTGCTTCAAAAGTGACAGTTGTCTAGAGTTAAATCCTCTGTGTACTTCTCCATTGTGTCCTCAGGGATTCTCTAGATATGTATTAAATTGTATACCAAGCCTGCTCCATCAGCCCTGTACACTCTAAATCCTTCTCCAAATCTTTTGCTCACTTCATCTATCTAATGATTCTATAGCTAATTCACACAATTTTTCTAATTTGAATTTTACTAATCCTAATGTATCTTTAGCCCTAGGTATCTGCTCTCTTAGAGGAGATATTGAGTTGTCCAAACAGCAACAGATATTCTTCACCACTCAAGAGCTAGAAGGGACTACAGTGATTTGGACTTACATGCCAGCCATGGGCAAGGCAGTGAAGAAGGAAAGAACACAACTGGAAACAAAGATGCCCCAGAAGTCTAGTGAATTGCAAGTCAATTTGTCAAATGGGTTTTTTTAAACCAGATTTAGAAGAGACTAGTGTGTTAAAGATTTGGGTCTCATAAGCAGGCCCAGAGTAATGCTGAAAAGAATTCAGGGATTCTTTGACCTTAGTTTCTTAAAGACCTTATGTTTCTATGCAAGTCTTATAGAAACCTTGTGTGTGTCTCCTGAGTGTAGCTCAGTTCAGGCACAAATGGAGGGACAAGACTTGAAAGGGAGTTGGCAGAGGGACTGATAAAGACAGTCATGTCAAGAAAACATCCTTAATAAAGAAATATCTTTTTATGCAGAGGCATTTCAATCATTCTAAACATACTTATCATTTGTCACAACATTTCAAACTTGCTTAGAAGGGAGGAAAATTCACAGCAGTGCCAACACTCCTGTCTGTTTGACTAAGACTGATTTCTATTTCAGTTTCTGAATAGCAATTTCTTGAGCTGTCAGACAAACACAGGTTGTGTGTCAGCTGCATGGAATGTGATTCTCCATATTTCGGTACAAAGACTGGATGCATGTTACAGCTGGATGGAACACAAGACGGAATTTGATCAAAACATTTCATATAAAAAAGGACACTACAAAAGACCTACTAAGTCACAAAAGCACTTGAAGGAGGTTTCATGGGGACTTGACAGATTAAAAGCTGACGGCACAACTGTCACAGTCTTAGCAGAAATCCAGTTTGATCTCATTAACAACAAAGAGCGAGGGACGCACAGGAACAGTAATGAAAACACATGAGCAGTAATGAAAACAAATTCAGAATATAATGGAAGTGTCATTTGTGTGTTCCTGTATGAACAGGCCATAGACTAACCCAGAAGAGGAGAAAAAGCTATTATAATGTATAAGATGAATGAGTTAATGAAACTCAGAACTTAGCCTTTTTAAAAAAAACTTTTTGAAACAGATTTTTGCACTAAATCTATATCTACAAGGGAGTTCGTGTCATAATAAATTGTATCAAAACCATGGGAAATTTCAATAAGAAAATTCCAAAAGACAAGGTGGTTGAATTTAAAATGTTTTCAATTTTTAAAAAGATTTTTGCTCCTGTCTGTCCAGCTCAGAATCAAAGTGAATGAATTTTTAACTTCTCTGCTTGGTATAGGTGAGATAACTTCTTAATAAGCCAGCTACTAAAAAACCCTACAAATACTTGGCAAAAAGAAGACCATCTTTTATGTGCTCATGCATTATATAAGACTGTAAATCCAAACTACTTAATATGAAACCATATCTCTAAGTGTGTAGGGATGCTTTGTATTTTAGTTTGATAAATACCATTTGATGTTTTAGAAATAAAATATGATGGAGTAATTTAGATTTTCATGTTTGTGGTTTTTTGCATGTGCAATATACCTTAGTTTCCCCCAAAAGCATATTAGTGATTATTACATTTTATTTCATTTATCAGTCCTTAAATTAAATTTTAAAGAACAAAATAGAAATCAGTATCTGCTAAATAATTTTTGAGATAGGCATCTCTAGAAATGGTGCCTAGTTGTCTCATTTTGTCACTTAGAGAAGGAAACTGTAAAATGATGATCCCAATTTTATGTAAAAATTTGAGATTGAAAGCTGGACTAGAGATCAAGGTGGTCTCTTAGTACTTTTTTACTGTAAATAGTCCTTTTGTGGTGCTTTAAGATGTCATGTGGACATGTAGTATTATCTTATAAAACTATAGCATAAGCTTTAAATAATAGAAATAATAGTTTTTATTCCTCTCATGAAAAGGTGCTTCTGATGTTCCTAGTGTGACTCATTAAGCTTCTTAACAGATCTTTTCCTTTGCCATGAATTTTTAAAACTATACTTCACAGCTACACAGCTTCTGATGCAATCAGAGCATTGCCTCTGATCCTGCTTAGTCCTGTCCTACTCTTGCTTTAATAGTCCCCAGGCAGTGTGTGTTTCATTTGAGCAGAACTTCCTGAATAGGAACTTTTAGGGTTCTTGTGTTTTTATTCTAGTTACTGGATACTTTTATTGTGCAAAATAAAAATATGTCAAAACTACTCAGACAGCTCTTCCTTGAGCAGGTGATGGAGAGGCAGGCTTTACTAGTCCTATACCTCTTGGCTTCCATGGATCAATTTGTTTGCCTAAATAAAGGAGTGCAGGGTCATCTGGGATTCTTAAGAGTGTCTGACTCATCCCAATGGGTCTAGTAGCAGGGGCAAAAGGCCTAAGAAAGACCCATTGAATGGACAGGAAAAACACAATAAAGCCTCTGAAAACGTGGTAGATTCCAACTTTTAGGCAACTGGACAGCACCTAGGTTCCTGCGTTCCTAGTATTTAAATGGAATGTTATATTTTTTCAGCAGTGTTCACTAGATTATAATATTTATTCCTCTAGAAAGAATAGATGTGTTATTTTTTCCCATCAATGGACATCAGCTTCTGTGGGTCAAAGTGGCAGTCTGTACTATTTCAGGAGTTACTATTTCACAGCTCCTGGGCTCTTACATGGTCATATACAGACAATGAAGGATGACATGCACGTTTTAATCAAGCCCAGAATTCACAGGAGGGTGTCTGGGAAGTGTGCACTCAGAGAACGACCAGGATGTCTGAGGAAAAGGTTGAATGCTCAGAGAATCACTGTGGCCTTTGTATAATGTCCGTTCTATAACATTACTCTTAACCAGAGTCAGCCCATTTGCTTGAAAAATTTTAGGTTAAAAACTTCAATACTTAGCTCTGTGATCATAGACCACAGTCTGGAAAGAAAGTGCCACTTTATTGTAACATAATACTACTACTGAATGCATATTCCCATGTGCACATTGAAGCTGCATCTGAGGTTGGATTTATGTTTTTGTAGTCAGAGGTCTGATTTATTTGCTTGTTTTTTTATTCCATCATTCATATATTTTTGTGACCTTCAAGGAAGCCATCTCTCTGGTTCCAAGAAATTTTGACATATATTTTTAATTTTCAAAGAAAAATGAGAGGGCTGCTCTATAGTCTGCCACACAATTGTATTATATCATCACAACAGGTGTGCATGATGTGTTCATCATGCAGAGGCACGGGTGTTGTGTATGCTTGCAATGTCTAATTGATCAGTGCTGAAGAATGGGTTAAAAGAAGATAAATTTAATATTACCTCCTCTACACTCTCTGTAGAGATTAGCATCTAAAGCAATATTCATTCGTCTCCCAAAAGAAATCTCATTTGAGACTTAAAGCTACACCCATATTGACTCATTGGGTGTAGCTGTAAATGGATGGCGAGCACAGAGTGAAACATTAACATGTCTGCTTCTTCTTAGACTCTGCAAACAAGCAACATCAGGTCCCCATTCAACTGTTGTGACATTTCAAGCTAGAGCTAGTAAAACACAAGAGAAGAAGATATCTATAATAAGAACAATGATATAAAGTAGCATAAGATAAGCAAGTATTTGCAAATCTTTACCGAATGTCAAAGCTATTTAGTAGCATCACCTGTAGGGCAAAAATCGAAAAAGGCATGCTCTTTATCTCCATAGCTGTGATTTTCACAATGATCAGAAAACTTCAGGTCAATTCTAAAAATAAAATATGCCTGCAGCAGTTAGCCAGGATTTGTGTTTAATTCAAGTCACAGCAGTTGCTGAGGTGGAAGACATTGGATGGCTCTGACCTCCCATGGTTAAGAATCAGGACCACTTAAAGTGTTTGGTTGAGGTGGTGACAGCAGTGAGATAAGGGTCAGATCAATAAAAATCTTTAGTATAAATTGTAAAGAAAAGTTTCAAAGTACCTCTTAGCAAGAACTGTCAAATCTTTTATATGCTGACACCAACAATGCAGACCAACATGTAAGACAATGATGCATTAATCAAACTCCAGTGGTATATTGTGAAGAATAAGTGCGTGATAACTACTGTACCATAAATGACCTTGCTTCAAATGCTCCTTGTTAGTTGGTGTAATTGCCAGTCCTATTGTTTCTATTCTGAGTTATTTCTGCTGTACTGCAGAAATGTCATTTTGGGTAGATCTGAAAAGGGAGCTGAATTTACAGCATGTATGAAGGATTAGCACTCAGCTGTACAAGTTTCCCTTATTCTGCATTAGCAGTGATACGTAAGATGTTGTTGCTGTTATAATTTAAAAGGCGATTTGAAAATACACCGCTTTTTAAAATTTTCTGTTACTTACTGAATGAAAATGTTAAGGGTCGCCAACCTGCCAGTTTGCCTCTTACTGCAACAGAGTGGAATTTGCAATGGAAATATAACAGGCGATTGTAAAATGGGAAAATCCTTTGTGCTAAAGCAGAACATTGAAAAATGTCCATATCCTTCTTAGAGACATATATTTTTTAACACTTAGACTAAGCAGAAAGATAGATTGTGAAATATTCATAGATTCTCACTGTCCATGTTACTAAAAAGACACCAGATACTGTTATATAGTGACTTTCCACTTCATTTAAAAATATTTCAAGTTATTATATTAATGAATGCATTGCATTTCTGTATTTGCTAATCATGATAGAATGTTAAAATGATTTTTTATAGGAATAAACAAATTTACTCCCAGGTTTTGGCATATCTTTTCTTATTCTGTAGATTTCAGGTAAGATTTACCCTCTTGGCATGTGGAAATGAATCATCCTACTTTGAGGGGCATTACTAGGACAGACTCAACATAGAATTGGTAGATGCAGCCCCTTTCAGGACACTTTAAGCTAAAGGTTGAAGTTAGGTCACGGTACCAACTGTTTGCACCAGTTTCCTAGCCAGCAACACAAAATTCTGGAAGCAGATTTATAAGACCAAATTTTCCTTCCACCCTTCATGAGCCTTACACTCATAATTTTGCAGTTGCAGTTTTGCAGACACAACTTACATACAGCAAACATGGGTACAATTTAATGTGCTTTAGCTTTTTGAAAGTCTGCCTGCTCTTACACATTTACCTGTTAGGTCTCATCTACAGGGAAAATTTCCCCACTTTAACCTGAGATGTTAATTTCCATGGATTTCAGGAATCCAGAATACATCCTTTCTAGTTAAATTTATAGATCATAATTTTGACTAGTTTAGAAAAGGCATGGAGTAAGCTGAAAAAAAAAAAAAAGACAATCCAGAGTCAAATTTAGGATGACTGAAATAAATTACAAGAATATTGCTTTTAGGTCAGACTAACAATAAAGAGCCTATAAGCACTTAACACTATATTGAATTATTAACATATGACTTCCATATAACTGCTCATAAGCTTGAAGTTGGGCATTCCCTCAAGTGTCTGCAGAATCAAGAACTAAGTGTTCTGAATTCAGCTCATAAATTCAAAGGCAAGGCTAGAGTCCAGAGCCTGAAAAGTTAGCTCATCTAGCAGTAACAGAAATATATATGCTTCATGCTTGTTTGTTTTTCTTTCTTATGTATGTGTGTATGAAATTCTCCCTTGTTACTAGTTATTTCACAGTATGAAGTGTTTTTAATTTGTCAAAATAATAAAAAAATATAAATCAGAAGAATTGCAGGTTTTGAAGAGGGTTTGGGGAGTGGGAAAAGTCAAGAAAATGACAATCAATATTTCATCATCATATCTCTTGAGGCTTCTAAAGCACAGTTTACAAAGTATAAGACTTTTTAAGACAGAAAAATGTTGCATATAAAGGGCATTAAAAGTGAGCATTTGCCAATTTCTATTAAGAAAAAAGCATAGCATATATTTTCTGCTGAGTAGCTTTATGTTTCAATAATTTAATATACCCTCTGCACACAAAAATAGTGGCTACTTTTTCTATTTTCATTGCTTTACACTGAGATGTAGAGAAGAAACATGAAAAAAATATAGTCCCAGTGCACTACATTATATCAACATCTGACTTGCACTTCCCTGCCGATAGAAGTCAGGATGTAGAACCAGCATATCTACTCATCCCAAGAAGCCTGGTCTGGAGGAAGGTGTCCTGCTCATGGCAGGGGGGTTGGAACTAAGTGATCTTTAAGGTTCCTTCCAAGCCAAACCATTCTATGATTATGATTTTTGCCTATAGGAAAGCTGTTGTAAGTGGATGCCTCAAAGTGAGCCGAAGCAGAGAAAATGAAAGGTAGAGTAAGATGGTCTGTGGTCCACTGGTGTTACTGTGGCAGGTTTATTTTATACATAGCACATAAGAAATGGTACATGTGCATTTTGGGCAACCTAAACATGACTCCTTTACATTCATAGGTGGGTGCTGCCAGTGCTGTCTTCTGTGTGGTTGTAGGAGTGTGTGGATAGTGCAGAAGAACACGATTCTCTTGCGTTTAACTAACTAGCTGCAAATTGCTTCTTCACTAGGGAGATTTGTAGCTGACTAATTGTGGCATCTTCTGGCTACATCTTGCAAAGTAAATATGGTGCCAGAGTTTTCTGCCTTTTATGCCAGCTAGCACAATCTGGCCACATAAAAACTAATAAAATATTTTAGACCTCAGGCTGGGGCAGTCTCATCCAAACTGCTTACTGGGAATGGTATCGATCCTACGCTGACTGTTAAATCATAGCCAGAAATAGTTTGGGAGATTTGGCCTTGACTGAAATTCTAAAAACCTAATACTGGTAGTTATATTTTTGTTACTTCAAGTACATCTGTAGATTGCTTAATTTTTTAGTGGACATGCAACTTTAGAAGGGAATTCCTCTCACTGATTTTGGGAATGAGATTCAGCTGTAGATTAGAAAAACCTAATTAATTTGTTGGCATATAAACATCCACATGAATGCTGATTATCTACACTCCAAATATGGACAGAAAAAGTCAAACTGGTAGTTATTGGTGCCTATCCATCTTTTGGTGAAGAATGATTTGCAGTCAGTCATTGACCACAGACTGGGGGAAATCAGTGCATTTTTTGAATCCTAATGTATATAAGAAATCCACAAAACTATACCAAATATGAAAGGAGCCTATAGGATGCTCAGGCCTCTCTGGAACAGCAGCTGGAGACCAAATAGGATACACTGGGGTATTTCAAATAACACTATATACGTTTTTTAGGCAGCTGAATCCAGCTTGGTCACTTTCAGAAAGCAGTTCATATAATCTATTCCAGACTCTTCCTTGAAGATGGGATAAATCAGTCTATGGAAACTTTTAATTGTTCCAATAATTAGAAAGAAAACCTGGCATAGTCTTAACATTACTACCAGCTGAGTGACGTCAACTGAAATGATCTACAAGCAAATAAGATCATTACTATATAATAAATAATATAGTAAATAAGGTCATTACTATATTGAAAACAAGTATGTGTTTTAATAATTTTGCTGGTAAATGAAATTTGTAATGATTCTGCTTCCATTCTAATATATAAGAAGATAAGTGGTGATATGTGGGAAATGATGAGAAAAGTGGTCTTGAACATGTACAATGATAAGAATTAATTTCTGACTTTTTTAACAATAGGATCATCTTACACTGTGTTACTTGCAAAGATCTCTGTTATCAGCTCAGGAAGATCTGAGCTTCTCTCATCACCATTTACAGGAACATGAAAGGCAGACTTCTAAGTGGTATGGGTATGACTGCCTAGCTGATTAAATTCTGTTCTCATTATGCCTTTTGGACAGATTCACTGCTAAATTCAAATTATAGAGAGACTATTTGGATGTAAGTAATACATTTGTGGGTTGGTTTGGTTTTTTCTGTTTTGTTTGGCTTCTGAACTGCATATAGGTGTCAAGACTTTGGCAGTGGAGTGCTGCAGAGGTGTCCTCCATGGGAAGAGGTGGAGGGGAGAGGGGGCTACCCCATGCTGGGCACATCTGGTTCCAGCTGGTTCCAGCTGACTCTGCAATGGACCCACCATAGGACACAGCTGAGCCCATCAGCCAAACTGATGGCACTTCTGTGAAATAGTATTTAAAAGGGCAAAAAGCAATTGCCAGGCAGAAGAGGGGGAGTGCCAAAATAGCGGGGAGCAGCAGAGGGAACAGCAAAGTTAGAGGAGGTGTTCCATGGAGTGGATATCCACTGTAGCCTGTGGAGGAACCACACCAGAGCAGATTAGCATTTCCTGAAGAAATAGCAACCTTTGGAGGACTCATGCAAAAGCTGAGGGGTTTTTTTGAGCAGGGCTGCATTCCTTGGGAAAGCCAGTGATGGAGCAGGAGAAAGTGTGAAAGCAGTGGAAGACAGGACCCATTATGTATTGACCTTAATCCCTCATCTCACTCCCCCCCTGCACTGCTCGGGGCAGCAGAGAAGTCAGCAGTGAAGGAGTGACTGGAAAAATAAAACTCCTTAGCACAGTGTTAGCATTAAGAAGCAGCATTCTTCATTTGTCCTGATGTACAGGGGATAACCCCACCTACTGTACATGCTGATTATAGAAAAAACTCCGGTTTATATACTATACTTTCCATACATATTCATTGCATTTCCTGGAATAAATGTACATCTGATAATCATTGGCATGTGTTCCCTCCCCTCTGCACATGAGTTCTGCTGTCCTGGGGGTCTCCTTGGTGGTCCCTGGTGGTTGCCAACCCCAAAGTCATACCTGACCTCCTAGTGAGCTGGTGAAAGTTGGCATAACTGCGTTGGTTGCTTTCCAGTTCTTCCCACAGAATAAACATTGTGAGGTTTCATAGGCCAATGGTTTTTAGAGAATAAGCATTGTATTAAGCCACCAGGTGCAAACAATTCTTCATCTGGCAACAGGCAGAGCCTGGAAGAGGTGGAAGGAAAGGTGCTGTTTAATGTTTGTATTTGTTTCTCACAACCCAATTTTTTTTGTTTAATTGACTATACATAAATTTTCTCCAATCTGAGTCTGCTTTGCCTGCAACAGTACTTGGTAAGCAATCTCCCTGTCCTTATCACACCTCATGATCTTTCTCATTCTATTTTCTTCCTGTTCCACTTCCCTTCTGAGGAGGAGGAGCGAGTGAGCAGCTGGGTGAGCTTTTGGCCGTTTGCCAAGGTTAAACCTTTGTACTGTTTCAAACACAGTTGAGATTATCATGGAATAGAATGTAATTTGTACTTGCTACTAATGTAAAAAACATCCCTTAAAACATTACATAGTCCTGAATTTATTCATGACCTCATAATTAACACTTTCAGTGCACACTGATTATGTTTCCTAAATCAGGGCTAAAGCACAGGAGCAGCCACTATGAGCTTGACTCGCTGGTCCATACATAGACATCTTATGCCATATAAACTGCTCTGGGGGGCACCTGGCTCTTCAGAAGGGCACGTTTTCTGTGTGTTCTCTGTCTTATCTGAGAGTTACATGGACACGTCTTTCATATTTTATGATACTTGACATCACACCAGATACTATCAGTTGGTAAATTGAATATCTCTTTAGACTCTGCTAACCAATAGACTACATTTCTTTGGACTAACCTAGCAAAACTTTAAACATCTAAGTGTGGTCACTTGTGTTTAAGTAACAATATCAAAATGACAGTTACCCTTCTTATCCAACCCTTTGTGCCCTGTTTGGTTTTTGTTTTTTTCTGCTTGTTTTGTTGACAAGCTTGGCTCATTGTAGATGTGAAAGATATGAGGTCAGTACTTTATTTAACTTGGCAGTTAAATTTTTCTTGTCCAAATTAACAAGTGTTTCCAAACTGGGAGTTCTATTTATTGAACTAACTGAAAAAAATATGGTCAAAATTTGGATGATCTGCGTTGGTTGTACATCTCAGAAAACTTATTATCTACATTAAAATACATTCTGGCAAATTCACTCAGCCTTAGGCAGAATATTATGTACATAGATGCCCTTTGTAGTTTAAAAGTTTTGGAAATATGCTTTAAGTAAGTTAGAAATAATCATCTTTAATTTAGCCTGTAGGTCTTTTCAGCATGACTCATACCATCATCATTATCTTACCCTTACAGCATTACTAAAATACTAGTGCAATTAAGATGAGTATCTTACAAGATTTCTCCCAAGGAAATTTATTATAGAAAAAGGATACTTTCCCCTTTTTGACAACATGAGACATAACTTTCCTTTATTTTCATAAAATTGACAATATATGACTTTACTATATGATAAGGAAGTATTCTATATGATTAATATGTTTAATTACAATGCTAATAATTGCAGAATACCAAATGGGTAAAACTACTATGTTATGAATAATGTGACTTCACAGTCAGAATTAAAATGCTTAATAGAGTTGCTCCAATGTCAAGTTCTAATTTCAATCAAGTATACATCGTTATCAAGGAATCTAAAAGGGGCCAATATTTTAAAAGACATAAAAGGCAGATAGCAAGATAGAGAAATAAGCATGCGCACCCATGCTTGCAAGTTGAACTGCCTTTTCCCACAGTTTTACAGAAGTATTAATATTGGTATCAAACAAGAGCCAAATCAGGTGTGCATGACATCACACACCTCTGAGACTTTTCTTTCTGGCAAACTACATAAAAAATATTAAAAAATACCTTGATGTCCACAACCAACTTCAGGGGAAACACAATCATTTTCATCCAAACACGTGAAAAGTGGTTAGCTTCGTTGTGTTAAAGGAAGTTTTAAATCAACCGTGGTGACTAACTGCATTGTCACCAGTGTGACCAGTTTGTTTTACCACCTCAAGAAGAGCAGAATTTTTATGTTAAGGTCTTCACTGTGTTTATAGTCATAGAAGAATATGTGGAATTAGTGTACCTGAGAACAAAAGTTACCACTGGACTTTTAGTGGCTGTTTTGTACTTTTTGTCCACATAGTAAAAGTCATTTTATGTACCATCAAAAAGACTGAGACACCTGCATATTCCCTACACTTGATATCTCAACATATACATGCAATCATCTTTGTTACACTCACAACAAAATATAAGGTTTTCTTAAGATCCCTGTTATTTTGTCAGTTTGTTTTGCAAACAGACATTGATGAGAGTATGATTAGGTGATAAAAATGAAGAGTGACTAATGATATTCCAGTGTAACAGTTAATCTCTTAAATTTCTATTGATTTTTATGTTTTGATATCTATTCTACAATTAAGTGCCCAAGGTGACAGAGCAGGAGGTGCCAGAAAAATTAGAAAGGAAAATATTAATAAAATAAAAGCTAGCACCGAAATAGAAGTTTTTGATTTTGGAAAACCTCATGATTTTTAGAGTTAGTATTAAGGATACTCCTGACACTGACTTTTGACAAAGTTGTATTAGGAATATAACACCCAACATCAACATACAGCATCTAGCTTTGCTTCTCAAAATGTTAGTTTTATATTGCAAAAATTAACAGATAATTTTATATTACCTGTGGGATTTATAACTATACCCACAGATTTTCTTATAACAGTTAGCTATTTTTGGGCTATCCCAGCAGAAATGCCAAAGTAAGGAAAAAAATTTAAGAGGTGTGTGCCCTGTAAAGTCACATACAAAGTTTTAGTGGACTTTTAATTGCCTTTAAGTAAGCTAACTTCAGTTCTTGAAATAACCTAGCAACAGGGAAAGGGATCCTTGTGGGCTTCTTCAGATTTGCTGCCCTGATTTCAAAGAAATCCCAAGGAATAAATAGATGAGAAACGGACATGAACAGACCAATTCAGAAATTCAAAGCTAGAAATTTCTTTTTTCATATAGAAAAGTAGAAACACTAACAGTTCCCTCATAGAAAATTGGAGGACAAGGAATGCTTTTAACTCTAAAGACCTATCTGGGAAAAAAAGCTTCTGTTATCCCTTTCAAAATGAGATTGAAACACTATACCAACATATCTGCATTGAAGACAAACAACAAAATGGAACTGAATGTAGCAAATTTACTGACTTCACAATTTGGGGAGAAGACCTTGCTGTGTTCATCATTTCTTCGTGCAGTCTTTACCTTATGAAAGTTTTAAATCATTCACTCAGCTGATCAGTGCGATGGTAGATTGCAGAGGCAGCAGTTCAAAGCTGCAGAAGGATGCTTTTTCGCTTTCTTTTGAAGAGACATACTAGAATTATTCCAGCCGGTTCAAACGGCAGAGAAACAGGGAAATCAATGTGTAATAGAAAGTACAAACAAAAGTGTAATGTCTGCTGAGTCGGATTCCCCTACTTCAGCCCTTCCAAGGGCAGAAGGTTGACCCTTCTTGTACTTTACATTTAAAGGCCAGTTTCTCCCTGGCCCCCTATAGATATGAGTCAGAGGAGTCAGTAGCATATGAGGGTCTGTGCTTTCCTCTTCTCTGGGTTGGTCCTATCTTCATCTCTAATAGATAGGACTTCTGTGTTCTCTATCCTACTTTTTCTTTAAAAACTACATTTATGATCTGAGGCCCTTTTCCAAAATAGACCCTAACCCCTCTGGCTGCTATTCCTTTTTTAACCGGGCTGCAGTCTTCTATGTCAGCTGCTGCTAATTGGTCCCTTAGTTGCAGCTAGGGAAATAATTGGTTTATATTGGTCTCTTTGAGCTGTGATGAGGTTTTTTCATCTTATCTTATCCACAATACTCCTGAATACCCATAATGCAGAAAGATTCAGAAGATGGCAACTTTAAATATTCTAATACATTTGGTACTAAAAATTAGTCCTCAGAGTGCAAATCCTTTGGATTTGAGCAAGGTTGCCGTTCTTAACTTCTATATTCTGAGGTTGTTATAGATGGGGAATATGCGCAGAATTGCTTGAGTGGGTTCAGCAATCAAAGGATCTGCTGCTGACTGGCCTAAAAGAATGCAGTTAACTGCTTTCCCCATAGAAATATATGTACACCCTTCACTGAAATTCTGCCAGATGAGGTAAAATTCATCTTTACAGTAGGCTGGGAACATACCAAGCTAATACTTAGAGATCACAGTCAAAGCTCTGAAAAGACACTGAGAGATTATGATTCAGAGAGGTGAAAGGACGTATTGTTTGTGGAAAAAAAAGACTTGTGGCAACTTGCCTGCTTCCCCAGGTCCTGGAGCACAGCCAGCTTCATTGCTATTATGACAGAAATGAGTTTGTAAAGTGCATTTAATGGTGTATCAACCTGTTTCATTTTCCTGATAGCAGCTTTTGATCATTCTTAAGACTTAGCAATTTATTCTGTTTGTTTTTCATTTTTCTTTGTAGTTCATCAGCCATCCAAATTTTTTTGACATGAATTTCAGTGATGCTTACATTATTAGATCAGCAAATATATGAGGATATTGCATTTTATGAGATCATTTTGATAAGTTGTTCAGCTTCTCTTTTTATCAGTGTCCTGCAACAGTGTTCTCTAATTGTCCCTCTTATTTTGTTGAAATAGTAATCAATCATGTATCTGAAGTAATCACCTTTAGGAAAATGAATATTTTTTGACTTTCACCTATATACTTTCATTGCAGCTTGCAAAGTGTGACTTTAATGAAGTTCAGTGTGTTTTTTGGACATCCATTAAATTTCATGAGGCCATTTAAAATCAAAACTTATCTTAGCAAAACAAAAGATGGGAACACAAAACAAATGGGCTATTTTCTGAGTTCTCTTCCAGCTGCCTTTGGGGACATGTATTTATGCAAGCAGCAATGCAAATGTAGGTTCTGATATTGCAGCAGCCTGTCCACATTCAGCTGTATGCATTGCACATGAACTATTAAGGCCAGCAGTGAATTTGACTTCTGGATTCACAATGCTTCTTCTAGATTCAACCTGAGAACAGGCTATAGCTTCCAAGTAGTTTAGATTCTGTGTTTAGTGGGGGGCAAACTCCTTCTGGACTCATGTCAATACTTCTCATGCAACCTTAAACTCTGTATTGCTAACTTTTGAAATGTGGAGCAGAGGGAATGCTGGTGCCTGAGCCCCCAGATTCAGTGTAAGGCTGGTCTGTTTCCTCTTTCTCGGAGGTGTTGTCATCTCATGATGTGGCTTCTGACACGAGCATGTCCTCTCTCTCCCTCAAAAAGCATAGTTTTGCTTAAGCCATGGTTGGTGAGGAAGGTTGTGGCCAATACTATCAGTCTCCTCTGATAAATCCACTCCTGAAATAGTCTTTGGCTCTGTCTCTTAATCAAGCAGTGACTATACAGGTGTGACAAATATTGGTTGTACCGTTCTAACAAACTTGAGAGACTGCAGAAAGACGAAGTAAAATGAAACAACATTACCTCATTTGGGCAAATTGATAGTTAACTGACTACTTTCAAAGGGTACTTAAAAAAGTAAAATAAACATTTCCTATTTTATTTATTCTCAGTTTAAATCCTTCTATTATTGTTATTTTAATATAGCTTGACAGAGCCCAAAAAATTCAATATTATTTCTCAAATCTGTGGTAAAGCCCAAGCATCTAAACAGCACAATAGTTGGATTACTGAAGGCAGAACTGTATAATGAGATTTCTCAGAGGAGCACTTCATGAAAAGCCATATTAGCTATTGAGGGCTACAACAAACTGTAATGAGATTTAAAGACTGGTCTACCTATTCTTTCACAGCTACAGAAAGATCATGTCCTTGGAGAATTTACTACAAACACAGGAATGCTATAACCAATTTAAGAGTACAAGTGGATATTTGTACAAAAGGGATATTGGTACATTCTGTAAAGATTAAGTTCTTTCTAATTCCTGAAGTATGATGATTTAAGGATTCACTGGCATGTTATACATTTATATTTTATCCTTGCTTTGAGGATATTGATCTTGAACATAAACTGCAGCATTTGCACTATTCAGGTCCTAAGTTATCAACAAGTCAGATTGATCTGCACTTGTTATAAAGGTTATTGTGAAACTTATTTCAAATGATTCATTTTATTCAGCAAATGAGTTGGAAAAAGACAAAATTTTAGATGTTGTGACCTGAAACTATGAGTACTGAATACTGAACTCTCTATGGCTGGTTGAAATACATTTTAAAGTGGATTTTATTTGTTTGTGTTTACTCTATCTGCTAAATTACAGAACAATAATTACGGAGACCCTAAAGGAGAAGTTGGAAGCATTAGTACAAGAACAGTCTTTCAAGTTGTCTTTAAATCAGTGTAGCAGAACAACATAGTCAATAGGCAAAACAACTACCCTAAGCTTAACTGAAAGCTGAGAACTCCCATGAAAAAAATTAAATTAACTATTTAACACATAATGCAAGAAACTTGAATAAAGATGCATCTAAACCATAAAAAATGTTGCATACACAGAGATTGTATCTATATTATTGCTCTATTATGACTAACATTAAAAAATACTCTATGTTCAAAAACGCTGCCACTAAAGAGACTGAAGTATTTTAGATGCTGATTCTTTGCAACATAAAGTGAAGAAAATGAAAGTTTAACAAGCAAAAAATGTACCCAGTGAGAAAATGTTTCATCATTCATGCACACATACTTTCATGCTCTTTGAACTGAATTTCAGAAGAGAAATAAGCTGTCCTATATCTTTAAAGCCACCTGGATAATTTAAAGTACTGTCTTCAGTGCTGAGATGTTTTTCAATCAGTTTCTCTCCCTAGGGAAGGGTTGCAGGGTTCTTACTCTGCTCCCAACAGTACTATGATCTAGGTCATCCTAGGAGGTGTCATTCTGGGAGTTTCAGCACAGCTGTGTGGAAGACAAAAGTTTTAGGATTGCAATAGATCTTGTCCTTGTGGAGTGATCAAGTTAGGTGGAGACAAAGGAATTTGACTAAGAATTCCTTAACTGTAGATATAACTCAAGTAGATTTAATTAGCATTGGAATAACATAATTACATTTTTAGCATATATGAAATCATACAGTAAAAATTTTTTTAGGTTGCTAACACTGTCTTCATTATTCTACTATGTGATTTTAGCAATAAAATGGGAATGATATTTAAACTCTAATAGCAGAAATTGAGAATATAATCAATTATTTATTTCAATATTCTTCCTCAAGGTTATGAATAGCTTTTATTTTTATTTCTTTTTGTAGAAAGATTTTTATGTCCCCTGAAGTAATTAGTAGCGCATCACAAGCTTTGACACTGTATTACTTAAACTCACTTATTTTTAGAATGTAAGAAGGAATTGCAGATTTCTGTAGTTCAAAACACACACTGATTAGTTTAAAATTATATCCACCAAGAACAATGTCTCTCTCAAAGCAGTCTTTTCTGTAGGTGGTGTTATGGAAATCATGCCATATATTAGAAGATTAATTTGAAACATTTTTGCTCCCTGATGTAAAGTCAGAACATCATCTACTGATGATTTGTTTTGATAAAACTGTATTTTTAAATTTAGTTTCTGGGAAAATTCTCACTTCATGCAGTGTTGGAAAAGTTAGAAAGAATTTTGAGAACGTTTTCCACAAGATTTATTTTTTTAATCATTGCAGACAGGTTGATTTATTTTAAAATATGTGAAAAGACAGAAATCTCAGTAGATTAATTAATTTTATTTTTCCTTTTTCTTTTGTCTCTGGGGTTGAAAATAAGAGCTATTCCTATCACTTTTCCAATATTATAGACTGGATCAAAGGCAATGAGCTGTTCATACAAGATTTCAGGTGCAAACAAACTTGGAGCATAATCTTTGTCCATTTTGAATTAGTATTTGGCTCATAATTATAATTTTGGGTGATGTTGTTCCTGAATCTTACTCAGTTGTTCTGTCAGACTTCCGAGAGGTTCAGCAGTTAAACTACACTGATTTGCAGAAGTTGAAGATGTGGTAATGAGGATGCTGACCCACATGTTATGTGCAGACGGGAAATGCACTTCATGAAATCTTGAAGAGGAGAATTGCTTCTTTCAAAATGGTGGTATGAACATAAACAAACAACTTGAACAGATCTTGAGGTAATGAAATCCCTGATATGGAAAGTCATTCCAGACCCTTGAAACTAGTCTGACTCCCCACTTGGGTGTGAGAAGAGGAAACTCAAGGTGGTAGTAATGAAACAGAAAGAGGGCAGATGGGAATTCAGTTTTCCTATTTCTTTTATCATCTGAGCTGGCTGGTTGTATTCTAGCTTGGGTATTTGTGCATGGTGCACCAATATGTCATGTAAATATACCCTTAAGTGACTTTGTGCCTGATATTTGGTGCTTTTCGGTATGATTACATAGTTTTCATACAAGCTTATTGGATTTTTTTTTCATATCTTTGAAAGTAAATTTTATTTTTAGATGGAAATGCACAACCGAACTGATATTTTCATTGTTGTAGATAAAGAACTAGAAACCTTATAAAAATTTGAACTTAATTTTTTGACTGTTTTCATTACTAGAATTTTTTTTCCAACAGTAAATGTACAGTATTTCAGTAACATTATTCTAGTAACATTTCCAAAGCATTTGTTGCAACTTTTAATGCATTTGAAGGTGAGCAGACTAACAAAATTAGTTTCTTCATAGAAATCATCAAGTATTTTATGCACTGTTGATTTCATTAGAACTTCTACTATCTAGAGTCTGTAAATGACAAGTTTATGCCATAGAGTGGGAACCAAACAGCATGTCACCAAAGTCAATCCGGTGTTGATTGGCCTGCAGAAGTTAGTGTCCCATAAAGCAGTGAGAGTAGTTAAAATCCACAGACCATAACAGAAGAGCATAAATGCAGGATTTACCTTGAAGATCAAAATGTACACTCAGATCAAGACCAATGAAATGAAATTCATGATAAACTCAGAGCCAGGGACAGCCAATATGAAGATCTTGGGAGTAAGGGGGAAGCTCAGGTGGAACAGTGTTGCTGAGACAGAGCTGAGTTGGTGCAATTTAGGGAACATCACCTACTTCACCTGAAGTGATACCAACGTGGGGGAAGAAAAGCAACATCATCTGCTTTCCTCTCCAATACTTAAAAAGAGCTGTTCAATATGAAGTGTCCTTTAAAAAAAGGACACTCCATTTTGGGCAATTCCAGGCTGAGTAGGTCTGATAAATCATTCAGAATATAGAGATCTCTTTGGGCCTTTAAAACTATCACAAACTACAGATTAAAAACTAGAAAGACAACACAAATATTCATCTAAATTATACAGGACAAATTTTCATCTGGCCTCCTTTATAGTTTCCCATTGACTTAACTGAATTTTTAATCAGACCCTAATGTGTTTCAAAAAGATAATGTCAAAATCAAGCATGAAGTGGACATGTGCAAATGTCCCTTTTTTTTTTGCAAATTTGGCAGCTAAACAGATTTTGCACAAACATCACAGAAGAAGCAAATTAAAATGCTTTTACATGGCATTTTGTTTGAGATTTGTTCTATACACTTGACATGGAATTACTTTTTTCCTGATATTTCTCTCCTGAAGAAAATTAAAAAGAAAAAAAAAAAGATGAAATAAGGAATAAAAACGTTTAGAAGAAAATGTAAAATAGAAAAACACCTACTTTTTCACAATGCTGTACATTAATGTCAATGTGTCTGTCTTAGTTTTGGAAAATAAAGTGCTATTTTAAAAATAACTATTTCTAGTTTTGCTGTTACTGAACTAGGTCTACCTATTATTTTGCTTCATTTCTGGTCAGTAAATAGAAAAAAACCCACTGACATTTATGTTTTCTGTCCTACTTTTAACATTTACTCTTGCTTTTTTTTTAGCTCCAACTATCTGTGTTCTCACACAAAGTTCACTTGCATTAGTTTCTGTCTAGATTATAGATTATTTAGCATAGATACAGTGCCTTATTGTACTGGTTTTAGATGGAGTAGAGTTAATTTTCTTCACAGTAACTCATGGTGTTGTGTTTTGGGCTTGTGGCCAAAACAGTTTTGATAACACACCAAAGTTTTAACTATTGATGAACAGTGTTTTCACAGCATCAATGTTTTGCGAATGCATAATTTGAAAAGGAGAAATTACGTTTTGAGAACCTTTCTCTGTTGAGGTGGTTATATATGCATAAATTCCATTACAGATGAAGGGGTTGATTTTGGAGGTGGATGTGCAGGACAGTTTTCCAAATGCCAGGCCTTGAATAATCTTATTTAAATTTACATAAGCAAGCACTAAAAGCTGCCCAGTGTAGTGAGAAATGTGAGGGGCCCATAGCTTGTTCTTGTTTGCCATTTCATTCTACTTACACAATTTTTCAACACCAGCATAGAAAATTCTTCATCTCATTCTTTTGGAAGGCAGAATAGAGAAATCCAAAGTTCATTGCAAATTATTTCTATTGCCAATAGAATTTCTGGATAACATGTCATTTAACAGAAATTTTGTTCTGAATTTCCTTAATCTTCTTGTGTATTTTATAATAATTCTCTTGGAAGTCTAGATTTCAAAGTATCAAACCAAATATAAGAAATAGAGTTATAGCTCCATGCTCAGGAGTAACCAGTTTATGAATGTGTGTCACCTCTGAAAGAATGAAATAACAATCCTAACTAATCTCATTTATCAGTGGTCTTAGAAAACAGGCTAGTTAAGTATTTGTGAAGAACTATATGAATATAAGTGGTCTCGCCTTGAAGAGGACAAATTAGATAATCTCTTAAACTTCCTTCCAAAGCCACCCTCTGGCAGCTTTTCAACTAAAGTTGCACTACGGCTAAATTTTTATTTTTTCATCTTTGACTTCCCTGTATCTAAGGAATATTTTAGGATAAATATGCAGTTGTTCCAAGGTTTCTGTTAAAAGAAATGAATAATCTGAAAACAGATGAAAAATTTTCTCCGCTATCCATGTCATTATGATGATTTTCAATCTTTTGCCTAGGTATCTAGATAAAAAAAGAGAGGGGGAGAGTGAAGACAAAAAAAACCCCAACAAACCCAAAACAGCTGCTTAGTGGGAATAAAACCCTAGTAGATTTGGGGAAAATAATTATTCACTTTTTATTATTGTTGTTTAGAAGTAGGAATCTGATGTAGCTCCATTCATGCATACAGTATGAAAAAAAGCATTTAATTTGTGTACATTTACCTAACAAGACATTAAATGACCTCATTTGTTCATATTTCAAAACACTAAAGTACTTCCTCACAACTGAAAATGACTTTTAAGAACTTGCCACCGTTTCACATGGATGATACCCTCTCTCTCAAATGCAAATGCCATAATTTCAACTGAAAGACTGTAATTAATCATAGTTTCTTAAAATGTGCTAATATGAGTCACTTTCAGCCATGCAAATTGAACAGGGTGCAATATTTTCCATACCGTAAATATTATTTTTGTAACAACAGTAATTGCCATTAGAAATCAGAGGCTACATCAGATTTGATATTTTCCCAGTAAAAGGAATCCTGCTGTTAATGCAATACTAAAATACAAAGACTTAGCATTTATCTGAACCCAAGAGGTTCAAATGAAGTCGGTGAATCAGTTCTGTTTTCTGATTATAATAACACACTTGCGTAGTCCTTTAGAACATTAATCAATGATTCACCTCTTTCCCATTTCCTATGAATGCTAAAAATGAAGATTTTTATATTCCCTACGGTTTCAAGTTTGCATTTAATTATAAAGGGAAAGCTGATCAAAGAGAGAGAAAAAACTTCACATTATTTTTGTATATATGTTTTTTGAAAAAAATTTATTCTAAGCTATGTACCACCTTAGAATTTTTTGCATTTTTGCATAATATCCAGGTATTTATGGAATATTCATAAATGCTGAGTGAGGAATTTAAAATTAATGATTATTTATCCAAAATATATATTAAAACTATTTGATCATCGATATTCTTTTCTCTAGGAAAAATGAATAATGAAAATTCACAGAAGTAATACACTTAGAGCATATAGAAGAATGGGAAAGCAATATATGCAACAAAAATTATATTCTATATATTTTCTAAATTTTCCAAAATAAGTGCGGTTGCAGGAGAAAGAATTATAGAAAATTCCTTAGCTCTGGATGGCAAGTTTATACAGGCAATCCTACCGAGATTGAGCCAAAACCTGCTAAACAGCAGGGGCTTGATTCAGTTTTTGATTCAAGCATCAAGTGCCATTTGAAGTATTGTAGGTTGTGCTTCCCGGTATCCTGCTGTTGTTGAAAAGGTCAGGTGTCTCCCACTGCTTTTTTGTAATTTCTGCCAGCCCATACGGATTATTTTGGGATCTTATTATATTGCAGAGGACCCAGTGAATTGAGCAGCAGGTGGTTATGTGCAAGTGTTTACAAAAATGTTGAATGACTGAGGGTCCATGGCGGACAATGAAGACCTAAAAGTTTGAATGTTGACACTAATGTACAGTTAATCATCCCTACATAGACACTTAGCACCATTTAAGATAAAAATCTTCTGTACAGCTTTTAGCTGAATATGCAAAAAGATTCATGTCTCCTACAATAGTTATATCATATGCACTGAGTTTGTGCAAAAATCTTGCACACCCAAGAGCAATGTCTCTCTGACTTAAATGATGAATAAATATTTATTCACTGACAACTGAAAAAACCTCTAAATTATATTTAATTCCTAAATTGAATCCCAACTCTACCGCATAAATAGTCCAATATAAACTGAGAGATGGCAACCAGATTCCTCTGTTTCCTATATCACAATCTATTTTCTTTGTGTCTTCTGCTATTGTAGATCTGTACATTTTTTACACCTTCAACCCTCAGTCTTCCATATGGTTTTCCAAGTTTGAAATCCCATTTTATTCAGAACACATTATTTCAGTGAAACATGAAGAAATATATTCTCTATGTTCACCAAAGTACTAGTTTAGCTCTGTGCTTTCTAAACCATAGTCATAAATCCTCAACATTCTTAATAAAGTATTTTCTGGTCTCCAACTTCTGTGTAACTTACACTAATTGTATATTAAGTTCCTCTAATTTATTTTATTACTGAATGTGGTTTCCAATAACTTAGATTTGGACCATTATGTAGCATACAGGCCAACAGAGAATTTGAAATGAGGTAATTTCTTTAAAATTAAAAATATCCAAAAGGAAAAAATGGATACTAAATTAATTCATTTCAATTTGAAATGGACAGTTTCCTTCATTTTCCTCCAAAAGTAGAAAAGGTAATTCAGAAGTATATAATCTTCCAGCTGACACTCTTAGAACAATAGTGAACCAAATTTTGCCTTCCTTACTTATACATGAGTAGAATTGTATGCTATGAGTAGTCTCAAAGATTTATTAAGATAGTAACTACTGGAAGTTGATGAGTTGACAAAACTACAATATCTCAAATGTTTTCATATAGGAAGATAAAAATTGCTTCAAAATTAGCATGTTAAGAATAGGGTGAATGCAGAAAAGCTGCACAAAGATAACTTTATTTTGAAGAAGAAATTATAAGTTCCCATACTTTTAGCCAAGTATATTGACAAGTTGGAGGTGTTTTAGCTGAGTATCACAGTGATCATGTCTTGTGCTGGTGGTGGTCAACACACTGTGTTTGATTTAGAGCAGGGATGTTTGAACTGTGACAGGCAAAGGGTTAGGGTTCATAGACCACGAGATGGGACTTTCCTCTCCTAAGCTGAAATTGTATATTGATGACAGAGTAGGTTGTGTCACATATGATGAAAACCAGAAAGGTAGCAAACCCACAAATAATAGCTACAGTTATTCTGTTAATTAATTATTAATAATAGATCACTGAAGTGCAAAAAATGTATTTTGGGCATCCTGTCATTTCCAAATCCTAATAATGGTGCTTTAATGTAAACACCTGTGGAATCAGTTGTACATGTCACTATATACAGCAAGAGGATGAGAGAAAGCTATCTTGGAAAACAGAGCATTTTGGAAAGAGAATGTTGACTATATATTAATAATCTAATTTTGTTATTTCAGCTTTCAATTTCAAGTGATACTACTGTGAGACTTATAGGAAATATACTTAAAGGCTTCTACTATTATTTTTAAAATTAATTATTTGTTCTTCAAGTCGGCATCATGTTGGATATTTCTAGAAATTTAAAAAAACTAAAGAGAAAGAAGACTATTTTATAAGTGCTTTCTTGAGCAAGAGAGAGCTCATTGACAACCATTGTTATCCAACAAATTATAAAATAACAGCACACCAAAAAACCATTTAATTTCTACATTGGTGAAAAATAAGACAGAACAAGAGATTTGTCATTTTGCTAGCACAGTTTCCTAAATTTGAATGAATATTTTTAATGACGTACCAAGAAATGAAAAAATATACTAAATTTCTTGTTTAAATTGCTCAAGTATATATATATGTGTATATTTAGATCACATATATGCCACATATATGGTCTATCTAATGCACAGTTTTGACACCTTTAAGCCACATGGAACTGTCAATTGACTACCACTAGTTTGGTAAAGTTCTGTGAGTGAAATGTGTACCAGGATTTCTCTTGATAACAGCTCTAGTGTATTCATTAAGGATTATAGTGTAAGATAAAGTATAGCAGTGATGGAGACTTATACTATATTTCTTATTCTCCGTCTTGCTATCACTTTGGAGATAAAGTAGAGGAATGGCTTTGTGTCTGTGACAGCCAGGGCAGTGCCTATTTGTGCTGGCAGAGGTTTTGAGGAAGGAGAGGTTTTGGAGCAAGATCAGGGCTCCACGGACTTTGTTTTGCCTCACTGTGTTTCAATGCAGCTGTATAGTAATTTTGTTGAAGTTGTTCCTCTTGTGTTTCAACTTATGGTGAAAACTAATACACCTACTTGCCTTAAAAGGCAACCATATTGATTCGCAATCTGGCTCTTTGAGCTACACTCTCTATATTGTTCTTGGGTAATTTTCAAAAATGAAAATTATTAAAAAAAATCCTAATGTCATCTTTACCATCTTTTTTTTTTTTTTTTCCATTAGTACTTTAAAAAAGAACAGACATATATCAAGATATTTATTGGGGCATGACACTATGTCCGACTACCAAATTAAGTCAAGGACATCCCTGTGGAAGAGGTTCAAGATAAAACACTGTCATAAAATAAACACCTCAAAGGGCCTAGGAAATAATGTCTCAGTAGTTGAAGATTAACCAATTGAAGATTAACCATCTATTGCCTTGCACACCCAGACATGGTTTATTTATTTTAGAAAGAAACACCAACTGAAGGAGAAAAACTGCAACATAAAACCAGTTTCTATTTTAAGCAAGCAGGATTTTAAGTTTTTGGAGGCAACAAAAGTCGACAAATTCTCTCACAGAAAGACTGTTGAAAAGAGATCTTTATACAATCCGTGACATCAACAACTTCCCCTCCTCCCTCTTTTTTCTTTTCTTTATATTTATCATTTATTTCTGTGGTTAAAATAGGGTGATGTTCTAGTTGAATGATAAGTTCTAGGTCATATTGGACATGTTCAAATAGGGGTTGGTTGAATCCAGATTTGTGTTTATATAACTTTACCTAAGGAAATGATAATAATAGGACTTGTAGCCTATGACAGATCTTTGAGGAAGACCAAAATGATTATGCAGCTAAAATGAGGCTTAAGTAGGATTTAGATTATTAAAACCACTTCTAAAACTCTCTCCTCCATGACTAAACCTGTTTAAGTGCATATTATGATCTGGATTATGCCCAGGATCAGGATTCTACTGAACAAATTGGCCCTATAAACACCTATCTCCTTCAGTTGTTTGGGTTATAGTATCAAAGTGTACTTCTGACTAAGTCTATGAATATTCCTGTATCACAGCCTTCAAATTTAAATATTTTAAAAAGTTTATGAAAAGAAACTACATTTGTAGGACTTCTTTTACCAGTAAATATAAACAAAGGTGCAGCATTGAATTCCTTCATATTTGCCCCTATTCTAGAGTCAAGATAATTTTCCTGAGTGTATGAAAACAGATTCTTTCCCTTTGAGATTTTTTTCCCCCTTAGGACATTCTCTCCAAAATTGGGAGCAACGGGTTCAGACTGAAAAGTGCTGAGAATTGCTTACAGTTTATCCCAGTCTCAGTTTTCTTCAGGTTTGAATTAAATCTCTGGAGTGCAGGTGTGTTTACCTCACTAGCAGGAATAACCTCAGAGATATCCAAAGTATTTCTTGAGAGAAAATAACACTGCCATGCCGAAAAGGGTGAAATGTACTTGAGTGCAATGTAAGGTCTTTTTCACTCATATATCCTACTGAATCATTATTATTTTGATTATGCTATAATTTCCATCATCCTGTTAGGTACTGGCTGATTATGTAGATATTTATTAAAAATAAAAAGCCATGTTAAAAGCTTTAGAGAGTTTGACTGTGCAATGTAATGCCGTGAAATGTAATTGTGAAGATTGCTTGCACTTTTGGAGCTTTGTGTGTACATTAGAGCATACCCTTTCTCCAGGGATTGGTCTCATTTACTGTGCAGTTAATGAACAGATATTGGTGTGGTCCCATGTTACCTTTATTACACTGAAGGCAAAAGTGATAATATTCCCTACAGGTTTTCTGTAGAAGTCTTTAATATAATATGCAGAAATGTCACAAATATTTATTTATTATTTTTTCACAGCAACTTCATAATATGAAGAACTGATCTTCTAACTTGACAAATGGGGAGTCTGGACACAGAAACATAACAGATAGAAACATCCATTGTTTTTGGATGCCAGTTTTGAATATCTGGATCTCATCTATATTAGCATATGTTGCATCGTGCAGCACTCTGTTTTTAAATATAACACAGATCCTATAATTTCAATTGCAGCAGAAAATATTCAAACCGAAAATCACAGCCTTTAATTAAAAACACAGGAAATGAAGCACATGAAATTAATGATCACCTGTTAAATGTTTGAGTAGAATGATTTTTCCATTACACAGCCAGAACTCAATTCCCCAAAGCAACACTTCCCTTCCTTTATGATAAAAACATTGCTTTCCTTTCCCCAAGTGCTATACATTTCCAGTTTCTGTGGTAAAGGGTACAGGGCTCTATAAGTTTCCCTTTCCACATGGTTCTGCATAGTTCTGCTTCCTCTGCAGTCTAGTTCTGTTCCTGTGCATTAGTGGGAAGAGCTGTTATATAATAATATAAAAATATTATTGTGCATACAAAAATTGGTGAAATAAATCAAAATGTAAGCTTTTGGCAAAAATAGTATGGAAATTTTCCAGCTAAATAGTTAACATAGCTAAAACTGTTTTTGGGTTATGATGGTGTCTCAATTCTTCCTTAGACTCTCTTATCTTGAAATTTGATGTACAAAAATTGTCAGGGGCATGCAACCAAGGTGTAACCAGTGCTGAGGAGAGCAGAGGGATTACTTCATGTATTCTCTGGGCTTTAGTCCTCATGCATGAAGGTGTGTTGTGTTTTTTGCAGCTGTTTGACCTTGTTGACTCATTGTCACTTCGGGACCCCAGTGACTCCCACACCTTGTAAGCTTGCTCCCTAACCACCAGGTTTGTATTCTGTGTTTGTGCCCATATGTCATACCTTGCACTTGCCTACCTGAACAGCACCCTATTTTTATCTCAGGATATCTTCAATTTGTCAAGATTGACTAGAACCCTAATTTTGTATTCAAATATGCCTCTAAGATTGGCATGAGGATTTAATTTTCTCTGTTTTATCATCTGTTTTATTAATTAAAATATTGAATAGTTCCATATCCAGAGCCTAGGACAGACCTTCAAGAACTATATTGAGCAAGTCTTTCATTTTGATAGACAGCCACTAATAACTGTACTCTAAGAATGGTTTTTGAATCATCCTTCTTTAAAAATACATGAGTGTTTCTTCTTCAGCTATATTTATTTGGTCAAGTTGCTTATGAGGAGGACATCTGAGACATTGCCAAGAAATCATATAGCAGTCAAGACAAATGATGCGTGCTCTTTCTTTCCCATGCTCACAAGTTCAGCTTCCATATTGCAGAAGTAACTTAGGTTGACTTGCAAGGTTGTTTTTAAAACCTGTGTAAGCTATTACTCATTTTCATACTATCTTGTGAGTAATTAAGAATAGTTTGGCTGCTGCTTATAGTACTTTTCTGTAAGCAGAAGCCAACTGGTCTATATTGATCCTTTTCTTTTTTGATGCACATCTTGGTAGCTTTTTCCAGTCTTCCAGTGCATCACATATCCTTTAGGAATGTCCAGAGAATGTCAAGAGATCCAAAATTTTCCTAACCAGTTTTGTAACAATATATATAAAAAGCTAAATAGGCCTTTCAAAACTAAAAGGGATTAACTATGCCTTCCTTTTACTCAGCTGAATTCTTACTACCTTACTACTAAAATTACTGATTTTATGACTATATGGTTATAAACATTATTTGAGTTGAAGATATATGAACAGATTAAAGAAAAAGAAAAGTTAAACACTTCAGTCTTTTACAGACCAAATCTGTCTGTCATATTTTTGTTTAGAAATGTACTTGCAGAAAGATTTACTCTAGTGTGAGCAATTATTTCAATTTCCATATCATTCTTCTCTTGGAATTTCTGACTTTCTTAAGCACTTAAACAATACTTCTGCACTTGTGTTTAATAAACTGACCATAATTTAAACTCCCTATGCAATGTTTTCTTCTTTATAAATGTTAACTCTTTCTTTGTACTTTCTGTCTCTTCTCTGCAACCAAAAACTTGGTACTTGTGTCCCTTAGATCAAACTCCTGCTTTTTATTTCTTCTCTTTTTTCTTTCTCCTTTTTGCTGACTTTCAAGATTCTTTTTTCAAATGTGTCTTTCAAAACCTTGTTTTTGGTTATTTTGTCTTTATTTTCCTCATACTCTTTATCATGAATTCCCTTCATTTGCTGATCTTTTTTTCATATCAATTCTGTCTTCATTTACATTGTTGACCAGTTCCTCCTTCTGGAAATGTCAGTTGACTCATGTTTAGTTATTTCTCTATCTTCTGTATCAAAAAATTACCTGGAAGAAAGCAAATGGAAGCAGGGAATTGCTCATAACTTCTATACTTGCTCCCTTGGTCATTTGGGGTTTTTATTGTTTTAAATATTAACTATTCTAACTTTTTTATTGTAATAAAACTCGTATGGAGAGTGCACTTTAAAGGACTTTGGATTTCTTTTGATAGTGAAGCTAAGGAGAAAATTGAGGCAAATTCAACCTAACTTAGTTCTGATTAAGTTGGATCTCATCACAACTTTTGTATTTCTCCACAATATGACCTGAGAGAAATTATAAAAGCACTTTGATATATAAGGCAGAATTTCTTTTTCTTCTTCCCTACAGGCAGAGGATATATTCAGTGTGTTTTCTACAGAGATGGAAGAATATCTAGGTTAATAGAAAAACATATGGAGAGAAGATACATAAGTACAAAGTTAGCATCACACCAAATAGATGACTAAAAGAGAACTAGTTTGTATTTAACAGCTGCCTGTTTCCTGAGATACATCTAATTTTAAAAACAAGAAGGGATTTTACTTCATTAAAAAGAAAGAACTCTCTCCTGCCACTTTTTTCAGGTATGGTTCCTAAAAGGCAGTAAGAAATTGAGTGATCTCCATTCTGATTGATTTCTCAAGAGACATTTGGAACTTTGTAGGAAAAGGGCAATAATTAGCAAACCATGATTAGGCTTCACCTAGTCAGTTATCCTTTGTGGTGTTACGTAGATATTTGGCTTTTTTCAGATTAGACATTCTTTGGAAGGGAGAATGTGACTTACAACTTGTGCCACTTTGGAGAATATATAAATTTTGCAATTTGTGACTACTATGTATTCACATAGAATATGGTTCTAATCATAATTCCATGGCACCCATTTAATCTCAGACATGTGTAAGGGAAATGCATAATTTTATCTGAAAAGTAATACTTGGTTGAATTTGAGATACTGTAGAAGGTGCTGGCTATTTGTCTCCATGTAAATATTTTAACCTGAATCTACCATGGCCTAAAAAGGGCTTAATGAGCTGTCACTGTAGAAGTCTTGGGAGAAATATTGTTTTAAGAAAGATTTCCACATAATATTTTCTGGGAAATAGAGTTTAGACAGTTCATAGTGCTATAGAATCATAGAATATGTTGAGTTGGAAGGGACCCATCAGGATCATCAAATCCAACTTCTGGCTCTGTGCAGTATACACCAAGAACCACGCCATGGGCCTGATAGCATTGCCCAGACACTTGAACTCTCTCAGGCTTGGTGCTGTGACCACTTACCTGGGGAGCCTGTTCCAGTGCCCAACTACCCTCTGGGTGAAAAACCTTTTCCTGATACCCAAACTAAACCTCTCCTGACTCGGCTTCATGTTGTTTCTCAGGTTCTGTCACTGGTCACCACAGAGCAGAGATCAGTGCCTGCCCCTCCTCTTTCCCTCACCAGGAAGTTGTAACTGCAGTGAGGCCTCCCCTCAGCCACCTCCAGGCTGAACAGATCAAGTTACCTCAGTCACTCCTCATACGTCTTCCCCTCAAGGCCCTTCTCCATTCTTGTGGCCCTCCTTTGGACACTCTCCAATAGTTTAATGTCTTTCTTATATTGTGGCACCCAAAACTGCCCCAGCACTTGAGGTGAGGCCTCCCCAGTGCAGAGCAGAGCGGGACAATCCCCTCCTTTGCCTGGCTGTCGATGCTGGGCCTGATGCCCCCAGGACAGGGTTGGCCCTCCTGGCTGCCAGGGCACTGCTGGCTTATGTTTAGCTTGCCATGGACCAAGAACCCCAGGTCCTTTTCTGCAGTGCTGTTCTCAATCCTCCCATTCCCCAGTCTGTCTGTACATCCAGAGTTGCCCCATCCCAGGTGCAGAATCCATCACTTTCCCTTGTTGAACTTCATATGATTGGTGATTGCCCAGCCTCTCTAATTTGTCAAGGTCTCTCAGCAGCTGCTCCCAGTTCTGGAGCATCTGTGAATTTGCTCAGTATCTCTTCCAGTCCTGTGTCCAAGTCGTTTATGAAGATGTTGAGGAGCAGAGGACTGAGAGGTAGCCCTGTGGAAGACCCCCACAGGTCACCAGTGCGATGTCACCTCATTTACTGTAACCCTTTGTTCCCCACTCATGAGCCAGTAGCTCACACATCACATGATGTATTTATCCAGCTGAGTGCTGGACATTTTGTCCAGAGGGATGTTGCAGTATCATGTATTATGTAATGATAAAGGATATTTTACTCAAAACTCACTGATCTAATCATAATAAGTAGCAAACCAGAATTTCTTGTGACTGACTTAGCTAGTTCTGCTAATGTCAGAGTTCTACTAGAGACTATTGGGAGTGTAATCTGATCATATTGGGAATACCTTGAAGCAGCAACAATAAAGTCGGAGGAAGCAATCTTTTCCTAAGATGAAAGGAGTCAATAACAGTGGCACAAATCTGAATTTGAAGTATCATTGCAGAAAATGTAAAATCTGAAGTCAGAAAAAGGGAATAGGTTTAGGCACCTAATTCAAATATGGATCTACCCAAACCTCTGAGTTTCAAGCTAACTTCTTAAACCTGTTATTATTAAATTAGCTCAAAAAATGAAAGATACATTCCCTAAATACCAGGATAAAGAATTGTGTTATTCTTGCATTTCCAACTTAGGCTGGTGGTGATTAGCTACATATATGACCAGCAAATTCAAAAGTTAGGTAGTATCTCCAGACCACATTGTTTAGGGTTGTGAGGAGATGGCAGAGGCAAGATTTAAAATGGGATATTCCCAAGGCTGTGTGAGCTTTACCCACTAAATTACTCTAGTACGTGCACTAAAAGAGACTGATTTTTGAAATGTTCCTCAGATGATCTTTGAAGGTGAAAAGTCTGCATTGTGATTTAGATGCCTCATTTTCTTCTTGGATTTGGGATTTATTGGAAATAAGGCCAGTTAGACTGCAAGGGCATAGAAAATCCACATGAATTACTTCTGGGAGTAGAAACACTCTGGGGTTGTAAGGTAGCCCCAGCAGGGATGGCCCAGAAGTGGTGGTTCTGTCCTCACCATTCTCTGACCCAGAATTCACACACTGCAGATGGCAAAGTTAGAAAAACAGGTGGGTAAAGGCCTTGTTCCTGTCTATGAATTTACTTCTGAAAATGTTGATGGAGGTGACTTTAAAAGAGAGGCATTTGCTGAAGGAGCAATGACTTTTGCAAGCCTGTGTAGTGTGCAGTGCAGAGTTTGGAAAGCCATAAAAGAAATAGAACTACTCTAATGGAAAATGATAAAGAAATGGATTTCAGTCAGGCTTGCACTTCAGAAGGAGAAAATTCTGGCTACATCCCAGAAGTTATGTTAGAGGGATTTCAAGCCAAAGAAATGTAAGGGGAAAATGTAAATTTTTAAAGATAATGTGTAATCTGACCTCTAAAAAGAACTTGCATTTTACAACTTAACAATTCACCAGTTCATATCTGTGTATTCATATTTTCTCTTATGTTTCTCCCTACTCTCTATCTCTATAAAGTAATTAGTTATTCATATCTTGCACTCTTTAAGTATATTAAAATCAGGGATTTATTTCTAAGTTGTACTATCGGTATCACTGCTAATGGAGCTACAGCTTTAAGTAAGGAATGTTTACTCAGGCACATCAAGTACTCACTATGAAAGCAATTAAAGGGTTTGATGTTCACAGTCAAGTATTAATATTAATGTGTGAGAAACTGCATCCAAATCATTTAGAGGTGGTTAGGAAGGCCTCTGGGAGTGAGACAGCCATAGAAAGCAGTGACATGATTACAGCTGTATGGGAAAATAATGGAAACAGCTACTCTAAGCATTCTCAATAGGGAAGGAGGATCCTCAAAACCTAAATGAATGTGACTATAAGTGGCAGCTTTTAAGTTTGATTTGCCTGCTATAAAACATTTTACATTAGTAAGTGTCTAGAGCCTTTGCACTCAAATGTATTTTTATCACTTGTCTCCAAATCCCTTTATGGATAGTACAATTAACGGCACACATGAAACAAAATTGCAGGACAATAATTTGCAGACCATTATGATCTCAGAACTGGAACTGTAATTCTCATCTTCTGTTCCTGACACCACCTACTGCCAGACCTAGGGTGAGCCATTTAACTATTGGCTTGGTTTTTCCAGCTATAAAATTGATGGGAAAGTTCTAATGTGTCTCAAGGTATAGTTGGAAGGTTAATCGATAACACTTGTAAAGTTCTCAGAATGTTGCATCAATAAGATATAAAATTAATTTGCTGAAAATGTGTTTGGATTGACTACTGATCTACAGATACTCCATTTACTATTCAGTATAGAAAGATTTTGAAAAATGAACTAAAAAATTAATAAATAAAATTAGAATAAAAAATACGATCTCTGAAGAATGACAAGAAATTTGCTTTGTTACAAGGCTCTGTGAAAGTCCCCCCTTTTCCACTGCTTCAGGAGATTTGCTTTCAGATTACTGTTTCTTCTTTTCTAGATGACTCTGCATGAGTTGCTTCAGGCTTGAGAATAGGATAAATTTTTTCAGTGCATCTTTTTTTGGTTTTGGTTGTCTTACTGGAACAGATTTGGCATTTTGACATTCAGCATGAATTTTATGCCTCTCTCTACTGAATGCATGTTGTCATGGCTGTGTATGCAAAAAAGCACAAATGCATTGCTGAGGGATGTCTGTAAGTCAGTGGTTGAGGGGGAACTGTGTAATGAAGAGAAACATGACATTCCCATAGCAACAGTGGCAAAGCTCTTTATGCTGATGTTGAGTAGCAAATTACCAGTGATCTAAAGGACAGCAGAAATAAGCTGTATGTGATTCTAAAAGAATTTCTTACCTTGCCAGAAACAAGTCAATTTAAGGTCAGTGTCAAACCCCAGTGGCTGAATAACATTGATATAGAGCTGAAGGAAGACATTTACTAGTCACATCACCTAGGGAGAGTATATTGTCCTACAAATTAAAACACACAATTTATGCAACTATTGCAGCATATTGCCCGTTCTCTTGTCACTCAACAAAAATTGTAGGTTTTTAAAACAAAATTCATGTCTTTCTGAATAGTCTTAACATCAAGCCTGAGATACTTCCTTTTTGGCTGTCTTAAAGATACATTAAAGATAATATAATTTGGTAGTGTTTACTAAAATCCGGACGTAATCCCCAGCGGGTTTTACATCTTGCATAGCACCCGTCTATCAAATTTTACAGCTAGAGACATTCTTACTTTTATGAGACAATATTTTTCCAGGTGTAGAAACAAATTTCTAGTTGCCTAAAGCAAAATAATTTTCCAGCTTGCCTTTTGTGAAGATTTCTGTAAAACCCAAGTAGTTTCATTGGCATCTATATTTCTACTTCTGATTAAAATTGCAAACAGAGTAATAATATTACTGAAGAATCTGCAAGTGACAGAAGAGCCTGCAAAAATCTAGTTTTAGTTTTTCTATCAAAATCTTATCTGGTTATAGTTTTTCAAATCAGTCATTTCATGAAGTGCACCAGTGTTAATTATATTATGTTGTATCACAACAAGCACAAAAACAGCTAGTTGGAATTTTGTGCATGAAACTACTGTACTACATGTAAAATAATTTTATCTCCAGATAACAGCAGCCTCACAAACAATTTTGAAAAAAATCATATTGGAAAGAGGATGTAGCAGTTAGGAACTCGTAAAAATCTCAGCCATTTGACAATGATGTGCATCAATTTATTTTCACAATCCATTGCTAGCTATCCCTTATCCCTTTGGCTAGGCTTTATTTTAAAAATGAGATCCAAGGTAAAGCATTCTGTAATTTAAAAAGTTAAAGCTACCTCTTGGAGTGCTTCAGGGAGCATCACTTTATCGTGAAACTACTAAATTGCAGGGACATACCTATCAGTCCAGGTTGTTAAGCATCACCCACAGGTTGCTGGTGTGTTGATAATGCATTTGATGTTGATTCTAACTACAGCATTGCTGGCATAAAAGCAAAAATGAAAAAGACTTTCCTTCTTTAAAGTTGGTAGTTTCTGACAAAATAATGCAAAACAGGCATAAATTGGGAAGTGGATATGAAGCCCTTTATGATAGGATGTCTGTATTTGTTCTTCAATTACGGTGAGTTCCAGTTCTTTAATACTTCCCGTCATAATCCAAACATGTCATGTCAGGTCCTGCACCACAATCATACGGAATTCTTAGTATGAATGTAATATTTATGGAGATATGTATGAGATAGTTCTGTACAACTGATACATTCATTCAATTAATTTCACATGATTGTAGACATAGAATTATAGAATGACAGAATATGTTGAGTTGGAGGGGACCCATCACGATCATCAAGTCCAACTTCTGGCTCTGTGCAGTACACACCAAGAACCGCACCATGGGCCCGAGAGCTTTGTTGAAACACTTCTTGAACTCTGTCAGGCTTGGTGCTCTGACCACTTCCCTGGGAAGCCTGTTCCAGTGCCCAACCAGCCTCTGGGTGAAAAACCTTTCCCTGATATCCAGTTTAAGCCCCACTAATACCACTTCAGGCCATTCCCTCGGGTCCTGTCACTGGTCACCACAGAGCAGAGATCAGTGCCTGCCCCTCCTCTTTCCCTCACCAGGAAGTTGTAACTGCAGTGAGGTTTCCCCTCAGCCTCCTCTTCTCCAGGCTGTGACCTCAGCCTCTCCTCATACGGCTTCCCCTCAAGGCCCTTCTCCATGCTCATGGCCCTCTTTTGGACACTCTCTAATAGTTTAATGTCTTTCTTATATTGTAGCACCCAAAACTGCCCCAGCACTCGAGGTGAGGCCTCCCCAGTGCAGAGCAGAGCAGGACAATCCCCTCCCCTGCCCGGCTGTCGATGCTGGGCCTGATGCCCCCAGGACAGGGTTGGCCCTCCTGGCTGCCAGGGCACTGCTGACTCATGTTCAACTTGCTATTGACCAGGACCCCCAAGTCCCTTTCCTCAGTGCTGTTCTTCATCCTCTCATTCTCCAGTCTGTCCATACATCCAGAGTTGCCCCGTCCCAGGTGCAGAATCCATCCCTTTCCCTTGTTGAACTTCATATAGTTGGTGATTGACCATCTTTCATATATAAATATATGGTTTATGGCCCTCTCTTTATTAATGTAAATTTTGAGTTTCTTCCTTGCTATTTTTGCCATTTCATTCATAAATAAATTCTCTGCCTTTTTTTCAATGTGATCCCAGCCCCTTTTGAAGATTCTTACATTTCTTCAGTCTTTCCTACACCCGTGTCTTAAGAAATTATTTGAACCAAAGCAAAACACATTTTTTGTCATTGAATACTGGACCAGTTTTAGCGGAAATAATTTTTCAGATATGTAAGACACTATCAAACATTTTGTTCTGCACCCTACTAGCAGAAAAGGTATAATCTCTCATGTTCTTCATCAAACCAGGAAGCGTAAACCTACTGTTACCTTCAACTTCACCACACATTGTAACAGTATTCGTGCATTTTCAGTCAATGTTATATTTATTAGTTTCTTTAAAATTTTCTAAATGATTGAAGTGGAAACTGATAAGGCATATGAGTGTATACTTATTATTGTGCTACCTTTGTGAAATGTGAGATTAATTGAAGGATTAATTTCAAAATACTCTAGTGCCTGAGTTTGCAGATTGCATTTGAAGTGGGCAAAAAGTCTTCCTCCATTCACAGTGCAATGCTCTTATGGTCAAGTGGGTAAATTTACAGGTAGATGATAGAAATCAGGTATTTTTATCACAACATGGTTTGAAACACTGAACCTCCAGTTAAAACTGTATAGGTGAATTTACTATAGGCTAATTCCACAGTCCTCATCATTTCATAAGTGTGAAGAGACATTTGACCTGTTGATTTGCTCTATTAACTCATGAAAAAGCTAAAAATCTGTGTAGTGGGTCACTGGAATGAAATATTTGAAACAGTGGATAGGGACAACTGAGAAACTTCCACACATTTCCTTCTGGATTTTGGCTGAACAAGAGGATGGTCAGGTGATTTGTAAGTAAATATAAAATGCCTTAAAATGGAAACATCTGCTACTTGAAGAAAAAAAAAGGCAGGAAATCTGGAGCAAAACTAGTTAACAGTAAATTACTGCTGTTCAAAATGCCCTGTAATTTGTTCCATTATCGCTCAGTGTTCATTTTGCAATAAAATGCATTTTCCATAGAGCTATAGGTAAAATTCTTAACAATCTTTTCAATGTTACAAGAATTATTCTTGTCTGAAAAGGGGCTTACTTATTAGTGGAATATTTTTCCCCACTATTTGCAGTTTTTTGTTGTTTGTAGTTTGAGTTTTCTACACCATACAATGTTTTCCTCTCCCTACAGTTTTGAACCTGTTGCTTTATGCTGAAGAACTAATAACTCTATTTTTCAGCTCTACTGTCTTTCTCTGTGCAGTCAGAAAAAGAAAAGCAAAACAATGAACTTTGATCTTTTCTTTCCTCAATGCAATAATGTGCAATTTCCTGTCTTACCTTCAGTACTGTTTCCATTTACATTATACCTTTTATTTTACAGCAGGGCAAGCACAAATAAAATACATTACTAGTTTCCTATTAACTTCCTGCACATGCTATTGGAAGAGTACTATGCTGCCTCTCTGTGAAAATGAAATCCTAAGCTTATCTCTCTTCAGCATTAATGGCAAATTTGCTGACCAATATATTAAAATTATGTACAAGAAAATCTGCTTCCTTGGCTGTTCATATTGAGTCAATCTCATTCATTATGATTCTATATCTGAAAGTACAGGCTGCAAATTGTGGGGTTACAACCTCAAATAACATATTAATATTTACAGAAAATGTATGTCTAGTGATATTTGGAAGTAATGTTTTCCAGGATTCAGTGCTCACTGAATTCAACAGTAATCTTACCCATGAATAATGGGAATAGAATGTCATGGTCATGTCAGCCTCTGACCCATTTTCTGATTTGTCCTGATACCTTGAGGAGATTTTTTCCTAAGAACTAGTTTCTGTTTCTATAAAATGATCTTGTGAAACGTTGTTCAGCTGCTTTTGCTGCAACATGGTGAGATGTGAAGCTATTTGAATTGACTGTAGTTCACTCTAACTTCAATGCTAGACACTGTTTTGGAACTCCTTCATCAAGAATCATGCCCTACCCATGCAGGTTTGGCTACACATTTGACCAGACAGATGATTCAGGTTTTGAATTTAATAAGGTTTTGTAGGTTCCATCACTGGTTAAGTTCCTAAGACTAGTTCTCCCATAAGCCTAAAGCATTATGATATTTAGCATTACAGTCCTGCAACATAGGTCCTCAGTGCTGGGAGGGGACAACTTTGGCCCCCAGCTCCTGTGGAAGTTTTATTTATTTGTTGGGATTTTAAATAGACAGGATGCTAAATGTTTGCATGCCTCAGTCAATAAGAAACAAGAAAACAAGTGTTTCAAATCTTAAGCAATCTGACTGAATATTCAGCTGGATTTGCATTTGTTTATGCAGATACAGGACCACTGACCAGTCCATTAGACCAGTACCTACCCAGGCATTTCAGGGAAAATAATTATCTGTGGAGACAATGTCCATACTCAGTGTGTTCTTACTGCAATTCATTTGCTCTGTGATGTAGCAGAGGAGACCTTTGCTATCTGCAGATTCAGAGCTGCTACCGAACCTCTGAGGTTAGAACCCTTGGACTTTGCATTTTGGCATTGTCCTTATCTACATTTTGTCTAAGACATCATCATCAAGTAGTAAGATAATGACGGCCGTGCTTTCTAAAGTTCAGCCATCACGTTAGATTTAGGCTGCATACCTAAAACTTACCCAAGAGCTGTGTTGTAATTTGCTTTTTCTCCACCTGCATCTTCTGATGCTGCCAGCTGCTTAATAACCTAGCATTAACACACAAGGTATGGATCACCCTCTTCCTTTAGATCCGTAAAGGAGGAGGTGTGAATCCTTCAACTGAAGGATCTACAAATTATTCAAATTGGAGAAGATTACTCAGATATTTTGATTCTGGAGTCAGGACTCGGGTTCAGAGAAAGAGGTCAATGGGATATTATATTAAAACCAGAAAATTGTACCATCCTTGGAAGTATCTCTAGGTGACACTTTTTATGTTAAGCTTCATAATGATAGAGCCAGATATCTCAGCCAGATACATGAGATGAATTCTCTTCTAGAGGAGTAACTCCACAGTCATTATAAAGGGAGCTTATTGTGATTGGCTTCAAATCTAGAAACTACATTCTATGTGTCTCAAGTTTGATGTATTTTGCTTTTTGGTTTCTATTTTAAGACATGATGCATCACATGACTGAACCTGGCTATAGAACAGAATGCAAAGGAGGTGTGTAAGAACAGACTCAGGTATGCCTAGCAGGAACTCCGTGCCAGCTGGTGAACTGTACTGACAACCCTCAGCTCTGCAAGCTCCCAAATGTGAGTGCCAAACATTCTGCCAGTAAAGCTGGCAGTCCTCCACTCTGACCCTCTGTTTGTGATAAAGATTAAGGTATGCCTGGAGACCTCTGATAGCTGTATGCAAGTAAAAAGCATATTATCAGATCTGAGAGAAGAGAAAAAAAATGTAGAACTACAAAGAGAAAATGGAAGCCCCTCAAGGATGAACTGAAAAGTTGAGGCTGATGACTTGAAACCTCACTGAGATTTGTAAATGATAGCAAAGAAGGGTCTGAAATCATGCAGTCCCCATAAGTTTAGCGCTTCTCAGTCTGTAATCAGAACAAGCCTCAGGCTTGGACAGACTTTTGTTGCTGTCATTACAGTGTGGCTTTAATTGCCTGCACCTGATTCAATAGTTTCTTCTGTTATCATTGTGTATCATTCATCACTTCCCCACTGCCTCAAAAAAAAATCACCTCCAGCAACAGAGAGATAAATGGTTTGAAAGTCAAAGGTTTCTGTGCACATTTAAACAATGAAAAATTTTCAGCTTTTTATTTGCACGCCATCTGTGACAATTATCTTCATTATTATTGCAGAAAACTATGCTATAAACAAAGCAAGAGAGGATGAAATTGAATATGAATGTTCAATAACCAAGTCTCCCAATTCATGTCCTTGTTTTATAACCAAGTATCCCACTTCATGTCCTTCTTTTACTAAAGATAACCACATCAACACTTCCACAAGCTCAGGTGCCCTCTAGAGAGATTATCATATTTTGCATATGTATACCTGTATACCAAGACTGTATGAGACATTTTTCCCTGGAACCCTTCTAGGCTTGACTTTTGCAATACGAAAATAAGTACCTACAGTATAGTACTAATAGTAATGATTTGTAATTCAGGAAAGTATCTAAAGCCATATCAGAAATTAGTATTTAATTTTGCTAAGTGGTGTGTAAAAACTATGAGAAAGCAGTTTCAGTGCAGAAGTTTATAAATTAAATCACTTCATGCAAATCTGTTATTCAGAGGTTAAGAGAGTCAGAAATTATTAATAGGATCAAACAAGGCAGAGGCCCTGTTGGTAAACAGAACTTCAATTCTGTAAAATGAATAAGCAACCCCAATGGATTCCTTTATCTTATTTCAATTTAGTTTATATTCGTCCACTCTGCCATCCAGGTAGGTCTTTCTCCCTCTTATTTGCTGATCTGACTACAGCTGTCAGGAAGGAAACCTTCCCAACCACAGACAAACTCTAGTTAGACTTTGGGAAAAATGTGCTGGAGAACATGTACCACACAAGGTAGTCCAACAACCTGGCATAATTTCAAAACTTCATGAACTCCTAACTCAGTAACTTTTATTGTCAATATCTGCAACCACACATTTCAGGTAAAACACTGTTGGGCAAAATAAGATTGAATTTCACAGCTGATGTAAATGTAGATAACAAGTAGAATTATGGAATCATAAAATTGTGTAGGTTGGAAAAGACGTTTAAGATCATCTGGTATAACCATTAACCTGACACTGCCACATCCACCACTTAACCATGTCCCTAAGTGCCACATTTACCACACATATTTTAAATACCTCCAGGGATGGTGACTCCACCACTTCTCTAACCAGCCTGCCCTAATGCTTGACAACACCTTCTGCCAAGACATTTTTCATAATATCCAAACCAAACCTCCTCTGATGCAACTTCAAGACTATTCCTCTTGTGCTTGTTAAATGGGAGAAGAGACTAAAACCTACCAGGATGCAATCTTTTTTCAGGTAGTTGCAGAGGGCAGTCAGGTCCCCCCTAGCTTCTTTTTCTCCAGGTTAAACAACCCAGCTTCCCTCAGCTGATTTTTATCAGACTTGTGTCTGGGTTGGGCCTGAAGAGCATCCCATAAGGAACTTCCTAGAGTAAGCTGGAAAAAGTACTGGCTTGGCACTGACTTCATGTAGAAAATACATTTCTCAACCTCACAGTAATTACTACTGAATGCAGACAGCACCCATCTCAGATCCCCTTGCTGGTTCACATCCCACTTAGAAGAACAGTCATGCTGAAACTGTGTCCTCTGCCACTATTTTACTTACTCGTGTGCAGGTTTGTAATCATCCCTGCACCAGCCACTTTTGTTTGGCCATCTTTCACTATTTACAAAAAGTGTCTGTGAGCAAGATTCATGTAACTTGCTAGTTGATTGCAAGTTTTTTCTGTTAATAACAGATGGCAAGGATTGTCATCTTACCGACATTAATATGTTCCCCATTCCCACTGAGCCACCCAGCGAGCCTCTGTTAGCTGGCAGGCACCAGCCACTTGAAGTAGACTCAACCTCCATTATTCCTTGGGGCAATTAGTCCTTGAACTTGCTTTTTTTTCCTGATTCAGTATTATACTCTGTCCTTGTGTTTTATATCTTTTTTACATTTTTATTTTGAATTCTCTACTTGGTAACCATGAGTCCTTCAGCATTACTTCTGTGTTTTTACTTTTCTTATCTTGCCTAACTTTACCTTACATTCTGTCTTACAGCTTAAGCAAGAGATTTCTTTGTAAAATCAAGTCAGTATGACACAGCCGTGACTCACAAAAAGGAATCTTTGGTGACAGAGAGGTGAACTTCAAGGCTGGGGGTTAGCAGCCTACCCAGAGTATCTATATGGCAGTTTTTCTAGTATAGTCTTGACATTTGAAGAAGGTGTCATGTAGAGGAATGTTTTGAAAATATACGGGTTACTACCAGAATTGCATTTTGTGTGCGTAGAATCGTTTTGAGAGAAAGCAGCACTGCAAACTGCACTTGCATCCCTGATGTTTGGAGAATGTTACGGTACTTGTAGGTGTCTGATAATAAGAGTCATGAGGCCCAAAAGACAGAGAAGTGTGTAAAGCTGTTGAGGGACTGTATGGCTTCACAGGTTGCTAATCTGCCTTGGGATTTCCTGGTTCTCCCCAAATCCCTTTTCCCTTTGTTTGTTTGTTTCAAGCAGGCAGCTGGCTCATATTCCCAGGTCTGCTGAAGCTGCCATTTCAGCTCCCTGGTCAAGTTTGCCCTAGAACTAACAATTCCTCAACTGCTGAAATGGACAAAGAAAGTTGAAGCCTCCAATTTGTCTTATACTTGTCATTGCCTTTCATGGTCATGACTACAGGACGGAAAGGGATGCCCTGCTGAGAAACAGTCCTTGCTGTCAAAGCAATTTACATTTTGCATCCTTTTGTCTTGGCAATGGTTGTTCAAAGGATCTGGTAACAACAGTACATGTTCTCTCCAGGAGCTTTGCATGAACCCCTGAACAGACATCCCGTCTTCCAGTTTTCAGGCTGATGTAGAAGACACTGTGGACTTCTGCATTTCTTTAGTTGAGTTATCCGGGTACAAGTACCATGGAGGGATCTTTGGGATATAATCATGGCCAAACAGAGGCAAACCCACCATCTTTGCATTTACTTTCTTTTTTTGAATTCATGGAGTCCCAGAGCCCAGCTTACACTGGCATGTACTGTAAACTGATGTGTTTGGAGCACTTTTAAATACCTAGTCCTGAGTGAGCATTCTGGCCACTTCCAATCATACAATGGGGCTATTCCATGTGAAGTGGAAACAAAGGTCTAGAAACTGTACCTGCATATCCACTGCTCTCTTCTCTTCAGCCTTCCTCATACATTTTATTTTCTAGAAGAAAGCATCTTGGAATTGTGGACTACAATGTAGTTACAAAATGACCAGAGCTGTCTAGACTTTTCCAGGAGATAGAGTTTAATTTTATTTTTCTACTTTTTCTATTTCTGTGGCTGCTAGATGACTAAACAGTGTCAGATTGCTGGAGGTAGTATTCATCAGAGTAAGCAGCTAGGTAGTGTATTCTTTGTACACATCTGGTGTGAAAGGAGAGAATTAGTCCCTTAAGAGATGTAATAATAGCACTTATTTTTGTCTACACTTTGTGTGTGTTGCATGATTTCTGTACAAAATTTTTCTCAGAAAATCTATCTGGTTTTATATTCTCTGTTCTTGCAAACAGAACTGCTTGAAAAGTTAAAATGATTTCTATATATCATAAAATTTCTAGCTCTCCAAAAGTTTCACCCTGTTAGAATTAGAAGATGATAATTTGGGTCTGTCTAAACAATATTTTGCTTAAATGAATATCTTTTGTACTCATTGCAAAAATGTGGGGTTTATTTTTCATTTTTTAAACACTTGACCAAAACTGATTCATTAATATTATGAGTAGAAAAAACTGTCCCATGATCTTTTAAGAATGTTCAAAAAAATGAACCTAAGTATATTGTTGTCACTAAATAATTCTTAATCTTGAGATGACAATGAGTAGGATTTTTTTTTTTTTTAGAATTCAGTCACTCATCACCTTTAAATGGAACTAGAGTTGTAAAGAACTTCTGACAAGCAAGCTCTTCTTTTCTGTTTAAAATAGGCTGCCTACTTACAGGTTTGATTTTTTTGTGTAGAGTCTGGGTATTCCTCGACCCTGCTGAGTGTCAACTCTCCAGGAATATAACAAATGAAAGAGGAATATCTGGATGGATATGTTTGCAAAGCTGTCATCATTTTCACTCTGCTAATGTTAGGCTGAGCACATGTAGAGGCTCAGTAATTTCCCAAAGTGAGGAATAAAATAATTCATAATCTGTATCCTTCAAAGTATTTGATACATACATACAGTGTGCTGAATGTTACAGATGTGCTTTGGGCCTTGCTAGGAGTTTTTTGTACATTTTTTGTGCCCTTGTTTTTATGTAATGGCAGAATTCCACATTACTGTTCTGTCCTCTCTAAGAGGGTGGCATCCATTTCACTGTCTGACTGAAGCTGCTTCTCCTCTCCAGTTTAAAAATTCCTCTCCTTATGGGAGAGCTTTACTTCTTGCTCTCTTACATTAACTCTGAGAACATTGTATTTTTATTGGTTTCTCTGTTTTCGAGTGTTCATTTCTAATGTAGACTATTCCATATGAAGTTCAAAGATAAGTCTAGAAACTGGATAACTTTCACAATTTCATCAAATTTCAACAGCTCATAGCCATTTAGCTTATTTATAACTGTCTGGTAGGCTGTTTTATGTAACTTTTGCTACAGGCTTTCACAGTTCCCAAGACAAATACTGCTGTTTATTGAAATGACCAGCAGGAGCACAGAGCAGTTTTAAAGATATTCATTTGTTTAGTACACTTTTTTTCTATGAACTGGGTGTTCTTTCCAAATAGTTATTCATGTAAAAACCTTCATATAGTTCCTGAGAGAACTTTTTGAAGGCCAACTGAGAAAATCTGAAGAACTAATAGGAAAGTTTCATTTTTTGGTCACTTTTAGCAAATGAGCTTCTAGAAAAAGTGAAGATGTCATCACATGCTCAACGGTACAAGTAATTTTTTGAGGGACTTTCCCTTATGAAGAAGAATTCTTAACGAACCTCAAAAATCAGTTTTCACTGGTATGTCCATGTTAATTCTTTCCTGTATTGCACTGCACAATATTCCATGAAAGATGACTGTCAGAAAACATGGTTATTTATCTGTTGAAATAGGGGAAGGTCATTAACTTATGAATCAGTTTAAAGTTTAAAATATGGGTAGGGGACTAGAAAAACAGTTTGGCTCATAGAGTGAAATCTCACTGAGAAAGACAATAGAAATGGCTCCAAAATTATCAAAGATACAAGGAGACATAGCAATATATCTTGTTGAAATCCTAGTTATCTGTGCAATGTTATAGGAAAAAGACAAAGAGGAATCTTAATGTTGGTACACACAAACTGAAAATATAAAACTAGTGCTTTGACATCACTTAAGTTTAGTGAGATAAGATCAGGACTGTAATGTTAGTATAGAGTCTGATCAGGACAGATGTCAAGGAGGAAACATCGCATATAGAGCACTCCAGAGCACTCCAGAGATGTTAAGACAGGAAGAACAGTGAGATTTGCTTGGAAGGGAACTGAAGGATGACGTAAGAGAAGTCTATCCTAGATCCTTGCACTAGTAGGCAGATTATGTTTTTCTTTGAACAGAAGATAAATATAAGTAGGTGGAATTGGTAACAACAATAAACTTTCATTCCTCGATTACTGTTTGGAGAAAAATTAACAAGATCACTTTTTTTTTTTTTTTAAAGACATACTTCCAAAGTTTCTGAAAAGAGCAGAAGTAATAAAGGAAACACCAGTTATTTTACATTTGATTCTAATTTGATTTTGACTAAGTCCCAAAGACTGATTGAAAAATTAAAGTGGAGTGAAGACAATTTATGTTATAGTGATCATGAAATTATAGCATTCATTTTACTAAAGAGAAGAAACAACAGAATAAGGGGAATGGATTTTAAAAAGCCCAACAAAACAAAAGTCCTCAGCCTCAGATTCTTTGTGTCAGCCCTGACAAGAGAGAGTTTTCATGAGTAAAGGAAGTTTAAGACAGTTAGCAGTTTCTAAAAGTGAGAGTGTTAAAAACTGAATACATGGCTCAATAAATATAAAGGTGCAAATACTGTGAACCACCACCTCAAGAAGTCTTTGTGATGAATATTACTGAAACTGCAGATTAGACATTCTTTCTCAGGGCCTCTACCACTGCCTGTTATGAGATGGATATTTCCTCTGAGCCAGTGTGAAAATTCTTCTATTGTTCTCTTGATAGTGATTTACCTACCTCAAAGAAAGTGAAGAATTATGTAGACTATAGTCTAGCTGTCTATTCCAAGTACATACTCTAGATATCGTTACATTTGAAAAGGGCACATGACCAGCACAGAATGAATCAAATCAACTGACATTTTTTTTTTTCATATTGTCATTGGTCCCTGAATTCTATGATAATGCAAACACTATTTTTTTTTTTAGCTTCATCCTGAATTTACCATGCAATCCATTAGGTCAGAAAGAAATTACAGTAATGGATATCAGGCCCTTTTGCTAATGGCAGGACTGTTTTTAACTCTTTTTACTCTTTCCATGATAAGAAAACAAACCTGCTAACAAAATCCCTAGAATAGTTTTATTTATAATTTTAATATTTTTTTAGTGCTAATTTTAGTAATTTGTTATTTTTCAAAATAATTTTCCTTTTATTTTACTTACACCCAAACATTTCTATAGTGTATTTGTCCTTTATTTCTTATGTAGTCAATATGAATAATTGAATCCTGCCCTCTTCATATTAGTACGATTGCAGAAATCTATTGTGTCTTGTCTTGACATGTTACTCCCATAAAAACCTCTTCGGTTCTCTTTCTCTTGTTTTAATCCTCTCCCTGCTCTTTAGCTCTTTGTATTTCCCATGACATTTATCACCATGCAGTTGTGCTCTGAATTCTGTCTTTATACAACACCGTGTGAACTACTGCAGAGGAGAACAGGACTGCTTAAATCCATCCTAACATCTTGAGACTGTGAACGTGGCTTTGTTCTGGCAGTTGTCTTAAGATTAGTTTTGAATAGTTTTTAGAAATAATTTCCAAAGTTATTACTGCTTCCTTTCTCCCAATAGGGTGGCTTTGTTGGCCTAGTGCTCCATGGTTCTTTATGATCTTGTAGATTCCCTTCTCAAGTTGTACAGTTCAGCAGCTCATTACCACTGGTTGGCTGGTCAAAGCTTAAGAGTCTTATTTCTGAGAGTACCAAGTTGCAGAAGATCCAGAGTTACAAAATTATCCACTGAGGGCAAAATCTAAGGAAAGAAATTTAATGTTAACATGCCCTGTTGTACCAAAAACATTCAATTTCATAGATGTTGCACCTGATAGAAAATTACAGTGGCCTTTACTATGGGAAGGGAATCTTCAGGTTTCAATACTGAATCACAGGACAGTTTTAAAAATGAAGTGTTTGAAGACTTTGTCATTTTTATAGCATGGTTTTTCTGACTGTGGGTCTCACAAAACATCTGGTTTGATGAAACTTCAGTATTCCTTGAGTAAAGTTACAAAGACACTCTATCAATTCTTTAACCCTTTTCATGAACCATTTTCATGAACTTGAAAACTATCTACTTTTTATATGGACATATCAGAAAAGAGAGCATTAATTAATAAATATTCATACCCAGAAGAAAATAAAACTCACAGAGTACTGAAAAAAGTGTGAGGTCCTATGACTTGTGGACTCAGTATGTAATCATCAGTCTCTTTGTTGACCATGAGGGCTGCTAGGACAGATATTGTTACTGGGTTTTGTGTATCAGCACTTCAAAGCATCGACATTAATTGTCTGATGTGTGGTATGATGTCTTGCTGCACACCCTAAGCAGTTCTGGTAACATATTCTTACCAAAGATTTATTTAACCCTCTATAATGCTCAAGCTTTAAGCAGGTGTCAAGGGAGGTGATAATTTGAGGTCTCCTCAGCCCATATAGTGTCAGCCCTTCCACCACTAGTACCTCAGAAGGTTTTGTGGCAGGCACAAGGACGTGTGCTTCTCCAGGAGACATAAATAAGGTTGGGCTTCCTAACAGTGAGTAGGCAAAGGGCAAATGATGTTTGTTTGAATATGTCAGTAAAACCATGTCAGTTGGGAAAAGAACAAACCAGATGGTGCTGAAGTGGAGGAGAGTCATGGTCAGCAGCTCGCTCTGCCATCAGCCAGAGTGGGGACCCCTGAGCGAGCAGCCATTTCTGCCTATTACCTGAATGTAAGCACAGCAGGCAAGGCTTTTGTTTGGTACCTGGGCTTTTAGACTGGAAAACCTCTATCCAATGATCCTATTACAGCATTTCTGTTAAATCATGCAGCCTAAATGCCAGTCAGTGAGTTGTGTGCAAATATATTTTGTATTTTTAGTTTTTTATTTGGAAACTCAGATGCAGATTTGCATGCATTTCCATGGTAGATATGAATACACTAAATCTGAACACGCTTTTTAATTATTATTATTTTACTGGGACTTTTTCCTGTCTCTGAAAATTTACTCTGAATGCATCAGACTCTGAAAACCCCCCCAAAACACTAAACAAAACCCCAAACAAATAAACAAAAAAACCCCACCAAATGTTGATAATAAAATATATATATATGGTAATTATATTTAATTATTTTTATAGCTTTTATAGCTAATTGTAAATTTTAAAATTATTAGTATTATTCACAGGTAAATTTAACTGGTCTCTTGATATATGGATAGAGTAGAAGATAAACTGTTAGTACAATGAAGAAATTTAATGTTAACATAAAATATTGTTTACATATTTTTCCTCATTTCTTTCATCTTGTGGGTCAGGGTGGGAAGAGGCATTTCAGACTAAAACTTTACACTAGGCGCTGCCAGTACAGGCGCAAAATTACTGCCAGTTTAACAGATTATCAATATTAGAAGTCCATATCCTTGACAAGTTTTACAGTATGCTTTTCTAATGTCCCTTTTCCCTGACATACAATTGCTACAGAGATAGTCCTCTCTACCCTTGATAAATTAAAGCAGTGCAAGCTGCTTTTGTGCTGCTTTTCACACTGGAGCTAGTTAATCATAGAAGGATCTCTAGATGTTCGTCAGGCTAATAGGATGCAAGGGAGAGAACAGCAATCCTACTGTATTATGCACAAAAAAGGGACCACTTCTACCTCCTAGCAGTAGGTTGATTTGGGAAGAAAATGCACTGTAAGATTACTATAATTAATTATAGTTGCTATGTGATACTTGGTTGAATAAATAACTTGACTAAGATCAACTTTCTGGAAGATTGTTAGAGAAATTAAAACCAGTTTTATTTCTTCCATTTGCTTTATCAAAGACCTCCTGTAAGAAATTAAGTCTCAATCCATGACTGACTCTACATAAGGGTGGCTTGTAATCCAAATGCTCCCACTACATAGCTTTACATGTATGTTGGAGGCTACTTTTGAGGTGTGAGAAATAGAAGAGGCTTCTGCTGTTTCACTGGTAGGTAGTGGCTTTTCTTTCCTATACCCTTTGAGCTTTATCTTTACTTTTAATTCTTAAAAAAGAGTGAAGCTAGGAGCTGAAGACCATTGCAAAGCAATTATCCTTGATGTTCCCATTTCCTGCAGTTCCTTTCAAGGGAATGACATTGTACAAAGCTATGAATCAAGTATCACTTACCTTGAAGCCAGACATTCATCTATTTAGATGAGTTAAAAATCAACATTTGAGAAAACTGGTCTAGCTGCAAATGGCAATAAAAACTAAACTCTGTTTTCAAAGCATTCAAAACTAACTGCAGTTAAGCAAACTGATGAACTGATGACCCATCACTGAAATGTCAGGGATTAGCAATTGGGAAAAGCCATGCTATTTGATGGAGTTCAGTCTTGAAGTGCATGAAGGGTGGAATGGTCTTATTTTAGTTGATATGTGTGCACAGCAAGTGTTCCTGCACCTCAGGGATTTTAAGCAATTTTTTTTATACCTTGATAAGCTACTGGAAACTGAGTGTTGAAATCTACTAAAAGAAAATTGTTCTGTCTGTTCTGGCTCCTTTAATGTTCTTCTTCCAGGGAGCTGAGGTACCAGCACAAATCATGATATTACTCATTAGGATGGCTCTCCTCTTGAAGAGAATAATTCAAACAAAAGTAACTCAAACCCTTAAATATTCAAGGCATTCTCATTTCAGGGTCATATGAAAAATATTAACAGAAAGAAATTTAAATTACCTAAATATCTTCCAAAAATACTCTGCAAATGAAAGAGGCATCAGACTTCCATTATTTGCAATTTATCATTGGCATTGTAACTACTGATAATACCTAGAATGCTTTCAAAGAAAAATATTAACACAATGTTTTGAAAGCAGATATAAAATTGTCAAAGATTCATTCAGAGATCCAGAAGAGGGAAAGCAGTAGAAGGAAATAATGAATTTTTTGTTTAGGAATACAGTATGATTCTGTAAAAAAAAAAATCATAAAAATAGAAAAGTTGAACTTTTTTTTTTTAATATACTTGAAGCAGAAAAGTAGATTCTGAAAAAAACATGTTATAAAAATGAGGAAATTGAGGAAGATTAATATTCTCCGAAAAGCATCATGTAGAATAACTGAAATGCAGTGTACACTGTAATGCCATTGTTTTTTCTTTCCTATGCTCTGCTGATACTTCTGTTATATTATCATAAGGCACATTCAAGTAAAATTATTTAAGACTTCAAGCTCTAAGAGAGGGCAAGTTGCACTTCCTGCTTAAAAGCATACCCCTTTAAAATATTTATATTATATCTGAGTTATGAAGATGAGTTTATCATTAGACATTAACCAGATCCTTGTAATAATAATAACAACACCTTGACCTTCTGTTAAATCTGTTGTCCATAGATGCAATTATCAAATGTCTGGATCTTGTCATGGTTAGTCTTGTGTGTGCTTGTGCTTCATGTGAAATGTCAGTGTGCTCAGTTGAACTGCCCATCTGGATAAGTACAGGTCACAGAGTAACCCAGTTTAAGTAAGACATCCAAAATGCTTTTTTAGGTAAGTGAAGTTGCACAGTTTCAAGAGAAGCAAAAGTAGTCATTTATTGGCTTGAAGATACTTACACTTTATTAGAAGAAATGTGACTGGAAATAAAATACAGGATTTTAAAAATAGATTTCACATTTAGATTATACATTTTACCAAGTATTGATGAAGACGTTCAACAAGAGGTTATAAATTATGGGAGTTTTTAAATGGCAGTAAATCAACTATCTTTTTATGTGTCTGAGGAAGGATGAAACGAAGTAGCCAGGCAGGAATATACTTGCAGAGTTTCTGCAACGATGTAAGGAATATTCACTTGTAAGGACAGGGACAATAAGAATGCAGTGGAAATTCTTAACTAGATAATAACCTTGCATATTCTATGTGTGGGGAGTTGGGTTTTTTTTGTCTTTTCCGTTTTATTTTTCTTCCTTGTGGATTAGCTCCTTCAGGAAAACAATACCTGGCTGAGGATAGCAGATCACCTGGCTTAATTCTCACTTTGTTGCCATACAAGTCAAAAGAAGGGTGATTTGACTAATACTATCTGGTGCTTAGATTAAGTTACAGACATTCTCAATGGTAATAGTTATAAAAAGCTACCAGAAACCTTTTTTTTTTAGCAATGAAAATCCTTAAATTATCATTTTAATTTTCTTCTTTTTAAAAATTTTTTTTTTAAATTTCATTTAAATAAATCGTGGTTTCTTGCAAAATATATTCTCTATGGTTACACACAAACCCTGTTCTTTACTGAAGAATTAGAATACTGTATCACTTTGCTGACTTTGTTACTCCTGCAAGATACTCATAATATTAATTAAAAATATTAATGGAAAATAGGTCTCAAGCAACATGTAGAAGCACTAGGGTAGAAGTAGCAAGGAGAAAGTTTTTACATTGTCCAGGTGTGAGCACAGAAGAGTGAATAGTGCCACAGTTTAGAAAGTGTATTCTTTCCAGTCTTACATGATCATTTTCTGTAACTAATAGATTCTAATCTCTGGATGTTACCAAACCACTATGACTGCATCTGTATTTTCCCAAGGACTAATATATCTGTTTAACACATTCAATTCCTTTAGGACAAAGGTCATTAACGTTTACACTGTGCTAGTTATCACCCCCAAAAGCTCCAAACATACACACAAATCAAGCAGATGTGCTGGCATCTACTTCAGAAGTGGGGATGCAGAATTAATTGCACTGGCATCCTCTCTGTGTCTGCATGTGTGCGTGCACCTTATTTTACCATCATAAAAAGGGAAACACACACCTATTGCTATTTGGTCTTGTAGCCTGTTCCTTATTGCTTATTCTTCTTGGTCATGTTCTGCTTAGCACTCCACTCTTGAGCTTTTATTATAACTTGAATGCCAAATCACTCTTTTTGAGCGCAAGGGTAACATAAGGTAACATAATAGGTAACATAATACCATTACTGCTTTATTGTCTACATAAATAATGGATTTCTTTTGAAGAGCTAGCAAAAATTTGGAGAAAAGCTCTCCCTCCTTTTAATGCATCAAAGCCAAATGATGCTACAACTCTTTTATACTACTAAAGTGAGTGCAACTGTGTTTTCCAAGGGCCATTTACACATCTAGAGTAGAGAAATATGTGGACTGCTGTGGGAAACTTTGATACTTGCAACATTTAAAAAAAGATTACAGTTACCAATGAAAAAAGTAGTGTTCCAGCTTGCAAGTGCTTTATCATAAAATGTGTTTCTGAAAACAGCTATATAGCACAAGCACTAGGTAAGAAGGAAAACAGATAATTGGTTCTATAATGAAGCTGCTTTTCATAGACAGAAAAGCATATATTCTTAACTGAAAATGAGTGTTGTGTTGACCAAGACTACGTCAGCTGTCTGCAATGGTGTGAGAAATACTTCTTCCAAGGATTCAGGAAAAATTTGCTCTGTTAAGAAAAAAAATCTTTAGAACAACTTTCAAGTAACCATGTAAAATTATTTTTACAGTCTGCTACATAACTTTCTAAACCAAGAAATTAGGGTTTGATTCATGTCAAATTCTGGCAATTTATTATCACTACCGAAAAGCAAGTGTTTCCGTTGTATTTGACAACTGGGAATAAGGAGATAATACTGTTTATGAGACTAGAAAAAGAATTAATTCAGCAAAAAGCCACATATACTACTTCACTTTTTCTAGTTGTGTCTCTTTGTGCTAAAAAGTCATTTGCACATGACTCCTGGAACAAAATGTTTCTATTGTAAATAGCCTGCAATAATGCTACTACTTCTTTCAAGAGGAAGCATTCACACTTTCATAATGTACTGCATGCATTTTAGCCACCACAAGTCCATTGAGAAGATGGAAAGCTTCTAGAAATTATTCAAGTTTCCTAATTGATGTATATTCTTGCCTTAGGCCTTATGTTTCTATACAAATATACAAACATGTCATTTAATATAGATTATAGTAATATACATATCTCATACCACATATAGCACATATAAGCACAGAAGTCCAATTGTATTGCTAAATACTTACGAAATAATTTGATACGTATCTATAAATAGGGAATAACTTTATAAACACAGCCTTTTCTAAAGATAGGGTAGCTGAAACAGCTGAAGGAGCTGGAGATAATTCATTTTTTTGGCTTGATGTACTTGAGCACTTTACATCTGACTGTTGCGGTTTTAAGACCAGCTGGCGACAAACACCACTAACCCCTTGCTCAACTCTCCCCTTCTCTTCCACCCCACCAGGGTGGATTGTGGAGGAGAATTGAAGTTAAAGTTTTATGTTGAGATAAGAACAGTTTAATAATTGAAAATAAAGTAAAATACAGTAACAGTGATAAATAATAACAATAATAAAATAATAATCATAATAGTTATTATTATTATTAAAGTGGTGCACAATGAATTGCTCACCACCTGCTAATTGATGACAGACCTCCCTTTCCAAACCCAGGTTATCTCTGTTACAGGTAACTGCTCCCAGTTTCTATACCAGGCATGTGGGATATCCCTTTAGTCAGTTCAGGTCACCTGTCCCATCTAAGCTCCCTTCCAATTTGTTTTTTTTTTTGCATACTTTCTCACTGGCAGTGTATGAGACAAGGGAAAAAAGTCCTTAGGAAACACATGACTTGGCTGACTTAGCAAGAAACCAAAACATCAATGTGTTATAAACACCATTCTCCAAATCCAAAACACAGCACTGGAACAGATGCAGAGCAGAAATTCACTCTAGCCCTGATACAAACATTTATGCAATTCCTGTGTGTTCAACTTTCAGGAGGTCCTGAAATCCTTTCCTCATATTCAAGTCTTCTTAATGGCATATTTTAATCTTTCTGGCTTTAGAGAAAAATTGAAAATACGAACATGAAAAAATTAAGTGGCAATTACAAAAGAGACTGATCTTTGCTAAAAAGATCTTTAAATTTTCAGGGCCCAAGTCACAATATTCATAAGCAATGCTTTCCTTGGTAGTGCTGTGCAGGTGCAATAAAAGCACTTGATATCTGTGGAAGCAAATGCAAATTTTTTTCTTTTGTGATAGATGATATTTTTAAGGATATTTTTCATGTTTCTATTTCAGATATTTCAGTAGAAGCATTTAAAAAAGTGTTCAAGTAGACCAAATTATCCATATACTATTTAAAGTAAAATCAGTATTGTACAAAAAGTGCTTGGTTTTAAAATCTGATGTGCAAGGAGAAGTGGTCATTAAAACATAGTTTGTGCCTCATTTTCATAACACTCTTAGTCTTTCTTCCTAAAAAACTTATGCTTTTATATGGAAAAGTAACAAAAACGCTTACAAAATGCAGGTTAGGGTTTTGTATTATATATATCGACATGGTGATTTACATAAAAAAAATGGAACTGCAAACAACTTGTTATTTGTGTAGTGAGGAAACAGCCCCTCTACAGCTGTACTGTGCCTTCTGAGCATTAAAACATGAATGATTAATTAGATAGAAACCAGAGAATCTTGACATTTAAAACAATTCCCAGTTGTCATTGTCACTTCCAATGCATGGAGTTTAAAAATAAACAAATTACTAGCTAGTTAGATAAATTAATGGAAATGTTTACTATATCTTCTGAAAGTCCTTCTAATTGCTTTTGAGACTTTTCCTGTGTAGTTGAATATAATATGAGGAAACCCTGACAATATTCCACAATTGCTGCCAATTCCCACCCTGATACAATGGGGATGAAAAAACCACTGCAAATAATAATGTCCGTCAGTTTAATAAATTGAGTTACCCAAAATTTTCAAAACTGTGCTTTTCATTTATGTCCATATTAGAAAGTCAAATAAATAACAGACATTTTAAAAAGAACTCACTTGACTCCATTGGCTACACAGGGAAGATGGTCTTTTAGCTATCTCAGGAGTGCTGTTGCACCAGACAGTTAAGATTATCTGAGGTAGACTGAAATCAAGCATCAATCTTTTTCCCAGGGAAAATAAGTGATAAGAAGAACAAGATAAACTTTTAACAGTTTCCAGATACTAAAATGCATGAGCAATTGCTGTCAAATTTTTTGAAGATCTTGGGTCCGTTTAAGGAAAATAGACCTAACTTAAATTCTTAACTCCAAGAGAAGCTAGCCAGATTTTCAAAACCCCAAAATGGGAAAACCAATGGGAGCTGTGATGAGCTGAATACTAGGGTACCTTAGCTGTATCACATAGATGCTGAAACAGGAAGATTGATATGCAAAACTGTTTCTGAAATACAACATGAAAATTTTATTTTCCACCAACTTCATTTCATAAAGATTCCCTTGCTGCCATGTCTGGAGCAGGGATGTGGAATCCCAGTTTATCTAACAGGTGATCATGCAGCAGTATGGACTGGAGGCTGATCTGCTAGAAAACATCTCTGCAGAGAAGGACCTGGGATTCCTGATGGACAACAAGCTGTCCATGGATCAGCAGTGCCCTGGTAGCCAGGAAGGCCAGTGGTACCCTGGGGTGTATTAGGAAGAGCATTGCTAGCAGATTGAGGGAGGTGATCCTGCCCCTCTACTCATCCCTGCTGAGGCACATCTGGAGTGCTGTGTCCAGTTCTGGACTCAGTACAAGACAAGGAGCTACTGGAGCAGGTACAATGGAGGGCTATGAAGATGACAAAGCTACTGGAGCACTTCTTATGAGGAAAGGCTGAGAGAGTTGTGCCTGTTCAGGCTCAAGAAGAGATGACAGGGACTTCACCATTGTCTGTCTGTGTCTGAAGGGAGGGTATCAAGAGTATGGAGCCAGGCTCTGCTCGGTGGTACACAGCAGTAGGACAAGAGGCAGTGGACAGAAACTGATGCACAGTAAGTTCCACCTAAATATAAGGAAAAACTTTACTTTGGTGGTGACTGTGTACTGGAACAGATTGCCCAGAGAGTTTGTGGAGATATTCTGTGCCTTGTGCTCTGGGATGACCCTGCTTGAGCAGGGAGGTTGGATCAGATGACCCACTGTGGTCCCTTCCAACCTGACCCAATCTGCGATCCTGTGAATTGAACCTGAATGTGAGTTTTTGGCACTCAGAGAACAGGTAGTATCTGTGGGAGTGCCTATACCATGTGTACGTGACCATACCATGTAAGGCTCCACACAGATATATAGAGACCAATGAGAAGAGGTGGATACTTCTGGAGGCCACCGGAGAAGATCCTGTCTGCAAATTTCAGTACCAGAAATGAAGCAGATGACAGGTCTTCCCGGAGACCTTTGTGACATTTTACCTAATTCCTTCAACAGCATATGAAATGCTATTAAGCAGCTCTGATGAGATACTTAAAATTTAGGCATAGCTACTTCCTTGATTCAAGTTTTAACCCTTTCTCATGGAAAAAGAAAAGTTGTCATACTTTTACTCCTCTCTTTGAGGCACTGTAGAGACAACCACCTAAGCTGAAAATATATTAATTAATCATTTGCTCAAAAATGAATTACAATTTGTGTCCCCATTTTTATGTGCATATACAGCTACAAAAGGCAAGTTGCAATTATTTGGGTCATACTGCCATGGATATTTATGTACATATTTATGTCTGTCACAATGGATGTCTTGTGTTAATTTTATAAATTTTGTGTGGATCCATGTTTGTAGGCTTAGGTGCCTTGCATTGAAAAGAGCTGAATGAGGAAAAGGCAAACAGGCATTTTTATTTTTCAGTGCAACCTAACAGGTCTGCCAGTAATTAAGTGACTCTGGAATGTGGAAATACACAAGAATATGATAAAAAGTTGTGTAACGTAAAAAGTGGCATTATATGAACTAAAACTGAATTTTGACTTGTAAGATTCCTTGCTCATACATGAAGATAGAAGTAAAATTTTCATTTTTTCATAACAGATTTTGTTTCATCTTCTGGTTAAGTTAGTGTCAAAGAAGTCCAATAAATTTTACGATGCTCTAATTAGCACTTTCACAAGCTGTTAACGTTTGTACTTGCAGTCAAGTGGCATTCAGAGAAGTGTGAAATTTTTCTGGTTTTGAAAATATTTAGGAAATAGGTTCTCCTGAAATGGAGAGGTTCACTTTAAAAGCCTGTAAATACATCAATGGAAGCTGGAACTGATTCTCAGCAAAGCACTTTGGATGTCTACTGTTGAATGAGTTAATGAATAATATTCCCTAAAAGTGTAACTTTTCCTGTACAACGACTTCTTATGTAAACTGTTAGCTTATTTGCATTAATGTTTGCAGTCATTAAAATTATAATGTCACTCACATGCTCATCAGTTGTAATGACAATTATAAATGAATGTGACTTCATTTCCTACGGGTTCATGTCTCTTAGTCGATTGACCTTTACATCAAATTGTGATAATATCTTTGACTATCTGTGCCTATACCTAGAAGCCTTCTCACAGAGAATTTTGGAATACAAGGTGCTGTATTTGATTTCAATACCATATTCTAGAAACAGGATCAAGAACTATTGGGAGAAAATTTAAGAATTTTCAATCTTGATATCTCCTTTACCCAGTTTATGGTTTTTAGAGGATGCTCAATGGAAGCTCTAGTCTTGATTGAAACAGAACAGCTGGTTCAAAAGTTGCCAGAGGGATATGCTGACATACACAAAGACAGTGTGATTATGTGCACTGTTATCAACAGAAACAAATTAAAAAAGAATCACAAACTGTTCCTTTCAGTATTTTTCAAGGGGATATGAGAATAACTGGGAATGAGACGATCTATTCTCAAGAGGGGAACTTAGATTGCTAAAAGAGAATGCACACACACACAAATATTCTTTAGATTTGTTTGGAGGAGGAAAGCTTTAGAGGTCAGACCACTGAAATAACATAGATAACAGCAGCACCTGAACTACTCAATTTCTTTTTTTTTTTTCCTCCAACCTAAGGCTGCTAAAACCACTTCTCTTGGAGGTTTCCCCCCTCAGGTCATGTGAACATCTGCCACTGTGCAAATACAGAAATAAGTCTGGATATCTTGCACAGATCCGAAGTCCAGCTCTTGGCTCTGCGTTGTCTCAGAGCTCTTCCTCTACCACTTCTGAATGTCCTTTACACAGAGAGAGGCTGTGACTTTTGAAGGTGACAAAGTTTATTGTGGGCATCCATTATCCAGAGTGAAGGTTTTGCAGACCTGTCTGTGAAACATCCTGCCCTTCTCCCTGCAATGTGTGATTTGAACCAAGAACTTCATATTACTTCTCTCTACTGCACAAGCCTTCACAGGGGTCATAATCAGCTACCAGGTGGGTAAGTAGTTTGGTGCAATGAGACTTTTTCAAGTCTCTTTTTCTATAGGTATTCCATTTTGAACCAGAAAGTAAAAAATAACTGTAGAAAAGTCTTGAATTAAACTATTTTGGTCCACAGCTGATTAGTCTTCCTCCTAGACTATATCAGGTAGGCTTTTTCTTATTTTGTTTTTATATAGAAAATGATTATCCCATTTTAGATATCAAAATCTGATTGAGAGTCTGGATTAGGTTCATCTTTCGAAATAGATATATCTACATTTCAGGTATTTGCATATGACCATATTTTTTCAAGGATATCTTTATAGTCACTAAATGACTGAATGACAGCAAGAATAATTTCATTCTAAACCAAATGTATCATATCAGTGTGATGGCATGCTTTTTTCTCTTATTTACTTGACAATCTCAGTTACAGTCATAAAAAGTACGTGAGATATGCCTTACTGTCTGGAAATCCTAGAAGGAAGGCAGATTTTCCTTTCAAGTTCAGGAAGGCTAGGACTTAATCCTCTAGTCTGTATTCTCAGCAGTTTTCTGAACCAGAAGGGTTGATTTAAGCAAGTACCTAAAACTGTGTGCAACGTTAGTACTCATAATTTCTTTTGTAACAAATCCTGAACATGAGATCAACTTTTTCCTCCTCTAGGTGTTTCTTTTAGGAGATCAATTATCAAATACTCTAGATTAAATTTGCTGTGTATTTAACTTTTAAGGAAATTCTGTAAAGTTATAGTCACTGTGCAAATGGAATGATTTGTCACGTGTGACTCCATGATAGTATTTACTGGTGACACAGCTACTCAGCTCTCCAAGGTTGACTGAAAGTACATTGACATAAAAAATGTCAATGTTCAGCTTCAGAAAACCAGTCATTCATTACATTGTAACTGAAAGCTCCAGTGGTGAAATTATGAGAGGAAATTCTGCAGAAATTCTGCAGTGTGCTTCAAGAAAATGATGTGATTATTTTCAAATTTAGGGTGATGTGTAATCCAGAGGCAGTTGTTATCCTGAGCACATTCTTAAGATGTATCTTGTTTTAGCTCCCTGTTCATACCATTTTGCACTTTAGTTGTAGTTTTCAGCAGAGAGCTTAAAATTTCCTATTTCCTCGGTCCTTCTGACTCAGACGTAACCATATTTTCAGGCAGTAGGGGAAGTCAGCAAAACTGCTTCTCCTCTGTCATTCTGGAGAAGAAGAAGAGGTTTAGGATTTGCTTCTTGTTTCCAAAGTCTCAATGCTTGTAAAAATATATGCCTTACTATTGCTATTTTAATGTAACAGTGTTAACTTCTGATGCATTATTTTGATAGGGTGAACTTCAGATACTAAAGAATGCTAACATCAATTAATTAAGGATCTAGCTATGCTTGTAAATTAAATCAGTTTGACATTGATTTTAGCCAGCCATAAGGGTTTTTTTGGATAGGAGGATTTTTTCACATTTTTACAAAAAAAAAAAAAAGAGAGAGGAAAAGAGAAGTCAGTATGACATTAAACAAAATTTTCATCTGTTAAATAATCAGAAAGATTTGTTAATTAACAGTTATAGTAGGCATGTAGACTTCTGTAACAGTAATTAAATAAAAATAGTAGAAGAGCTACGTCAGCATGAACAAACTAAGAAAAAACAGCAAAGGAAGCATAGCAAAAGCAAAACAAGCTGACATCTTTGAGTAACTCCTCCATGTGAACTAGAGACAAGGCAATGAATCAACACATCATTGTCATCTTGGTGGCAGAACACCTCCCAAAAAGAGTGACTAAGCAAAGCAAACAGTACTGACAGAGGTGACAACAATGGAATTTGTAGCTTTTGGGCTGAAAGCAACTTAGCACAAAGATTTTCAGAGGCATATGGGGCAAATGGGCACAGAAATAAACTGTAAATCTCTGCTGGATACCACATATATTTTTAATAGAGATATGTTAATTATATCTTGATAACAGAGAACCTACTCTATTGTATGCACATACTTTTCTCTTTTCCATAGTTTTGACCAAAGACTGGACGCCAGTGCAGCCCCCAGTCCACACCTCAGGCTGCTACTTATCAGTGGCAGGAAGGAAAAACCTATTTAATTTGCTTACTGTAATTGCAGTAACAGAAGGCAACACTTACTGATATAGAATGAAGACAAGAAAACAGGATTAGTTCTGAGATCTGATATCTTTCAGATCCCCAGGCCTGGCATGAATTCTAGGAGCCATGGCAAGTAATGAGATAGCAGAACTTAAAACTACATTATCCTGATTTATCAGATATTTTCCTCTCAGCACTTTGCTCTGCTTAAGGATCCCTGAAGCAGAGATTATTTCTGTATACACCAACTAAAAGCTTAGGATCACAGTTTTGAAGCTCTGCATATCAGTTCCTAACTCGGTATCAGACTTAAAACTTTCATTAGTTCCTCACAGCATATTGGTGTTTTTTTCTTGCTACTACACCGCAATCAGAAAACATGTTTCTGAATCCTGCCATAAGTAATAGATTTTGAGTGCAAGGCTATACCATGAACCATGCAAAAATCCTACAGAGACCGTTCCTGCTGTATGCAACCTGTAGGTGCCCAGATCTATACAGTGAAAACACTCCCCAAATGCCAGTAGATTGTGCCTGGGGCTGGAAAAGCACATACTTTTTCTAAATTCACATTAGCAGTGACTTCATCATGGAAGAGCCTAGAAGAGGACTTTTAACTACCAGTGAAATGACAACTGCAGACAGAAAAGTAGTTAGAAACCTGGAGGAAAAGAAAAATGCAAATTTACTTTTGATTGGTGCAAGTCTATCAAAGTAAAAGGAACACTGGTTTCTTCGTGTATGAAATAAATTTGTTTCCAAGTATTTAATACCCTGATCAATGCAATTATTTGATTCAACTCTAAGGAAAAGAAAACAAAGGCTACTGAAGAAGACTTAGGTATTTACACTTCACTAATTCAAAGAGGAATCCTAATGGAAATTTGGGGATGTTGCAAAAACTGTTGTCTAAAAAAAAAAATCTGCTAGATGTACAATGTTCTCAGGATGGTTTAGAGCATAATAAAAGTTGATGAGAAATGCACAGCATATTGAATCACCTGTAAAGAATTACTAATAAGATTATTCTTTTCATTTCATTTTCCTGTGTAGGTGTTAACTTCTATGAGTGAATTACATCTGGTCCTCATTTATATGAAGTATTTTTATGAGTTAAATGAAGTACCAAATTAACTTTTGGAATTAATTAATGCCTTACAAGATAAATAAACAACTTGGAAAGGACACAAATGAAGCTACTTGGATGACTGGAAAAGTCACATGGCTTTTTATTACTTGTCCTTTGTTCTGAGTTGTAATCTATCCCTCCCATGAAGTACCAGAGGCAAAAGGAACTGAATCAACCAGGAGAAGATACACATTTGTCAAAAAATGGGGAACTGCCACAGGCAACAGCATGAAGTAATAAGCAGCACGAGCAAAAAGGGGAACTAGAAGTATTGAGCAGATTTAGAATTATAAATATCAAGCGAATAAAATGGGGGTTGATAACAGATGGATATTTCTGTGAATAGATCCCTGTGAGATAAAAACCAGAGTGAGTGTGTGGAAAGAAAAGACAGACTTCAGCTTCCAGTTCTGTTGCAGGGCATACCCAAGGCTTTGCAGCTGTTCATAAACTTGTCCACTGTGACACTTGGTTATGGGAATTCTAATTTTCTCCTTACTCTCGGCTTATTTTCAGACAACTGTCTCCTGTATAGTAGTTCTTTTCTTCCTTGACCACTCTTTTCTTAGGAGTGTTAATTGCAAGAGTCAGGAAGTCATCAAGTATCTATTTTTCTGTATTCACTGCTGACCACATGACACATGTCTGTCCTCTTTTAACCAGATGGACCCAAGTCATACTATCACATATGGTGGTGGTAAACCATAAGGGTGAGCAAGCGAAATGTGAGTTCTTTGCTGCATGGAGTGGGTATTTTGCTGACAACCAAACGCAGATAATTTTTCTTAGCCTTAGTCTTCACTGCTTCAGTCTCCCAGGCCTCTGTGTTCGAAGACATGGTTCAAGGAGTTCTCATGGTTCTAGAAGTGTCGTTAAGCCCCACTGATTTGTGTAGCTTTAGAACTAAGCTACCATTAAAGCTGCCTAAAAGTCTTCCCCTGTGCAGTTCCAGCAAAGGAGATTAAACTCTGTGTTGTACTGTGTTGGTTCTGCAATGACTACCATGGCAATGCAAATTCACTTAAGCTGCTCTCCACAAACCATGTACTCCATAGGAACCATGAAATATCATTTTGACATTTATTAGGAAAAAAAAGTAGTGTTTTTAAAACTTCTGAGCTGGCACAGATGTGTAAATTTCCATCTTGTATTGTAGGATATTCACTTTATTATTCCCAAAGCTCATAGATTACAAGTGGAATTTTACACAGCCGTATTGATATTAGTCACAAACATGACTTTCATTAATATTTTTTCTGCAGTTAATTCTATACTGAAATAGTATGAAATTGTAAAAGCTAGAGACAAGGTCAATCTAATTTCTTAGTGATATAGAAAATACTCATTTCTCATAAGGTTTCCTGGGTTTGAGACCTCAGAGTTTGAACATTTATCTAATTATGCCACTAATTTACATGCAACAGTTCCTTGTCAAGTCCTATCTGATGTTAGATTTTTTTCATTGATTCTTCCTGTATAACATTTAATCTTAGTGAAGCACTATTTAAAATCAGTATCAAATTTTGGTAACATGTGACAGGGAAAAAGATACAATTTTTAATGAAATGATTTCCATTCTGTGAGCTCATGTAAATGCTTCCTTTTCCTTCCATGTCCAGAGATAATACAATAGGCTATTTATAGTATTAAGTACCACTAAAAGCACTCAGCTGTGATCTTTTTTTGCATGCAAGAGGATTTGAAGAACTCTTTTATTCCTGTTGTGTTCATTAAAGAGATTTTTGAGACAAGAGATTAATAATATCTTTAGTACTGTTACAGTATTAAAAAGTAAAATTTAGTTTGGGATACGATGTTAAGACACTGGTGGAGACCTTCACTGTAACAGCTGCCAGTGCTCATTGTTAATTCTTTCATAAAACATGCGGGAATAAGAGGGGAAAGGAAAGAAAATAGGTTAAATATTTGTAATTTTAAAAACCCAAACTTTTTTTTATTTTTTGAGGTTGGAGGATTAACTGTATTAATTATTCACGTTCCATTTTGCAGGAAAAAAGTGATTCTTTTGTCTAGTAGTTTTGATTTCATATTGACCCTTTTTTTCTTGGGATAAACACAGGTCCAATCTTGTTCTACTGTTGAACTTCTCTCCAAAAGAAAACAGGAGGTTCTTCAATAAAATGCTGGCAAGAACAGTATAAGAGAGAAAATGGGATGTATTTTTTTTTTAACTTTACTGATGGATAATACTGACACAGCATAAGGTCTTAGCAGCCAGTCTGAGGCCTAAAACACTTTTTCCAGTGTCAATCTATTTAAGTCTTTGTGTTTTCTCTTCTAGACATACATTCCCATCAGTAATAGAAGAAATAGAATTGACTTAGCAGTCTGAACCAGGCTATTAGGCAGGAATAAGAAAGAAAAAGACTAGGAAAGAAGAAGAATAAGCTGAGAGGAAAATGATGCATGGGGGAGGGGAAAACAGCAGAGATCAGAGCTTCATATCCAAAAATAAATTAGGATTTATCCAAAAAAACCATGTTGTATAATAAGACCTAGAAGAGCTAGTAGAGTGCTAATTCTTTTTAAGTAGTTTTTTAAGGATTTAACATTTAGTTTCATTGTTATTCAGAGAACAAACCTCAAATCCCAAAACTCACTAGGAAGAAAGGGACTCTAACCCTGGTTATGGGGCAGTGCACAAATCTGATGTCTCAGTCCCATGGGCAGTGGTGGTGACCCCTCCTGAAGCCCAAATGTCAGGAGTGGAGACAGAGCGTTCTGTGAGATCAGACTCCAACGAGCTATGAGGGAACCTGAAGCTCCTGGTTCCTTCCTAGTCAACCAGGCAGGCAGCCAAATGGAGATAAACTTAGCAGCACCACTCTTCCTTCAGTCTCTTGGACAGGTTCCTTGAGGAGAAGAATGAATGAGATGAAAAAATCTGGCTATGCTCTGATGCATACGTTTGATGTGAGCACAGTTGGAAGACGATCAAAATTAAACTATCTCTGTTTTTGATTTTGGTAGACTTGGCAGACTTTGGTAGGTTTCATTGTTAATTTCACCAGTGAAAAGCTGCCTAGTGTGAGAATAAATACTAGACCTGGAGCCTGAGATACTGCAGCACAAAAGCAGCAGTGCCCCAGATCTCAGTTCCTAGCATTGCCTGGTTCTTCAGGAGATTAACAAAAACGGGCATATATATCTTGGCTTTTATAACCAAATGTATTTACTGTTATTAATTTATTGTTATTAATTATTCTTATTTTAAAAAATTCCAGTAGGTGTAGAAACATAGAGTATTCCAAAATTTTAATTGTTCATTCTATCACAGAAGAATAATTACTGATATAAATGACACTGAAATGACAGTGGAAAGTCAGAAACTCCTAAAAATATTCTCAAGGTAACTAGTTTTTTAGCAATTATGATAAACACTATCACGTGATGATGCACATGGGCATTGGATAACTGGGACAAAATATTTCTTAAGGAATGCAACACACTTTCTGAGAGAAAGACTCAGCACAACCTGGGCATGAAAGGTAATTGACAGAATTGCTCCTAAAAAGGCTGGGAGAAAAGATGATGCTGATTTTTCAGAGTTCTGGAATTTTAATCCTACATACCTCATGTAGTGGATGCTTCAGCTGATGAGATTCATCCACCTATCTTTAAACAAATTGTTTTAAAAAGTTCATCTTTACATTTGGTGCATATAAATAAGAAGCCTATATATCCTTGATTCCTGCTATAGTCAAGAGAGAAATATGTTACATCCAAAAAGGCAGTTCAGACCTTTGGTAAGACAACATCCCCTGGAGATACCTTTTAACTGCACTGCTTGCAGAAAGGAGCTGGAGAAATGGTGTTCCTGACATAGATGGCTTGATTAAATGACCAACCTTAGCCAGCATGAGCATGTTTCTGCAAATATCGGTGTGTAACATGTATATAAACCTGAGCTGGATGAAACTAAAATAAACCCACACCCCTCCTGCCACCATAACTCTGTTATGAAGTTGCTCCATATGTTAAGAAGTTACTCCATATATAATAATCTGATTTGGGGACAGGAAACTAACATTTCCTAATATGTTCCAATCATAATCAGTTGGGTTAGTCAAAGCAGCCCTCAATAACTGTTAATCATCTGGTTTTGTTCATATGTGAATGAGTGATGAGGAGATATCTGAAGATGAACCAGTATGTGGAGCAGCTGTCAACTTCTCATATCTTAGAAGTTAAATCCCTGTGGTAGAGGAGCAGTGCAGGTAGTTCAGCTGTCTGCCAGCTTAGTTCAGCTTTAAAGATCTACAGAGATTCCTCCTTTCCTATCTACAGGTGAGTGAGTGTGATTTTTTCATACTGATGACCTATATGTCTGAAAGTGTTTAATGTAACATTTTGATTAATTCCCTAGGTTTGATAGCTTTGAATAAAGGGAACCTAAGCAGAACTGAATCTCTGCTAAAACCCTCTCTGGATTTTTTTTTCTGAGTTTGTGGTGCAAAGAGTGAAAAAAAGTGCTGTCCTCGTCAGAATTACTACATTCCACCCCTTGGCCCACCTACAGTTCACATTTCTCAAAGATGTTTTAAATTACAGGTTATATTAGTAAACTGTTTGTCTAAAAGAAAGTTTATTGACAGGTTGTACTGTTACCTCTAACACCCCTGTATGTGCAGCACAGCCTGGCATGGGGCACTCCAGGAGCTTCTCATACAGTGGCTGCTAATGATAGCTTACGGACTTCTAAAGCCCTAAGAAGGCTCAATAAGGCAGACCTAACCTGCTCAAAACCATTAACTCCTCCTCAAGTACAGTATCTTCTCCAAGGTTCCCAATATAGATTCTTTATGCAGACAGAGTCATTGAGTCTTACTTTTCTGCAAAAGAATTTCACGGTAAAGTAATTATGATCAGAAAAATCCCATCTCACATAACCTCTGTCATCAGGAAAGGCCTGAAATTCAACAGGACCAATGTGAGCCACAGAAAGGTAGGATGAACAACATGATATCAATGATCCATAACCACTACATATCACCAAAATGTAACATTTATTCTACTGCGTTAGTGACAGGGGAAAGCTATGGAACATGGATCTTCTACTGTATGTATCAACTGGCTGATCTCTTCAGTCTTTCAGGAGTGCATAAAATCCTGGGTAGCTATAGCAACCTCAAAACTGCCTAGGTCAGGATTGCGGAGTGGGAGTCTAAATGTCTTGAGCGCTTCCAGCAGAAGGAAGTGTCAGCAGAATTAAGTGTAAAATCCACATTATCATTAATGGATATAGTAGAAAATATTAAAAAATTTGCTTTTGAAACTAAAATATGGTTGCAAATAACTCAGTCTAAATGTTTTATGAGACTGTATACTGTGAAAGGCCACCACTTTTTTCAGTCTGTACACTTATTTTCTACTTTGTAATCTCCTCCCTGTTCTTGGAAGTGAGGTGCCATAAGGAGTACAACTAGCTTGTTGGAGTTCCTAGAATGAATATTTTTATATTAATGGGGAATTTTCTCTGATCTACACAATCTTCGAGAGAGAAGTTCCTTAATTACATTGATTTCATCACCCTTAGATGCATCCTTACTGGTTCTTATGGACTTGTTCTTATGTTCAATTTTAGTAACTAGTCCCGAACTCAATTCTCCTCCATCATGCGTAGTATCTTTGGCCCCTGAATTTTGCTAATAAGTCATGAATGTCTGGGAGGTGAGGGAAGACAGAGGCAAAATGTCTCTCAGTGTTTTCTCTCCTTTGTCACTATGTTAAATTGACCCACTCAGGAACAAGTACCATCAGCATTTTCCTTATCATTTTGGTGCTGATATAACTTTAGGTAGCCTTCATGTTGCATTTGATATCTGACTCAACCCTTGACTGTCTCTAATATTTGTTTTTCCTAATTTCATCCTTGTGTGTCCAGGTGATTCTTCTGGATATCCCCTCCTCTCTTTCATTTTGTAAATACTTAACTGTATTTGTGCTCAATCTACTTTCTGCTCTATTTTCTGCAATCAAACTGTTCTGGTTCTGTCAGGAGGTTGCCCCTGAAGAACATCTGGCTCACTTGCCTCCATCAGAGCCAATTTGTATGGGATCCTGTCCCTAAGATCCCTGACAAAAAAAGAAAATCTGTTTTTCTGCAGCTCAAGTCCTTGCTTTCTTTAGGATCTGGAACCTCCATCTGCCAGTCACTGCAATCAAACCTGTCACTGCAATCAAACCTGTCATTGACCATCTCACTCCAACCAGTTCTTTATTTGCGAGTTACAGCTCCAGCCGAGCACATCCCCTGGAGTCTGAAGCACATGCCCACTATGATGTGTTCCTTACCATCCTCGTCCTGAAAATCTTGAGCAGTTCTTTTCTGTATGATTCGAAGATATGCGCAGGTTAACCAGAGACTAGGACATGGTCTTATGCGTAAAAGAAGTTTATTTGCAGAGCTGGTACAACAGAGAGGTTTCCTGTGTTGGTGTAGAAGAGGGGAACCCCACCCCCAGGCCCTTTGGGCCTATATCCCAGAGGGCTGGGCATGTGCACTTGGCTGCCCCTTTCCTCTTCTCTAAAGGGAATGGTATTTGTTTATATACAACACCCCTGGGAACGGGAGTCAGTGAGGTTTCTCACCATTTCTATTTCTCACATGTCCTCCATAGCAAAGTGTGGTCTTTGAGCCAGAAACAGCCTCATCCTAATCCTCCTCGATTAGGTCTTCTGGTGAGATTTCTCATGGTCCCTAATATTTTCCCATTCTATATCAGATCTCCATGTATTTAAACTATTCTTTTTTGTAGAGAACACCCTCATCCTCTTGACTTCCCTTCCCATCTTTTCCTAAGATTCTGCATCCCTGGAAACATTCTAGCCATACAAACTACCCCAGCTCATTTGTATAATTTCAGTGGTGTCATGTCTGCAACTGCACACGAAGATACAGTTCCTCCCATCTGTTTTCCAGGCTGCATTCATTTGTATACAGGATGCTTAAATGGACCTCCAATTTCCTCACTTTCTCTAGGAAACTGTGAAAGCCTCCTGCTTTGCCATGCACTGTGTTTCTCCTTTACTCCACCTTTATCTAGTTTGCTTTGAGCTTTGGCCTCCATTCCCTGCAAAACCTAAATTAAAACTTTCCTAAAGCCTGTGAAATCTTGCTTGCAAAGAAGCTCTCAGCCCACTTTGTCATCTAAATCACGTCTCTCACCAGCAGTTGGTGTCTGGATCATGGTAACTAAAGGCTTGGTGGTGGAAGCAGCCCTGTGGCAGGCGTTTATCTGCAGTATGCCTCTGCTCCGGTCCAAGTCAATCTGCTGGACTAGGAGGATGGGGAAGAACCACAGCTGGACTCATGCTGCTGACCTAGATACCAGAGTCATACTGGATCCATTCAATACTCCCTAAAGGTATAGAATCATTGGTGCACCCACAGAGGAACAACCAGAGGTAGTAATCTGCTGGCTGGAACAGCTACTGCACTCTCTCCATGATGTGCTTGGTTGCAGACAAAGAGCAAACCCTGGTAGGTAAGAACACGTCTGATTTGCAGAGAAGTGCCCCCGGTGTGTGCCAAAGGGAGTACCACACCTCCATCACGTGTGGTGTCCTCTTGGTGGCTCTGATGTCAATCTGTTGGTCATGGCCTGCTCAAATGCTTGTCTTCACCTTCTGTATGAGGCTTTGTACCTATTCTCCAATAGAGTGTCTGCAGGTGGAGGACAAATATTCTCATCTCTGGGAGTCACAAGTTTCTGTTCCCAATGTCAAAACAGACTCTTTCTATACTGACTCTGTTCAAGTGTTGTCTCAGGCATTCCTCCATATGTACAGTGCAGGACTTGCATTCTTGGCCCTGTAGAGTTTTCACAAAGATCCTGTTAAGTTACCATGCCTCTTCCTCTTTGCTTCCTTGTTTGATCTCCTCTGTGCTCAGCAGCTCCACAGTTGCTGCAGGATGGTCACTGTCATCCTCAATTTCTATTAAAGGAAGGAGCACAGGGCATAATCCATAGATCACAAAAAGGATGGAGTTGTCCTGCCACCATAGTTCAGTGTGGTTTGGAAGTGCTGGTGCTTCAAGCACCAAGCAGGACACCCTGTCTTGCCACCTGTTGTCACCACTCTTGTACCGAGTCTGGCAGCCTCACTCGGTCTCCAGCAGTGCCTCTGGAGCCCTCGTGCAGCAGCTGCCACAATTATTGCCTGGTTTCTTGCTGCACATCCTCCTCACTGATGCTCCCTTAGATATCATTTGACCAAGGAGCCAAACACCAGTATGTCCTTCCAGTGAGATCTCCTGTTCACCAGCAACTGCTTATGCTGTCTCACTTCTGATCTGCTGCCCCTCATTCGTGAACATGGAGTTCATCCCAGGCACTTTCCTTCCACGCCATATTTCCCACAGGCAACAGAAGTTTGACAGAAAGTTTCTCTTTTTAATGCTAGGCATCAGAGCCTAGATGGTTGTTGTGGTGATATACGTTAATAAATTTCCAAATCATGGTCTCCAACACTATCACATTCACATTCACTTGAGTACATATTCTGTAAATAGTTCATGTTACTACTACTTGATTCACTCTCAAGGTCTAACTTAAATCACAGTTTGTGAAAAATCCATTACTTGGTGATTTGGAAGAAGTTCCAACACAATTTATGTTTCTTTAGCATTGAATCATTATGGTTTAATGTTTACAGCTCTGTCTCAGGAAATGCAACCAGTTATCCATATGAAAGCAATCCCGGTGTGATCCAACTTCCACTGAAACTGACAAGACACTTTGTTTTTCTTACTAAGTAGAAAGCAAGGAATTTTGTGAGCAGCTTACAGCTTTTTCACTAAAGAGAAAAAAGGTCCTGAACACATTCCCTGTCATTTAAATTATATGCAGATACAATGCCTCCATTATGAGTCTACTCTGCCCTTTAATTTGCACTAAATGTCTACATCCAGTTTCATTGGACATTCAGCCATTCATAAAAACTCAGAATCAACATTAAGAATTTAATTTTGAAACTATAAAAATATTTTTTCCAAAGGAGAATAGTACAAATTGCATTATAGTAATAAAAAAACCTGCAGAAATAGATGTCTTCAGACTATTGTGTGATTTTCTATTTTCTAGTTTATATTGTTTAAAAATTGTCAAATTGCTGATTACCAAATGGTAAGAAAACAACAACAATAAAAATGCAAGCAAGCAGAAAATCCCTGAAAACGATCATTCTATAACCAGAACAAAAGATATTCATCTATGCAGAAAAAAATGTAGAACCAGGACCACTGCTGTGCAAATAATATTTTGTTTTATTGACAAAATTAAGAAATTGTGCACATTTAAAATTCAATCTGGTTATAAGTATATTTTGTTTCTTGTCCAAACAGCCTTTCCCTCTAGGAATCCCTCCTCTGCAAAACAAATAAAATCAAAACAAAACAAATGAAAAAGCAATGAACAAAATCCAACAGCATTTTGGAAAAAAAGAAATTTTTTTCTTGTTATTTTTGTTCAACTCTACAATAGAATTTTATACATTAAAAAGAACTTCATCCAAAACAATATGTTTCATAAGGAAATTGTAGGAACAAAATACTTTGGCTTTTTCCAGTGCTTTTTCCCTAATTTTTCTTTATCAAAAAGGTCCTTTAGTTTTGTATTCATTTATGAAGCAATTTATTAAATCGCAAAATGTTGTTACTGGAAGAAAGAATATTTTATTAAAAACTGGCTTAACTTCCCTCATGACAATGATGACATACAAGTTATATCACTTATAGTCATTAAAAGAGCCATCCTCCTAAGCCATCAAGCATTAAATCTCGATATCTGAATTTTAACTGGAATGTATTTATGCAATTTGAGACAGTGGTCAGTGTTGACCTTTTAAAGTGGTTTTTGGCTTGAAATGTGTTGTATAATGCTGGAGTTAAGAGTCTCTTAAGAATTTATGCCGAACCAAATCAACCCAAAGGATTGAGTGTGCAGAGCCTGACAGACAAATGAAGCATTAGGAGCAAAGATCCTTCTGGAAATAGATCTGGTCTGATCACTGGTCATACAGTGGTCATGGTCATACAATGAGGGTGGTAAAATACTGGCACAGGTCTCTCAGAGAAGAGATGGATACCCCACCCCTGGAAATATTCCAGGCCAAGCTGCATGAGGCTCTGAGCAATCTGTCGAAGATGTTCCTGCTCACTGCTGAGGGATTTGACTGGATGACCTTTAAATGTCCCTTTCAACCCAAGTGGTTCTATGATTCTATTTATGAGTTTGAGTGTAGAAGAGAGGAGAGGGCATGGATGCATCTGTGTTTGTGTCTGGATCCTGTTGTATAGGTTTTATGCACAATAAGTAATCCAAGATGGGCTACTGCCATTGGCAATGCAAATAAAATCTGTGATTAAATATTCCAGTTAAAAGCAGTTACAAAATAAGCATAAACTGAAAAATATTTTTATTTCTGATTATGTTTCTTTACAAACACAAAGACACAGATATTTTCAGAGACGTATATATGTTATATATATATGTATAAAAGTTACATATATACCTCAATATACATGCAAAAGTGCTATTCATAAATAACTTCTCTGTCTAGTCTTAAATATCATATAAAGGAGCTTTTTGGGTTGGAGTTTGGTGTTTATTTTGCTTTGTTTTTCCTGTAACTTGCAAAATCAATTCTCCAGAAAATATCTCAGGGAGGCATTCAGCTGATTTTAATGGCCAGGTGATTTAAACACGTGTTTTTCACAACTTGTAAAGGCCTGGTTGTAACATTAAAAATAGTAGCCTACCTTGTATTTCAACATCTCCCTCTGTGCCTGAGGGGCGTGGTAGTCTGTGCATCCGGATAGCACTAAGAGTTGTGTTGAGACTGCTTGCAATAAATTTGGTGCTGTAACTGTGGTGAGAGGTTCTGGCTGCCTTTCAGGCAGATCTCCCTCAGTGCTCTTTACACTCGTGTAAAAAACGGTGTCTAAATTGGGCAGACTGTTGATGATGAGGCATATCTACAGTAGTACGTTAAGCTGTGGTTGGTCTCCTCTCGGCCCTGAGATCAGCTGGCATGATCTGGCCCCTTCAGTATTTTCTATGCTCCTAAACATCAAACCAGGATTATCACAACCATGCTGCGTACAGGGAACTTTGTCTGCACCGTGCTAGACTCTCAGGAGTAGTCTGAAAGGAAGTGCTAGTGGATACAAGCTGAAACCATGCCAAGTACACTTCTGCCTGTTTGTAAGTGAAGGTGATAGTGTGCTGGAGCTCAGGAACATTCCCAGGCTTCAATTTATGTAACACATCTACATTTGATAAGTTAGATGTCATGACTCCTCTTCAGCGACTTTAAATGTCAGGTGGTACTAAATAGTAGGTAATCTAAATTGCCCATAACTCTTTGGCTTTAAGAACTATCATCGTTAAAATGTCTAGGTAGCTGCTATAATAGATAGCACAAGTACACCCTTACATGGCTTCCTACTGAGTGCCTGGGAAGTGTGATTTCCACACTGTACTCTGAGCACTCAGAGAATCACTGAAGGAGATGGGCTGAGCCAGATGCTCACCTGCCAGAGAAAACTTATTAGGGAAAGATTCACTCTTCTTGTTCAGCAAGGAGCAGGTAGAGTTGATCCACACTTGTGGATCTCAGAATATCTGTATCAGGGTCGCCTGAGTAGCTGTTTCCTCATATAATGCCTTGGAGGAGTGGTAATCTCATACTCTCCAATACTATGAATGCAGGAGGGGAGTTACTCCTGGGCAGTTCACATTTTCATACGGAAACCTACCTGACCAGAAAATCCACTATGAAGTGTGGCTTATCCAGTTAAAAGAGAACTACTACAGCTAAGAAAGTGAACAACAAACCTTTATTCCAAATGTTGATGCCATTATTCTATGCTGAGGTAGGGGTGTTGCAGTCTTGCTTTGCTTTCCTGTTTGAGCCCAATCTTTCATCTTTTTTAATCCATCATGCTGGGGAGTAGAGGACACCTTAAGCATATGCTACCTAATATTACCTAATGCTTGATTGACTGATTGCATGAGTGATGATTTAGCAAACAGACATATTTTTCCTGTTCTTTCAGAGAAAAAAATAAAAGGGGAAACCCCCAAACAGCACCATGCAGACTTTTTCAAAACAAAACAGCACAGAAAAAACAATGTCAGTAATTTAATTATCTTTTAGGCTGACAGCTTTAGCTGTATTTAAAAATTACCAAATGAGGGCTTTATATTAAGCCTGCCAAAGATGGAACAGCAACCAGCAGATGTGCTTTACTTTTCTTGAGCTCATCAGCAATGAGGTGCAGCTGCTGATTTGACTTTGTCCTTTGTGGCTTGCTTTGAAATGTTGTCCTTTTTTTAAATCACTATACGCTAGTTTTATTACTTTGTTTTTTTCTCAAACCTAACTTTTTTTTTTTACAACATCATGCTGATGAGTTGCAAGAAGGATGCTCTGTGGATCTTGTGGTACATTAAAATTGTGCTAGTGGTGCAGACAACAGGTTTAGGCAATAGATATGTCTACAGGATGCAGCAGAGTGATGCTCATTTTTAATTAATGGGACACTTCTCAATGAAAAGATGGAAGCTGTTTTATAACCAAGGCAGGAATATCAGCTGGAACACATTGAGTCTGCTTGTTCACCTTGGAAGAGAAATTGGAGTACTGCATTTATTTTATTTAAACTCTGTTTAGGCGTATAAAGAGATGGCAGCACTGGGAAAGTGATTTGGCTGGCAAGATTATTAAAGTGAACATTCCTCAGCTTGACATTATTCATATTTGAATAAAGTAGATTAGACACAGAATTTTCACTGTTCTACCTCTTAACACATCTGGTAATTACGACAACATAATATACAGAAGTGATTTTTTTCCCAGAAACACAGAGGAATGTGAAAACATGCTGGAGGACAACGACTTAAGGAATAAATACGCTACTGGAGAACTTTTGCAAAGGACTCAACAATTCCTTTTCTTTTATTCTGTGGAATTTTTTTTTTAAATGCTGTCAAAGATCTGTACACAGAACAGCTTCAAACTAAACTAGGTATTTTTATCTGGAAAGAAGAACATTTTGTGGGTAATGAAAGTAGTAATTGCAATTAGCTGAGATGATGACATCCAATGGGGTAGAATTGCTATTTCATTTATATCCTTAGCAAAAATGTACTGCCAGAAAATGTTAGTCTCATGCTGAGAACTAAGTGTGAAATTGAAGAGTGGTCATGGTTTTGAGTTAGAGAGTGGGTGGCAGGAATGAACGAGGGGAGTCTGAGGGAGGTAGGAGGAGGGAGGAAGGACAAAAAAGTTGGTACAAATATTGAGAGTTTTGAGCACGTATCTCCTCTGTTCTTCCATCCACACTGTCTGACCCTATCCATGGTGTAGGAGCAGTGCCAAACCTCTTGTTTCCCAGCCTTTCTTACTGCATAGGAAGCTCCTAACACGAGCTGATCCTGAGTACCAGACAAGGGTAGGGGAAGAGGTGAGGGAGAAACTGAATTAGAAACTGAATTACGACAAACTATCCATTACCTTAACCTCTTTTCCCGCCCACTGCACAACTGCTTAGACACAGATCAACACTGTGTATTTGTGTTACAATGGCACCTTTCTGCTCACCCTGAGGTCACCATTTGCTTGTATTCAACTTGCCATACAGTTCTGCACACACAGGTGACTTCACAACCCCTGAGTCCGTAAGACTTCAGGCTTGTCAGCTTCTGATAAAGCAGAGGGGAGCACAAAGGCGACACTTCCATACTCTCTGCTCTTCTAGGAGAGAAGTGCAATGCCTGACTTGAGAGGCTATACTATTTATTTGTCTGTGGGACTAGGTTTTGAATCACAGAATCATAGAATAATAGTTTGAACTGGAAGGGTCATTAAAGATCATTTAGTTCCAACCCCACTACCATAGGCAAGGACATCTTCCACTACATCAGGTTGCTTAGATCCCATCCAACCTGTCCTTGACCACGTCCAGAGATGAGGTAGCCACAATTTTTCTGGGCAACCTGTGGCAGTGTCTCACCAGCCTCACAGCAGATAATTTCTTTCTAAAATCTAATCTAAATCAGTTTAAAGCCATTACCCCTTGTCTATCATTCCACGCCTCTGTAAAATGTTCTTCTCCAGGTCTTTTGCAGGACCCCTTTATGTACTGGAAGGTGTTCCACAGTCTCCCCGGAAACTTTCTTGTCTCCCGGCTGAGCAACTCCAACTTCCTCAGCCCATCTTCATGGGAGAGGTATTCCAGCTCTCTGAACATCTTCATGGCCTCCCCTGGATTTGCTTCAGCAGGTCCATGTCCTTCTTATGTTGGGGGCTCCAGAGCTAGACATATACTACAGCTGTGGTAGAACATTATGATGGTGTTTTGCATTTGGCATTGACCCAAGAAATAACATATGAAAGATGAAAACACAAATTAGATCACACAGTCTGTCCTCAGTGGTACTTCCTCTGTACTGATTGCTTCTGTCCTTACTCCAGGCCATTTCACAAAATCTCAATAACACATCTTTACAGTTCTGTCCCTCTAAGGCTAGTCTGAAGTCTCCATAACTTTTAGAAGTAACAATGACATTTAAATTTTCTTTTGTTTTAACAAATAATTGGTCTTCATTACAGGCCACTGCCTCTTATGAAGTCTTTAAATATGTTTATCATGGCAATAACAGGTAACTGCAAATTTTAAAGCCAGATGTTGCAAATTCATGCTCATAAAAGTAGTCTTTTATAAATTGTGTTTCAATGACAATATTCACCTAATTAAGAAACACAGCGTGAGTATAAGATCTGAATACTGCTGTGTTCCATTTTTAAAGTACTAGAATCTAATAGAAAACAGTCTTAACTACAATGCAGAAGATGCCTTCTAACAACACAAAGAATTATCTCTAGAACCATCTCACTGAACTTTGAGACACTTTGGGTGAATAACAGGAAAAGCAGCTGTGAGAGGGGTGGGGGAAGGGAGGGTGCAATGCTTAACTCTTGCTGCTTTTAGGCAAAGAAATTCACACAGGCTCTTCCTTTAGCTGTACCTTTTAATGTGTGAACCTGCTGGTACGATTTCACATTCTGACTCACTTTCTCACAGGTGTTCAACCTGGGACAAGTTGGAACAATTTTAGATTGTCTCATACTGCTTTCTTCAACAGTTCCTAAAGACTACCTACCATAACTTATTATGGTAACTACTGAGCATTCCTGTTTCAGGTGTCTAGCTTTCCACTCATCAGGCAGAAAATGCAGACACTAATCAATGGCTCATTTCAGGACTACAGGAATACAAATAAGTTTCCAGCACTGCAATACTGAGTGTTAGTATACTGACAATCTTTAGATCACCGAGATTTGAATTTATCTTATTTAACTTTATTGCATTGAAGTTTTATTCTACTGTGGGTAAAATTGATTGTGAAAATCCATATTTTTCAGTTCTGTTACATGATGGCAACACCACTTGGAAGAAGGAGACATGCAAGAGCATCTACCACATATAGATATATATTTCTTATATTAAATATTTCATAATTAATTAGTCTAAGTGAAGTATTGTCACTTAATAACTTAGTGGGCCTATTTGGTCACATTTTCTGCCTGTTGAATTATGACAAGCAGATTTCAATGTTGCCATAAATAATTTGTGAATAGAAATAGATATTCAGTAGACGTGTACACCTAGAGAATGTGTGGCTTTATCATGATTTATTTATTATTATGGCTACTCAGTGTTTAATCTTTGATTTTTGACACAAGTTATTGTGATTTTTGACTGTGCCTTGATATTTCACATAAGAACTAGGTGAGATTAAGATTTACAGCTTAATCCCTTAAAACAGTACATATACATTTTAATCCTCAAAAGAATATAGTTAAGCGAAGAATTAGGAAAAGGGATGACAAAATTGGCAAACATTAACATCTTCTGAAAAAAAAATCTGATTTTGCTTTTCTCTTGCTTTTTTTAATGAAAAGTGCAACATTAGCACTAAGTGCAAATATTTTACTCATTTATCACTCTCGGGAAACTGTTTTTTCTCTCTGGATGGACTGTAAACTTCATGGCAATTTTGCATAGGTGTATGCAGTAGAGCACAAAAAGTGGTTAAGCAGAAACACACTGGGCTTGCTTAATGGCTTTTGTGCAGGACCTTGGTCAGTGTTTCCATCCAACACCTCATTCAGTGCATTCTTTAAAAAACACCATCTCTTTCAAACTTACACAATTCATTCGTGAGAAGAACATGTCCCTCAAGAGTGTGAAGGGCAGACAGAAAAGGAAAGGGCTTGTACCTACCTCAACCACTTGCTTTAAAATCTTGTTGTCTGATTTTGCAAAACATGTCCCAAAAGGAGATATATTTATGGGCAGTAAACGATTTAAATGCAGTGCAAATAGGTCAATCACACTCTATGCTAGTTTCTCAAATATTTACCTTTTACAATAACAACCTTTGGTTTCCTCACGTTTCTTCATACCTTTCCCAGCTTTCCTCCCCACCTGAGACTTTAGTGAGACATAGGAACACTTTGTGAGTTCTCTCCAAGCCGTGGCCCCACCTACTCACCCACACCACTGGGTGAACAAAACTCCTAGGGTGGGTGTCCTGCCTCTGCTGCTCTGACTGCTGGTGTCCCTGAGCAGATCTTCACCAATGGGTGCCACTTGCCCACTAGCCTGATCCTAGGCGAGAAATTACAGGAATCAAGGCAACTTCTCCCTGCCACAGACACCACCCCGGACCTCTTTCTATTCCCCTCCAAGCAATGCTACCACTAGTCTCCTCTGGTTTCAATTGCCTTCACCCATTTAGCCCCTAAATATTTTAATCACAAATCCAAAACATAGCACAGTACAGGATATTATGAAGAGAATAAAATCTATCACAGCCAAAACCAGTACGTGCATACGCCTTTCTACCCCTCTGCATTTCTCCTGAAGCCTTATGTAAAGGAATTTGGATATAAACTCATGTGAATAGGGCCTGAGAAGGTTCTACACCATTTTTTCCTAACTATTGTTTACCATGCTCTTGATATAAATTAGCTTGGGGATAATTTTTCAACACAAAAAGAAAAGCTCCTGAACCTGTATGAAGGAGAAAAACAAAAAGAAAATTAAAAAAACCCAAAGCAAGAATGAGGCGCACATAAAGGGAATACTTTATAAACCATGAAGAGAAATTTTTCTATGTAGCACAACTGCAATGTGGCATATACTACAGATGGATAACATCACCACAGGAGTACACTTTTATAACTGGCAAACAGGTGTCTGGGTTTATTTAACAATCCAGCTAGCATAAACCAGATTTTTATTTATGATTGGAATAGTTAGCACATATGATATTGTTCCAGGGAACCAGGGAAGCCAAATATCTGTGAAACATTTGCAGATTTAAGGTACTCATGCAGATATTGTTTCATCTTCCAGAAATTTTCAAAAGGGCTATTTTCATCTCCTATTAGTTTACAACATCTATTCACTCCCTATAGTAATACCCTAAGCCAGTGATGTCTGCCTCTCTGAGATATGAACAGGATTTGCCTTTTTGCATGTGTAAATATGTGTATTGTATATGTGTGAGAGAAAGAGAAAACACACTCTTTTTCTTTTAAAATATGGTATGAAGCTAATTTTTGTTTGTGTACAAACCATACTCAGTACTCACACAGTTAATTCTGCTCTCCAGGTAAGCCTTTCATGATTATATGCTGGAATGCTGTTTGACATGTAAACAGCTGGTTTCTGTGCCTGGATGACTGACTGCTGAGGTTTTACACATATCTTGAGCAATGCTACTAGTCGCTGTTGGGACTTGGGCATGATGGAGAAGATAAAGCTCAGGACTCCCGCCACTGCCCATGCAAGCACTTAAAAATGTTATTCACAGAAATGAAGGCTACCTGTAGAGTACCAAGCTGAGCAGGAGCAGGTATGGTTTTGCCGACTGGCCAGCAGCAGTCTGCAATGAATAATTGGTAACATGGTCCCTGTTATGGCTTTCTCCCAGGCCAAAGAGCACTCTTCCAAGCATGGCCTAATTTAGGTTAGCATTAGCCAGGCATAGCTCCAGTAGGAAATACGGAGGAGCTACTCTATTTTGGGCAGGAGAAAAGAGAGTTCAATAGTTTGTGTGCAACTCCCAGCCAGAAAGCCAGCCAAGTGTACAGATGGAGCCAAAACTCTCATACATCTAAGCTCATTTGAGTGTTGGACTGGGAACCTGAAAGGATGAATGCCTTAGCTCTGATCATAAGTGCAAAATTAGGGAGAAAAATGCTGATAACTACTAATGTCATGGACATGCAGTCATATGGAAAAAGATAGACGATGGCTAATTGCTGAAAATGGATACACCTAGATACAATGTGAGGATGTTTAGAGTCACTGGAGCAAATAATTAATAGAAATAGTAGGTTTTCCACTTCCTAGTATCTCCAGATTAAGACATTTATGAAATAGCTGTGATAGTCAAAAACAAAGTATGGGGCTGAGAACAAGATTAGCAGATTGAAAATGAAGGATCTGTGGTGCACAGGGTCTAAGACTACAAGTCTGAGTAGTGCTTTGAAAAAACATTATAAATGTAGCAGTGAAAAAAACACCATTATTATTCTTAATTTACCCATGGGGAAAACAAGCTGGGTTAAAGTTGTGTATCTGACATGACACAGGTCAATAACAGAGTTTAAAGCAATGTGAAGGGGTCTCTGAAATCTAGTAGCAGGCACCCTGTTCCAAAATTCATTGCCTGTCCTACTGGAAAAGAGCTGCAGGACATAAGCAACTTATGAGTTAAAGACATTCTGATTTATTCCAATAAAAAAAAGGTATTTTTCCCCATGTACTTCCTGAAGATTATAGACTGTATTATTCCCTTTAGCACTGCACAGGTTCATGAATGATTAATGATGTTTTAGGTCAAAAATCACTGAAAAGAGGTATATTGCAAGTTTTGCAGTGTGATCTGTTACCAGCAAATGTATCTTTTGGTGTTTCATTTGTTGGATATGCTGTTCTGTGAACTGGATAATCCTTCCAATTTTCCCTCTTTCTACAAATTACCAGTTAGGTGGGAGTGAGAACAAAATTTCAGTGCATAAAATGGGTATTGCTGTTAAGCATCTTGTTCCTTCTTTGTAGGCTTGGTAGGTGAAGAGTCGGGGGAAAGGATTCAGCTCTCATTTTCTGGCATTTTTTTTCTGGTAGTAAGGTATAATTTGCATAGTTTATCACTGCGGTTTTTCAGCTGCTTTATTAATGGCTTTTTTGAGGCAGCTAGCAATACTCATCTAAGTAGCTTTGTTTGGAAACCCTTGCCATGGCTGAGTTTTATAAACTGAAAGAAAAGGATGAGTCACTGCAGACTTCAGGACATAAGTGTTCCTGCAGCGGAGATGACTGGAAGAGTACAGGGGTTAATAAATACTGTTGATGGGGTTTTTTTGTTTGGGTTCTTTTTTTGAGACTATAAGCCCTGCCTGTGAGTGCAAGAAGGTAATAAATCATAGAATAAAAGGAAGAATACCAGGTTGGAAGGGGCCTCGAGGATCCTCTGGTCCAACCTTTCAAAAGGCAAAAGCATGGTCCAGACAAGATGGCCCTCCACACTGTCCAGCTGAGTCTTAAAAATGTCCAGTGCTGGAGAGTCCACCACTTCCCTGTGGAGATTATTCCAATGGCTGGTTGCATTGTGAAAAAATTTCCTCATGTCCAATTGGAATCTTACCCCTATATTTTTCTGTGTGACTTGTTAAGAAGGAAGTCTCCACCTTATTTCAGGCACCCCTGAAATACTGGAATATAGTGATAAGGTCTCCCCTAAGTCTTCTTTTCTCAAGGCTGAGCAAATTCAGTTCTCTCAGCCTTTCCTCATGTATTAAGCTCCCCTGCCCCTTGAACATCTTTGTATCTCTTCTCTGAACCCTCTCCAGCCTGTCCATGTCTTTTTTTTTCATAATGGGGACCAAAACTGAGCACAGCATTCCAGGTATGGACGGACCAGCACTGAATAGAGTGGGACAATTATTTCTTTCTCTCTGGTGGTGATGCCCTTGTTGACCAGCACCCTGTTGGCTTTCCTTGCCACAGCAGCACAGTGTTCATTCGTATGTAATTTGTTATCCATCAGGATGTCCACATCCATTTTCACAGACCTGCTCCCCAGACAGGTAGATCCCACCCTGTGCTGCACTCCTGGATTGTGTTTTCCTAGGCACAGGGCCTTACTTTTGTCTTGCTGAACTTCATAAGGTTCCTGTCAGCTCCCTCTTCCAGCCTATCCAGGTCTTCCTGCAGGGTGGCCCTCACTTCTGAAGTGTTCAATTCTCCACTCACTTTGCTCTCATCAGCAAACATGATCAGCATGCACTTAATTCCATCATCCAGATCACTTATGAAGATATTAAACAGCATTGGGCCAAATACTGATCCCTGGGGGACCCTACTTGTGACAAGTTGCCAAATTGAGAAGGAGATATTTGCCATCTGTCTGCCAGTTCCCCACACACTGCACAGACCACTTGTCCAGGCTGTAATGTATCAGTTTCTCTAGAAGAAGCCTCTGGGAAACTGTATGAAAAGACTTGGAGAAATCCAGGTAGACAATGCCCACCGCTCACCCCATATCACCGGAGAAGGTTACTTTGTTTAGATGGTGATGAGGTCTGTCATGCACGATTTGCCCTTGCTGAATCCGTGCTGGATTTTTCCAATCGTGTTTCATTTGTCTTGGGATAGCCCCCAGGAAGATTCATTCCATAACTTTTCCATGGATTGAAGTAAGACTGATGGGCCTATAATTTCGTGGATTTTTTTTTAAGCTTTTCTTTTTGGTAGGGGTGACATTCACATCATAGAATCATAGAATAGTTTGGGTCAGAAGAGATCTTAAAGATTTAGTTCCAACTGCCCTGCCTTGGCCAGGGACACCTTCCACTAGACCAGGTTGCTCAGGACCCCATCCAACCTGTCCTTGAACACTGCCAGACATAGGCTATCTACAGCTTCTGTGGGTAATCTGTGCCAGTGTTTCACCACTCTTATTCTACAGAATTTTTTTCCTAATATCCAATCTAAACATACTCTCCTTCAGTTTAAAATCATTCCCCCTTTTCCTATTACTTTTTGCCCTTGTAAAAAGTTCCTCTCCAGTTCTCTTGTAGCCCTCCTTTAGGTACTGAAAGGTCCTTCACAGTCACCCGAAGCCTTCTCCAGGCTGAACAACCCCAACTGTTTCAGCCTGTTTTCATAAGAGAGGTGCTCAATCCCTCTGATCATTTTCATGGTCCTCCACTGAACCCACTCCAACAGGTTCATGTTCTTATGTTGGAGCCTTCCAGTTTTCTGGGATGTCCTCCAATCTCCTTAGCTACTCAAAGGTTTTGGAGAGAGGCTTACAGTGATATCAGCCAGCTCTTTTAACACCCTTGGGTGGATATTTTCAAGGAGCATCCATTTGCAGGGGTCAAACTTCAGTAATTATTCACATACCAACTCTTCCTTCACTGATGGTGGGTCTGTGTTTGTAATAACATGGATAGTTCTTTTTTTCCGGCCTGAGGTCCAACAGTGCATGGAGAGACAGCAGTGAAGAAAGTACTGAGAACCTCTGCTTTTTCAGTGTTGTTGTCGAATAATTTGCCTCTCCTTCTGTTTCTGTTTGTTCTTTACGTACCTAAAAATCCCTTTCTTGTAGATTTTGGTAACTCTGGCCAGTTTAAATTTGAGCTGAGCTCTTGCTTTTCTCACTGCATCTTTGCACGTGTGGGTAATGCCCTTGTAGTTCTCAATGGGTATCTGTCCTCTTTCCCACCTCCGGTTTGCTTCTCTTTTTTGTTTGGAGCAGTCTCAGTACTTAACAACTCACAGCTAAGACAAGGGGGCCTCTTGCTTCACCTACTTCCCTTTCCTTTGAAGGGGATAAATTGTTTTTGTGTTTCCAAGAGAGTGTTTTTAAAAACTCCCAGCACTTGATATCTCCTTTATAGTCCATGGAAACTTCCCATGGAATCCATCCCAACTGAACTCTGAGTGAATTGAAGTTTACTCTTCTAAAATGAAGTCCTAAAAATAAGACAAACGCTGTATCTCAATTTTCAGCAAAACGTGGTTTTATCTGTGAATTTTCAGTGTGTTAGCTGTAGGCTATCACAACTGTTGCTAATTTTAAGTAACAATGACTGGAATAAGGATATGAGAGGAATTCAGATGGGATGAAATGAAAGCATCTTCAAAGTAAAGAGTTTCTTTGATTAGATTAAACAAAATATATTACATTTATTTTTAAACTATACTGCTCATGGGTGAACACTGCCTGCTTCAGCTCATGTAACTGTCTGTGCTGCTGGGCTTTTTTTTTGTGCAGACAGAAGAGTCAAGAGGGCAGAAGGGGTCTTCAGGAATGGCAACACAGCAAAACTGGTGTGAGAAGGAAGGGGAAAATGTACTACTCACTGCAAATTAAGAAGATACACTTGGCCAAATTCAGGGAGTCATTAATGAGTAAAGTATAGCAGAAGTTAATTATAATATTTAACTGAATTTTTTCAAAATAAATGATTTCTGAATTAGATAAATAGGTTAAATAATGCTTATACAAAGCATGTATGGTATATCTTGACAAGAAATGAATGTCTGTTTTAAACTTATCACTTTTACCTTGTCATTTGTCTTCTTAGCCCCATTACAACCCAACTGAAAACTACCCAGGAATATGCAGAAAAACAAAACAAATATAGAAATCAACCCAACCCCCTCAACAAAAACCAAACCAAACCAAACCAAACCAAAACCACCCCAAACAAAAACCCTTCTAAAACCCACGAGTGTGAGACAATTTTCTTGTGTTTAATAGTCAAAAATGGTATTACACAATAGAGAAAATAGAAAAAGAGGAATCTCAACCACTAATCTGGTTGGTGTTTTAGACAGTTCCAATGGGAAAAAATAGGGTAAAGGGAAAAGAAAAGAACTGATAAAATTGTAATTTAGGATGTCACATGGCACATACAAAATCAGAAGCAGGACTGAATTTTTACATGTACCTCTAGAATTTAAGGTTGCAAACTCCAGCACTCTGGCAGAGCATGTAAACCTTTGAGCAAAATCATTGCCATCAAATTCCATAAATAATAGTCGGTTTGGGTTTTTTTTTTCAGGAATAAATACTCTCTGGGGGAAGGGTCTTCCTTAAAGCCCGTATAAAAATGATCTAAATGTTTCTCAATAAAAACCTGATGTGATTTCTAGACAAACTTTTCTTTGCAAGCAGAAAAACGAAAGAAAAATTTTGACTTGTTAAGAATGAAGGTATTTTAGATTTGCAAAAATAATCTATATTAATGTTTGTTTTGAATGTAATAGTCTAGACAAAACAATAAGTCCCTTCTGCTTCAGATTTTTGATTTGAAGATACCAAAACACAATCAATCTTCAGCCCAGTATAGGTGAAAATCTTTTGTGAAATATTTCAGTGTCAGGTCAACACAGAAGTTATGGCAAGCTGTCTGATTGAAAGGCTATGGAGGTATACTATAAACATTCAGGTAGCCCTGAAGTGGTTTGAGTCAGTAGTTTAATGAAAAATATGCAGAATATTTCATTATGAGATTTGTAAATGCTTGTTCCTCATTACAACAAAAAACCCACACCACCACCACCAAAAAAACCTAAAATGGGACCTATACCTGTGTCAGGAAAAGGTCATTTGTAGATAATTGCTGAGAGTTATTTTGTACTGAATACCATCCTTCAAACTCTGTGATTCTTCACTCTACACCTATTCAAAAAAGGTCACTGCTATTTTCTTCAAATGGATAATTTTCTACAAATGGATAATTTGTATTTTCTTACTTTTATCTTCCACCAAAACAATCACAGTATTTTATTGAAACTTCTCAAAAAACCATTTATATTTTGGCAAACATCAAGAATGGGGAACACTAATATAAATACTTAAAAAAACACAAAAACAAAGAGTTGGCTCAAAATGAGTGATTGTTATGGCTATCTACCTTATTTTATTTGTTAATTCCAGTTTATTTTTTTTTAAACTAGGGCATGAGGGCATGACAATGGCAAGAAACTGTTGAACTATGTTATCTTAAATCCTGCCTTAAATGAGGATGAGGAACCCAAATTCTGCTTACAATATCATCATATTTTTTCCCACGCTATCAATAGAGACAAATACATAATCTTTGCTTTTATGGATTGTCCAAAGTTTTCTTCGATTCTTGGCGACAGATACAAAAGCATGGGTAGAAATGCCCTAAGTTGGAAAGACAGAAATGGACTTAAAGGAATGTCTAAACTTTTATGTTCTTCACCGTGATCTTGAATGTGGCTTTAAGAACCAATAGAAGAGATGTGAAGCTGGTGATAGGTTACTGAAGAGCTTGTTACATCACATATTTAACCAAGAAGAGGTGTTTGGCCTGGGGGAATAAAAGTAATATAATTCAATAAGAATTATGAACCCATGAGAGTTCTCTTAGTGCTAAGCCACTGGATAACCATTTATACAAGTGAAGTATGCTTGAAGTTTATGCACTTTAGTGCACAGAATACATGAAAACCAGGACATAAAAAGGACTTGAACTGATCAGGAAGCAATGATGTTGCTTGCCATTTCTTAGTTACTCCTTTGATTACTCTTCCTGCAACTGTGCTTGTTCACTTTTATTGTTTTTATCCAGTAGCAAACTAGCATAAAAGGCACACTTTAAGGACACACATTTTTTTGACATCTGTTTTATTTTACACATGCCCGTTTCTTCAGAGGAAATCTGGTTTATGACACCTGGTTCCTTTCAGGAAAACTATAGATCTTGCAACCTTTTAGCTGAGCTGAAAATTGTTAGTGAAGATCACGACCTAGAAATACTAGAACACGAGGAGGGGAAGAGGAGGGACAGGCATGATCTCTTCTTTGTGTTGACCAGTGACAGGAACTGAGGGAATGGCCTGAAACTGTGTCAGGGGAAGTTTAGGTTGGATATTAGAAAAAGGTTCTTCACCCAGAGGGTGGCTGGGCACTGGACCAGGCTCCCCAGGGAAGTGGTGGCAGCATCAAGCCTGACTGAGTTCAAGGAGTATTTGAAAAATGGTCTCAGGCACATGATGTGACTCTAGGGGACGGTGCTCTGCAGGGCCAGGAGTTGGACTCAATGATCCTTGTGGGTCCCTTCCAACTCAGCATATTCTCTGATTAAGTGCTTTCTTAGGAAGTGGAAGCAATAAAGTCAAATCTGCTTAGAATGAGGATACTATGATATTATAGTTCTCTCATTCCTGGCAAGTGCTGTAAATAGTAGGATACTGTAGAACAGTAAGACCACATTTTCTACACATTATTTTCCTTTTATTAGATTCAACTTTACTAGGTGTTGAGTCTAAGAAAAGCATTGGACAGGCTGAATGCAAAGCCTAGGTAGAGGATGCCTGATATTTCCTCCTGATTTCTTATACACTTGTTGAAAAGTGGCAGAATGAAATTTATATATCTATTTTGGTTTTTTTTACTTAGCTTTTTCTTCCCACTATAAAAATCAAATTGAAAAAATTCAAAATGTAAACTCTGATCACATTAAGAGAAGTTTGTATTTTAATCAACTAGAGTCTTCTGTTCTCAGGATGGAGGTTTCACTTGTTCAAAACTTCAGAACTGTGTCTTTTTTTTTTAATCATTTGGGAGTGTTTGTGTGGTATCCTAAAGAAAATGAGTTCGATACAGTGGCTGGGTTTCATAACACCTCATTTCTGATGTGCAGCATGTAAACTTTCATGGCTGAACTAATCACCTTAAATCCGTTTTATGATGAGTGGAAAGAAATAATAAATTCTAGGACTTGATTCATTAGACCCGCTTTGCATATTCACTTCAGAAAATACTGAATTGTACCTAAAATTGCCCATTTCTCTTCATTGACTTCAGATCTTTAGTGGACATCTGTCATCATCTGTGCTGCATGTAGACATGAATATTTAGATAAATGAATTCTTTCCAACTTACCTTTGAAGTTATGCTGTACTTGGGCAAATGTTCCTAAACAATGAACATTTTTTCATTCTCTTTGCACTAAAATTTTAATGCGCATAAATGTTAACTAAATTGAATGTTTAAAGTTCAGGAAATAAAATACTTTGTCTATTTAACTATTTAAAGAAGGTCAGATTACTCTGTATTCTAACAAGATAGTCAGAATGTGGCATCCAGCCTCATAATTCAGTTTGGAATGTACATCAGAAGGTCATCTAACCCAGCCTTCTGCTCAGCATTGATATCCAGGATGCTCAGACCTTTATCCAGTCACATCTTCAAGTCTCTGCAGACTCTTTGAACTACCTGTTCCACTGTTTGACCCTCCTCACGGAGAAAAGCTTTCTTCTTATCTCCAGATGGATTCTCTCCTGATTCAGTTTATGGTGTTATCACTCACAATAGACAGCTACCAAGGCCATGATTCTACCTTCTTGATGACCCTCTTGTAGATGGTGTGAAGCTGCTGTTTAGGTCCCCTCAAAGTCATCTCTTCTCCAGACTGAACAAGCCCCATTTCCTCACCCCCTCTCACAGGGCAGTGCTCCAGCCCTGCAACTCTCCAATGATTACTGGATTCAGCCCTGCTGAATCATGTTTACACTGTTGACCATCTTTGCAGCAGAGGTGCCCCCCACTCAGTCCATCCCTAGGCTCAATCATTATGAGTTTTTTCCTTCACAGGTGCGGGACTTTGCCTGAATCCTTGTTGAATTGTATGTGTCCATTTCTCTTGCCTGTCTAGGTCTCTCTGAAAGGCAGCTCTTCCCTCGATTGTCTAACCCTCAAGCTACTAATTTTTTAATGTATTCTATTATCGTAATTTAAATTCATCTATTTAAATTCATCTCTCCTTAGAAAGGAAGATAGTTAGGAGGAAGCAAGCAAGATAGTATAGACCTCAAAACTGAGAAAAGTAGTCTTTCAAGCAGTTGAGAATTTGAACATGGTATGATCATATTCTTCAGTGCTTAGCAACATTGGTCTGACCTAAAGATGCAGGGTACTGCTTATCTTTCTGTTCCTGATTACTATCTTTTCAACAACATTGTATGATTTGAAGATAAACACAGGTTAAACCGAGGCTAGCCATGGCCTTCACGAAAAAAAGAGGTTTATTCTCAGAGCTGGAACACAGTGAGGTATCCTTTGTCAGTGCAGGAGAGGGAAGCCCCACCCTCTGGGCCTGCCAGACCTTTATATGCAGGGGGCCTGGGCATGCACACCTGGGTCCCTGTTTCCCTCTCTCTAACGAGAATGGAATTTATTTACACATTCCAGCTGTGGGAACCGTTAACCATGAGGCTTCCCACTATGAGGCTTCCACCTACTTGTCACAATTTCTGTGCAGGCAAAATGGAGTCTGGAGCCATAGACAGCCTTATCCTAATCCTCCTCGAGTAGGTCTTCCGGCAAAATCACGTGGTCCCTAACAAACAATTAATAAAAAACCTGCGAGCATTTAGTAGAGATTCCTAGCACCAACTTTAGAAAAAGACAATATCCTGCATGCTAAAAGTCTCATATCAAACATCAGAATCCAGTTTTAAATTCCAAGATTGAGAGTAGATTGACACTACAGACTGTAACATGGTGTTTGAATATTTGTGCCTGCTTAGACAATATAACAAGCTGTAGGTGCACAAAGTTCCAAACAGTCTAGATATTCTAGGCCAGGCAGATTTCCATACTCATTGAAGAAGACTGTTGACATCAGAATTTGATCTGATGCTCCCTATATAACTATAGCATCAGCTGGACAAATTAGGAATTCAGAAGGATGCCTACTAATCCTAGTGCAAAAGCTCTAAGCACGATCTATTCTTAGATCTATCCCTTTTTTTCTTAAATATTTTATCTTAGAAAAAAATCTTTCAACATGTGCAGAACAAAAACACATTTCACAATATGTTGGGGGTTTTTTAAAATGAAGCAGATTTTCTGCTTTGTAGCTAGGTCTATCCATAAATATTGCTACCTAGCTTCCACTAGTTTAGCTCCTCAAATCCTTCTGTTTCCCTTATTGACTGCCAAAATGATATAGTGTATATACCACAAAATAGAAAATAATTGATATGATCTGACTGATATTATTTTAGCTGATTTTGCAAATCAGCACATATTAATTTACTGTGATTATTTCTAGTAAAATAGATTAAATAGACTAATCTCGTTTCCCCTAACATTTAATTTCCCTGAAGAGACCATCTGGGACTGAGAAAATAATTTCACATATAAAAAGAAATGTTCAAGATCACTATATTACTTATTTCTCTTCCATTGTACTAATGAACTGTTTCTTATGTAAATGCAAGATGCCAGAAGTACATTGGAAACTCTCTAAATCTTTGTTTTTCCTTTGGATGTAGGGAATGAGGGACTGTGTTACTTCTTCAGAGATTTGGTTCATGGATTTCTTGCAATGCAAGACAGACAGTGATCTAACTCTGGTGCAAATGCACATAGACTTCCTGCCAAGGCTTAATAGGATATTGCTGATAGTCCTACAATTTGCTAGCTACTGGACTTGAGGGAGAAAGAGAAGGCCTGAGGGAAACCTTCATGAGAGGCAGGTACCACAAGTCCTTCCATGCTGACTGAGGAACTCTGCATAGAAATATAGCAACATTCACTGTTAATCCAGCAAAATGAAGGGCTACTTGTACTGACGAGCCCATGGGTTTGAGCTAAGCTATCAGGAGAGGTTTAATGAATACCCTCAGAGAAGTATTTGGAGATTACGACTGTGATTTGAACTTACAAAATGGTCAATACTGTAAGTTCTGGAAAGAGCTGGAAAGCTAAATCACCTAAAATAGAAACCTAATTTTTAAATTACTGGAAGTGCCTGAGCAAACCATAGCCATAACACTTTTCAAAGCATATAAACATTTGCTGAGCCATGAACAACACTACTTGTGACCAGCATAAATATATGGGTTCACTAACAGATGTTCTCACTGGCTATTTATCTACTGCCAAAGCAAATGTGAAGTAGTTGAGCTCTGCCTGAGCTGCCCTCAGAAGGTACAGCCCATGCATTGTGAAAATCAAAGAAATTACATGAAGGTGCAACAGGAAACAGAGAGGCAAGTCATTCTAGAAGTGTTGCATTTCCTGAGAACATGCCAGCTTCCTCAGAAACCCAGGAAAGTTGCTTCAAGTTTTCAAAGTAGTGTAGACAAAACTGAATTTTGTCACCTCAAGGATGAAGAGTTGTCATAGGTAAAAGGAAAGGGCTGAAGAGGGATAAAACATCCTGTGTAGGTACAAGGAAGTAAAATCCTATGGATTCAGGTTGTTCCATCACTAGCTGTTGCTAGATGAAAATACTCTGATTACCTAAGCACTTTCTAATTTACCACACTTTCTGAGTTCACCCTCAGCTGTTGTAAGGCATTGGTGGGTGACAGATACCAGCTGTTTTGTCTCTAGGTGTTTGGTTGTTTACATGATTATTGCTTAGTCCCATGTCTGATTCCCAGTATGGTTGCATTGCTTTAGAGGAGCTAAAGCTTTGTTCACTAAAATTGAGTTTTGCATGTCTGAAGGACAAAACAGTCTAGGGAAGTCACTGTGTGATTAGTATGGTTTTGCCTTTTGCTGCAAAATTTCACACTGTCACTGTGTCATGCTCCTTTTTAATTGAAAGTAGACACAATTTTTAGAGGAGAGCATTTGTTTAATCACAGCTTCTCAAACTCTTCTAGGACTCCCTTTTTTTTTTTTTCCTTTCCCAAGGTACAACAAGAGCAACAGCATTCCATGATGGCCCTAGATTTACACCATGCTCATCATGACACACAGTGTCAAGCTTGCATTGTACAATTAATGCAATATGACCTTATGCCATGCCGAATGTCACAGAAACATTTTTTCTCCTTCATTCCAGGAATAACTGTCAGAAACAATTTTTTATTGTGTCAACTTCTCCAACACTTATATCCACAATGGTACGTTTTATAAACCACCTTATCTTCAAACAGTTTGGCACTTTACCCCGGTACTATTTTCTCTAACCTTTAGATGCTTGCAGTGTTTTCCCAAATGTCTGTATTTTATTTACCTCACTAAGTTGCAACATTCACTGCCAGTAATGGGCTCTCCTGATTATTTAACCAACCTATATCATACACTAGGCTTCTATGTTGTGCTTTCACTTTTATCCTGGCCTGGAAGATTTGGAATATTGTTTCTTGGCAGATCATGATTTCAGGATGCTTGTTCTCCAGATCAAGATGATGCTTAAAAACAAATTTCTTTTTCAGTATCCATATGACTGGCTTTGCTTTGGCATGTGGGAAGTTGTTGACAACCCTATGAGGTCCTGAGTGGATAAGTAGAGCAGTGCATGGACTGAGGAGCCATTCTGCACGTCTCCAAGAAGAATTTGAATGAAGCATGATTAAAGTTGTGGAGGAAAAAAACCCTGCTGTTTACATTTTTGAACTTTCATTAGAAGACCTTTTTTTTGGTCAGATATTAGTATAAACTATTATAGTCAGTGAATCTGCGGGGATTTATGTCCCCTGAATATCTGTTTTGTTGAGCTCAAGAAAACTGCTTACATGAATATTAGCCAGTTGATGATTACTTGAGTTCTGTGCTACAAAGACTTTCTTTTCCAACAACTGATGATACTGCAAGCACTTGCTGCAAATATTTGCCTTTCATCACTGCACTGAAAAAATGCCCCCTACTGCAACAATATTCCTATTTCTGAATCCACTGTCACTCCCATTGGAGCCATTTATTGAACTAGAGGAGAAGTGGAGTAATATTGTCATGGTGACCTTTAGCTCTGGAGTACACTGAGCTTATGTTTGCCACTCTTCAATTCATTTATTGCTAAGATGGTCCTGTTGAGTTTGTTTTAGTGTTAGTGTAAAGTAGCTTGCAGTTTATTCAGGAAGTGGTCCTTTCAAAGTATGAGAAATTCATCCCTTCATTGTTTAAGTGAACCAGTTTGGAAAACAAGATCATATTTGGTTCATTTTTGAACTAGAAAAGGAAAAAACATCAATTTCTCTGAAATAAAATTGTGCAAATTGATGCTAACTGTTCATCTTTGATATAAAGAAATGTGACGGGATTTCACTATGATGCCCAACTTTGAAAACCGTGAAGTATTTGCCTTAGTTAGGACAAAAGTCTGCCCAGTCTCTCTGAATAGTCACAGGAGAAAGATGGATTCCAACTTAAGTATGATGTCTTGTGGATTATTGTTTTCCATGTTTTTGATCAGCTTTTGGATGAACACTTCATTCTTTTTTCCTTGACACTGCTGATGACCCCACAAAAAAAAATAGAAATAAAAATTATAAGAAATACTGGAAACAGTCCATCTCCTTGCAGTAGTGTTTTAGATAGTTGCTGAAGTGGATTTTTAATCTGGCCCACTAAGAGACTCTGATATAGTTATATACCTTGGGTTTGCTTTCTTATTTATTTATTTATTTATGTTAGGTTTTTCTAGCCTTGGTCTATCCTTTAAGAAATATCATATACAGGGCTCAAGATGCAGCTGCACAAAGTGGAAATACCAAGTTTTCCATTTTGCTCGCAATTTCTTTGTTAATAATTTCTTAACTTTATATATCCTTTTTGACTTCTGTTAAGCAATCACTTCCTTAAGAAATATCTACGACTCCAAAAATCGGTCCTCTAACTGATAACAGCTCATTTAGAACCTATCATTTTATATAGTTTTCCCCATGCTTATTACTTTGCATTTGTCAACACTGAATATTTTACATCTTTTATTACCCATTCACTTCTGTAACTCTATAATCAACATAAGCATTGACTTTCTTGAATAGCTGTGCATCATCGGCACACTTTGTCACCTCACTCTTCATGTCCATAACTGAATTTTTAAAATTATTTTTACTTTTATTGATACAATGAACCCACGTCTTAATTCCAGTAACTTTTTTCCTTTGTGATTATTGTTTTTTTGTTTGTTTTGTATTCTTGAACTTTTCTTATTTTAATCAGTTACTAATCTGTAAATGAAACCTGTTTCTGACTGATGATAATTCATTTTTCTAAGAACCTTTTTTACAAGAATGTTGTGAAAAGCTTGTAAGAGCCTTGTGTGTGAAAGTCTGAATGGATCACCCATGTTCATATGCTATTTCACTTTATCACAGAAACCTAATAGCTCTGTGAGGCACTGTTTTCCTCTCCAAGAAAAACATTTAATTACTGATATTGAGCTCTGTATGTCATATTTATCCATATATATCTTTTCACTTGTTCAACTGTCTGTCCCTGCACCAGCTCACAAACCTTTTCTTTAAGGTCATTTTCTTATTCTATTACCAAATTCAGCTACCAGCAAGCAATAGTTACCTATCATCATTAGAGATTTACATGTCTAAATATGAAGTATTTAATCATAATTAAGTTAATTTAGGACTCTTGAGTGATTCCATGTGGTCCTTGAAACTTGTTTCTCTCCAATTTATTAATTGATCCTGAATTCAGCTCTACACACATTTCTGCCCACATATGAACAAACTCCAATCTGTCAAATTCTCTTAGCTACTTGTAGTGTATACTGATCTAAAAATATCTATATATTTAATTTTACCAAAAGGTCTAGCGCTATTTTTTATCTCCTATTTGTGCAACAGACTCTATATCAGACTTCATATTTTGGGTAAATCTTTTGTTATTAAATTCTAAGTCATTGACACAATGCATCTCAAAATCTCTGTGCCTCTAACCTATTGTGATTTTGTATTTAAATTTCCAAATTATTAAAAAAAAAAAAGGCATCAGACCCTAATTTAAGCACTTCAGTGCCCTACACTGGGCTGAATAATTGTCATCTATAAAGTAATTAGAAGACAGGAGTAGCAGGAGTAGATCCAACTGCTTTGGATCAGTCCAGCAGAAGTAACTGTTCCCTCAAGGTAATCAGGAGAGTGGTCCAGTGCATAAAGGCTTATGCATTGGTGTTATAAACACTAAATGTAGGACTCAGCTACAGCTGTATATGTTATTAATTTGATCAAAAATACAGTTTCAGTACAATTTTTGCACAATAAAAAGCTACAAAAATAAAGTTGTTGCTGAACTCAAACTCATTTAGCAGAAGAAGCAAGCAAACACTTTGAAATCTTTCCGTGATTCTTCATAAACTGATTTTGAGGCCTCAGTGATCCTAGCCTTGATCTATGAAATGTAATATTAACAATATCAAGTCAAATATTTCAGACTGTGGAATTTATTTAGGTCTTTGTTTAATAAGGTAAGGAAAAGTAATTTGAAAAAAAAATAGTTAAGGCAAAGACAAATCTGTACTAACTGAGAAATCATAAGTAAAAAGTGAAAGGGGTGTACTCCAGATTTAAAGTCATTGTATACATGAACTATAATGCATTTCTAATGAAATATATGTACCTTCATGTGTACATAGCAGATAAAAATGGATTCCAAAAGGATCTTTACAGTGCTGAGTTTCTTCTTATTTAACTTAGGAAATTTCAACACTATCCAGTTGCAGAATGTCGCTTCTTTTAAATTTAACTTCAAAACCAAGAATATTTATTATCCCCTCTCCCAACAACAACTTATTCTTTAAAAGGCCTTAAATAATCCTATTTTAAGTTTATGCAAGAATTTAAATGTGAGATCAAAATTTTGCATATGGAAGGCTAACATGTCTCAGAAAATAAGGAGGAGGCTGCTATCACTGTGCTTTAATCAACATTTTTGATGTTTACTCAGGCAGTATAATTGTGATTTATTGCCATATTATTTCTGTCATGTCATCTCCTGAAAGTGAAAATAATGCAAGTGTCTGGTGCCAGAATTTGGTGGTGAATGACCATAAACAGAGAATTACAATGCTCCTCAAAAACATAATTTTAACACAAAACCAAACCTATTACTGCACAGAATACAAACATGGCATTTTCCCAGATATCTACAACCTACATATTGAGGAGTGGCAGCTGTTAAACAAACAAGTAGCAAATGTGTGAAGTGTCATTTATCACTAATTGGAAGATATTCTCAGAGCAATGAATTAAAATTATTAGCAACAAGTTACAATTGAACATTAAACTAAAAAACAAGGAAGAGGGGAAAGGCAGAGACAGAGAGGGAGAGAAAAAAGAGACAAAGAATCAGAATAAGAAAGAGAAGGATTTACTGCTTTCTAGGAGCAGTATATAACTGTGTCAAAGGATAGATATGGGTGCATTATCTCCATTAATTTTATTTTTTTTTCTTTAGGAAAGAAAAATAAAATCTCCTTGCAAGTGTTATTTTCTTCATTTGCAGCTGCTCTTTTTGGTTTTTCTGTGCATTGTCTTGCTCCTCTTCTTGGTGTCATGACTTATAATCCTCCATTCAAGAACTGTCATACAATGATGTTGGTCAGCTATACAGTAACCTGCTGCTTCTTGCCTGAAATGAGACTGTGAATTCCTCGGGATGCTTTCTCATGCTTCATATTTTGTGTTAGTACAGAATGTCCCTGGGCCATTTGTGAATACGAGTGTTATCGAGGCAATGAATGATAATAAAATTCCAGGTAGTTAGAGAAAATTAAGGAAGGGATAAATCATCCTTTTCGTGAAGATTTCTCTCCATAGCTTCATGGTTAAGGCATGATGAATAGATTAATTCACACTTTCTGGATCAGGCTCCTGACCCAGCTGACAGTAGAGGTGTGGATCAAGAACATATGACTTACAGGTTCTGCTGTTCCTCAGCGGTGTCTACATAAAACATGCATTTATTTGCACTTTCCTACAGTAGTTCACGCTTTTATTCTCTGTCAAAACAAACTAGATAAGTTCCTGTTCTTGCTCTCTATTAATAAATAGCTCCAAAAGGATTCTAAACATAGACCTGTTGAGAAGATTCCTGATGTGAATAACCCTGATTTGCAGTTTTCAGAGTAAAAAAAATAAATCCAGAAGATTCCTTTTATCTTTGTATATCCTTTTATGTACACTTTTAAAATTTATGTTCACTTCCAACAAAACATTAAGAGAAACATTGAAATCATAGCATGCAATACATTAAGATAGATGTCAAGGGTCTTAAAAAAATAGTGCCTTTACCATGCCGTCTCTGATTTATTGTCAGAAGAAAAACTAAATGCAAGGCAAAAAATCATATGTTGAGTAATATCTTACTCTGTGGCTAGTTTAATTAAAGTCAGTATGCCTACTGATGAATATGGTTTAGCTTTCCTTTAGTGAAGGTAAAAATATAATTCTAAGAAAGACAACTGTAATTTGTCAATTTTGAGATGTGAAATCTTTAAAACTTCTACTTGTGTTCTTTTTTCCTTTCACAAAACAGGGTGTGTAGAGTCTCATATAGTCCTTTCAGGCAGAAAATTACCATAGAGCACATTAGCAGAGGGAGCTTTATCCTCCTGTATCATTAATGAACTCAGTTTTACTTTCTATGCTTTGTGTTTGCAAGCTTTGTGTGACAGCTGAACTCTTGGTTAATACAACAGGGACTGAGCAAGGAACCTCAACAGCTAAGAACATTAAAAGCAACAGCTTGAGCTAAAATAGCAGCTCTCTGTAGCTGGAGGTTGTAACACTCCTGTTGTCTGAGAATAATTCACTAGTCTGCTGCAATTGCTTTGACTACTCAGCTCTGTTTTACTTTTAATAATTTCAAATAAACTTTGTATTCAAATATTTACACTCAAATACCTTATTCACTTTTGCTTGGAGTTTAGACCTTTGCAAATGGCAGACAAGCTTTTCAGATAAAAATGGCAGACACACCTAAATAATTTTCCCTGATTTCCAGTGAGGTATATCCAAGGACATGAGGCACCATATAGCTTTAGCCATGTAAAATAAAATGAGTAGCTGAAGATAGTCAGTCAGGCTAACTTTACAGTCAATGGAGAGAAGAAAGGAGAACAGTTCATCTCACTTTTTAATTTGCCTGTTCTAGTGGAATGGAAAAATTCTAGAGACATCAGTCCCTCCTTTGGGTGAGAGTCCTTCCCACCTGCATTGAGTTTTAGGTTCTAAAATATGGATGTTCAGTGCTTTTTGAGATACCATTTCCACTTGGCTTCCAGCCATCACTCCAGAATAGAGTGGATTTTTGCATAACATTTTTGTTATGTCTGCCAACTGTGGGCTGATGCCTCAGATATGCTACAACATCTGAAATAGCAGTGCACAACTATGATTAGGTACCTGAATTATTCCCCTGACTATAGGCAATGAGGAGTGGCAAGGGAATTAGCTACACTTTGAATCCTAATTTCATTGACATCACTAGCAAAACTGATTTAATTTTAGTTGTGCAGGTGCAGACCATTACCTCCCATGAGCCTCAGATTAACAAAAAATACACCTAAGCAAACAGTTTAGGCAGATACAAGAGAGTATTTGCAAATAATTTTCATCTCCTTTGCTGGAAAACAGTAAGCATCAAAGATAGTTTTGCATGATTATTTTTCAGCAGAAAAAAAGACTTCTGAGCAAGTCTACCAGCTGGGCTTGAGAGTTATGTGTGTTAAATAACCAAAAAAAGAATGAAAGACAAAACAGTTGGCTCAGAAGATGAGTGAGTAGTGAATATTGCAATTTTTACATTTCAAGTTTCACTGCTAGGAATATCTTTACTTCTAATCAACAGAACAAAATCACATAGTTTTAAAAAGAAATGTGTGTGATTGCATTATACAGTCATACAGTCTTTGCCTCTGCAGCTTTATTATGGAAAGTTGTTTGCTTTGTCTATTAAGAAACTGTAAAGTGCCTGATTCAAATGAAATGAATAGGAGCCTGACAGATAGTGAAGGGACTATAATCTCAGAGCTGTTCTCTGCTTAGAAGTTTAAGCACTGTTAAGAAGAGATCATGTCTATATAGATTTTTGTTTTAAATTTTTTTTACATTCTCCATAACATCATACTCTTTAGTACTTGATACAAAAATATTTCAAAGTTAAAGAAAGAAAAATGCATGTATGTAATGTACACATTATAGCAAACAATTCACAGGTTAGTAAAAAGATTTATGAAAATGTTTTAATGTTATGACAACTTTAAAAACATGATCATAAGCCCTTCTGAGGCTAAAGACTGACTTATGCAGCATCTTAGCTGAGTGACAACAATGCAGCAAAACATAGTGATTTACACAATTCTAGTGGCAGATGAAAACCGTAAATAAATGGAATTCCCTTGAAGAATCATTGTGTAAACAGTAATCACATATAATTACAAACAACAGTTCTCCAAAATCTCAATAGATCTATTTCCATCCTCCTAACAAAAATAAGAGACAGAAGGTAGTTTACATCTAAGTTCACTGTTTTCAGAAAAAAAGCCCAGTCTTCTCTGTAGATTAACATGTCTTTTCATTGAAAAATAGAATCAGTGTATTCCAAAATTACAAAGGCTAAAAGCACCCACCAGATTCATACAGGAAAAATAGCAGGTTTGCAGAAGAGCCTTAGAGCCTTCAAGCATTTAATTTAAACAGTGAATGTGTGTGTTGCTTTGCCTGTCACTAGAATCTGTTGTTTTTATGATGATACTTTCCATATTCAAACAGTTTTAAAACATTGGATATTCATCTTTTCCCTTCCACTGAATTTTTATGGGGTTTTTTGATATGAGTTACACAGAGAGGATTCTTTCTGAACGTGCAGTAATGATATTAAATCTTCATAAACGCATAAAAGAAGAAACAGGACATCAATAAAAAGTACCTGAAGGGGAAAGAGTTTTGACAATAAACAAATTTTTTAAATTAAAACTAAAACAGCAGTCTCTAGACAGACACTAACATGAATCGCTGATCAGACACATAACTCTCCATGTAATTGTTTCCCATTTAAATTCTGCAGACATATTTCAAATCTAGAAGAAAAACACTAAGATGTGATTCCCTACTGGGTTACTTAGGCTGTTTCAAAGTCTTGGAGGGTTTAAACTGAGACATATCCGTTGAATTATTGTCAAGTGAGAAGCAGAAATCCTCTTTGCAACTGAGATGAAGAATCAGGTCTCTAAAAGTCATGGATCTCTCCACACTCAGAGTCACTTGTAGTGGCCAGTGTCAGCTGCTTCCCACAGGTCTAGATGTTTGTGACTCTCACCCATTAGTCTGCCTTCTCACAACAGACTGGGAGGAAAGATGAGGGAAATAGTTACAGTAATGACGTTGCAGTCATTGTTATCTTACTGATCCCATATGGATTTGCAGAAGATCTAGATTTTCCATTTTCTCCACAGTCTGCAACTGATATTTAATATCTTCATAGGCCAAATATTAAAATCTTGCACTGAATAATATTTCTGCCTAATTCTTACCTCATGACTTAAAACTATCTCTGTAAACTCCTTCTTTTCTGATCTGTTCAACCCTCCAAACATTCTGTCAGGAGATCAAGGTTGACACTTGCCTGGGAAAGCAAGTACCGTGTAACTCCCAAAATGGGCAGTTCTCTGAGCACAGATGGATGAGCAAAGTATAAAGTAAGTCAATGTCGAACATTACAAACTTCCACAGCCTGGCATGTTCTTTAACTTCAGTGAAAACACAAGCTGATTCCTCTGCTGACAGGGAAACATTTTACCTACACCAGATTCAATGACTGGAGACAGGAATGTCACATTTTAGTGATGTTCAGCCTGTGTGCAAAGCTCTCCTAACGGCTTTTTAGCCTCTGTCTGTGACAGCATCACTCCCACTAAAGCATAAAAGTAAGTTGTCAGCTTTTGCATGTTGTAGGCTGAGTTATTTCAGTTCTGCAGCCATTAGTACTGCCATTAGGACTTTTAAAAAAACTTACTATGTAATTGTGGATCATGTAGATCACAACAAATCTTATAAAATGAAGACCCTCTTCTATTTACCTCCCTAATGACTGAATTTCACATTATTCTTTGCTGTCAATTTGCTCCTTAGAAAACTATATTTTTATTTATTTATTTAACCATTTTTGTGAGTGCCTAAGACAGCCTTATTCAATTGTCACTCAGTCTAGCGATAATTACACATTAGATGTTATAAGTGGACACAGAGAATATATTTCCCTAAGAATCCAGAAGGAGAGGGAAAAGAATAAAAAAGAGCAGGCTTTAGAAACACTTGTAAGCCACTTGTCTATCCATACCAGCTGTTTGACACTAGCACTCTCCTTGAAATAATTTTTAGACTGAAATCAGACAGTGATGCTGCTTCTGAAATGAGAATGTTTTCATGTCTTAGGCAAGACTAGATTATTCTCCCCTGAAGTTTTTTAGCAGGCAGTTAGGTCCTTGTGAGCATCACCAACATTTTGAACCCCTACTGATGATATAGTAAAAGAACTGCCTTCTGTTTCATTTCTTTCAAGGAATAAATGCTCCTTGTGACTCACACAGCCTTACTCGTCTTGAATGCAGCTTTTTCTCATCAGAGTTCAAGTAAATTTACAAGGGTGCTTTAGTGAGAGAAAACTGAAAAGCTGCTTATTCTCCAAGCTCACTATGTTGTCTTTTTTCTGAGAAACACTCATTGTTCAATAATGATATGCCCTGCTGAACTCACAAATTATATCTGGGGGAGAGACAGGGGGGATGTTTCAAAGGTTAAATTGAATGGCAAGTTTTATCAGCGTGGTACATAAAGATCATAATGTGTTATTTATTAAGGTTTTTGTTGGGACAAAAAGTGGAATGTTCTCTCTGGAATATACATAAGGTTTTTCCCATGTGTTTGGAGCGTAACAACGCCAGAAATCTGCTGAAGAGAGCCTGTGGCTCTCTGGTCATCCATTTGTGTAATAAAAAAGTCATTATATACTTCTAATATGGGCTTGGCCACTTCTCACCACCCAGGTGGAACCAAGCAAGGATCTTATCATCTCTTTATTTGGCATCACTTCTCTAGCGCTGTCTGACAAAAAAGCTGAATTTAATTACAGCTGTGTGTCCATTCTTGGTTGGTGGGATTGCTGAAGGAGTCCTGCATGGGTGTCTGGAGAGGAGACCCTATGGATCATCAATAGAAGAGCAAAGACAAGAAGACAGGAAAAGCAGGAAAGGACAAAACATTGACACTATGTTGCTCTATTACCAGCACTGGAAGGTTTTTTTTTTTGTAAGCTCACACAAGGAGAAATGGCCAAGGTTGTGCTTTTCCTGCTTTGTCAACATGCTGAATGCCCCATTGTTCCAGTCAGTATCATTTGTTACAGTTAGAGAAGCAGTAAAGGAGCAGCTTTTCTCCTTCTTTCTCAGCAAACCTGCTTGATGACAGCTCAAAACTTATGCCACATTTTTCTCATGCCCAGCCCATTCCCTCAGAGCACCAAAGGACAAACCATGAATGTATCAGGCACTGGCTGAGTATTTGAAAGAAGAAAATGAAAACTTATTGGCTTAAGTGAACCTGTTGAAGACCAGCCTAGATCAAAAGAAGCAGCAAGTCAAAATTTTGTTTGCACTCTTGGAAGGCAGAGAAACATGGAACGAACTGACAGTAGTTACCAAAATACTGTCTGTAACACTTTGCAAACAAAATCTTGACATTTCAGATGGTTTTCCAGTAGATCTGGTAGACTTTTACATAGTTGATCACAAAAAATCTTTCAGATTATTGTGGCAAGTTTTCTGCACTCTTATTTATGAGTTTTTGCTATTTTAATTTCTCTATACACTGAATTGTTGCAGCCATTTGGGATTGAGGCAAAATAGTTTATTTAAACATTTAATAATTGAAAACCTCAAATTCATTTATTGCTTTCCTCTGAAAATGGACCATCAAAATATTTTGAACTGGTGTGGGAGAAAAAAAATCTTTATCTGGAAAAAATTTGAAAGTTCATCTATATTTTGTTAAGTTGTTGAGTTCAATGTTTTACAACATGATGTGGCAGATGTACACTGTGAGATGTACACTTGATAAGAGCAACTGTGTAAGATACGTTCCCAACCACCTCATCTCTCCTTTTCTTACTGCCCCTAAATTTGTGTCAGATACTATGGAAGTCCTGCCAGAATTCTTTATAATCTGTAGGAGAAAATAAAACCTGGGAGGAAACTTAATAATTATTTTGAGAATTTAAGAGTTGCTTAAGAATCTGCTTTAAACAAGTAAATTTACTTTTAAAATAAGGAAGACGTTAAGACATATAACAAAATATTATAGAGGGTACATGGAGCTTTACAATGTCTTTCTACAAACCCATGATGCAAATTAGCAAAGAACATGTGGAGCCTTGTGTCAGGTATCCTGAAGGCCCCAGAAAAGCTTTACTAAATGGAAGGACTCAGAACACAGTCATAAAAATGAGGCCTAGAAAAACATAATAAAAACACAGTGTTTCCCTTTCTTAGCATGATGAAAAAAATAAGCATAGAAAATCATTAGTAATATATCAAAAGTAGACTGGGAACTTCCTGCTGTGTCATAGAACAAGAATTGATTTTACATGAGAAATGGAGGCAGGTTATCAAAAAATGGTAAATGCTGAGACAGGAACTTAATAGAAAACAAAGAAGGAGCGGATGTTTGTAAGTTCTTCAGAGTGTTCAGAATTATAATCCATTGTAATTAATTTTGTGGAAAGGATATTGTGACTTTTTTTAAAATTAGAAGATAAAAAATATCTACATATTTTCTTACAGCCTCTGGTGTTGGTAAAAAGATGGCCTAGTGAGTTAGAAAAACATATGGATCGATCCAGTAAGATAAAAATGCTTTCAAAATTAAAAATAAATAATAAAAAATTCAACTGTTAAGGTTTGAAATTTTAAACTCAGTTTAGAGACTCAACAGTTCATTGATCAAAGAAGAAGAAGCCCAGTTTAGGGAATACAGTACAATGAAGCACAAAAACTAACAATCTAGGAAAGTGACTAGTGCTTATTTGTTGATTTGCATTGTGTACCTACTGAGGGAAACAGAAAAGATAAATTCTTAAGACTTTTATCTCCCTGTCCTGAATAGTTTCTACCTTATTGTTACATGTATAGACAAAACTTAGATTTAGACATTGGTGCCACCAAATAATGAACAATCTCTATGGTCAAGCCATGACTCTAATTTTCAGTACTCTACAGTGGCTCAAATTTTCAGCTGACATTAACTTTAAAATGACCCTGAAAGACTGCACTGTTTTATTTCTGTAGCAGAGGATGGATTTTTATTTCCCTTTTTATTTTCTCCAACAACCATTTCACCCACTGCTGCCTGATTCCCACCTGCTCTCCATGTCTGAGGTAGCCTATGAGAGTTGAGGACAGGCAAGGCCTCCAGAGTTTTAAATTTATTCAAAATTCCTTTGTTTGGCCACTAGATCACACTCTGATCTAGTGGAATTTAGTAGGAAAAGCTCTAGACCCTGGGAATACAAAAATGGATGTCAGGGTGGGGTGGGGAAGGTGGGGGTGGAAGGTTTGGTTTGTGTTGTTTTTTCATTTGTTGTTGATATTAGTACTTCCATGTGCTAAGGCAGCATTGGAGCAATCTACCCAAGGAACAAGACAAAAGTCAGGCTTATTTTTATAGCCAACCCCTTTTTTTTTTTTGTTGCATTTTTTTCGGTTGCGTTTTTTTCTCTTCAAGAGTCTTCTAAGACTTAAAGGTAAGGAATCATACACACACACATACAGAGAAGGAGAAAATAAGCAACCTTGATAAATGTAACAGGCAAAAGTGAGTCTCCAGTGTTGATACCATCACATGAAAAAATAGGTATCAGTAGGAAACAGTGTCTGATGATCATTCCACTGATGTTATTTGCTCCCAAAAGCTGCATATTGTTTCAATAAATTCCTTCAGTAATTTTAATCTCTTCATTAGAACTGGTATTGTTGTTCTACCACTTATACCAAAAAAAAGCTTCAGGATGGTAAAGTATAAAAGTTACAGTTACTGTGTGTTGAGGATTGGGTTCTTTTCAGGGAATTTCTTTCTATTTGTTACCCAAAAAATGGTAGAAGGGTCATGAATACAATGGAATTAGCCAGGCCTTTGACATACCATTGAAATGGCTTTGGGGGAGGGAGGGGAACAGTGAGAGTTTTGGCAGTTTGTTAGCTGGGAAGTGAGTCCACCTTTGCCCTGTTTGGAGGGTGGACAGTTGTGGGTTTGGGTGCTGGATTTTCTCCTGCTCAGGGGACACTGTATTCCGGTGACGGAGTTCTCCTTGCTGCTCTCCCTCACTGTTGGGAAGCCTGCTGCTTACCAGAGGGAGCCAGAGAGAGAGAGAGAGCCTCAGTTGCCTGTGGACTGTAAGTTCTGAAGCTGATGGCTGACACCTCCACCACTTATGTGAGTGTCTTCAGGAGAGACCAAAAACCCCCAACCTCTCCCTCTCTCCAGAGACAGAGAGGGCCCCCCGCAGCCTGTTGCCCGAGACCTCGGCTGCTGCCACTGCCAGGAGACCGCACCAGACACGTAAGAACCTGGGGAAAACCAAAACCCTCCTCCCTCCACCTTTTCCCTGTCTCCCCATCCAGGGCTGCCATTGCTCCCAGAGGTTCCTGAGCTCACACCAGAGCCCCCTGAGGCCGCGGGGGAGCCACTGCAGCCACTCTGCCCCGCTGGAGTCACCAGCGCCCCCTGAGACCGCGGGGAGGTACTGCAGCTTCCTGGCCTCACCAGCGCCCCCTGAGCTGCGAGTGGAGTACTGCAGCTTCCTNGAGGTACTGCAGCTTCCCGGCCTCACCAGCACCCCCTGAGGCCACGGGGAGGTACTGCAGCCTCCCGGCCTCACCAGCGCCCCCTGAGCTGTGCGTGAGGTACTGCAGCCTCCCGGCCTCACCTGCCTCACCGGCGCCCCCTGCCGGGTGTGGTCTTAACTGCACCACAGGGGAAGCACATGATGGGTGGGAAAAGTCTAGTATTGTTTTTTCTTTTTGTTGTTTGTTCTGTTGGATTACTTATATACATCCTGGTAAAGAACTGTTATTCCTTTTCCCTCATTTGTGCTCAGGAGCCCTGTAATTTCAAAGTTACAATAATTCGGAGGGAGGGTTCATTTCTTCTATTCCAGAAATGTTCCCGCCTTCCTTGGAAGATGTCTGTCTTTCAAACCAAGACACTCTGCTTCTCACTTGTCTCCCTCCTACCTTCCTCTTTCCTCCAGTAGAGAACTACTATGGTTCCTAATGATAACTTGAATGCAGGTGTATGTAAGTAAAAAATTCATCTCTAATTTGACATTCCATAGTGGAGCAATGTCTTGATGAAAGTCATTCTGAATCATGAATTGTAAGGCTGACTGCAGAGCTGACATCTGCAGCATTTTAGAGCCTGAGAAGCTGAGTGAGCTGACCAGGTAGATTACGTAGACCTCTGAAGAGAACTATTGGGTGAGGGCTTACAATAAATCCCAATATGCAGTCTGCTCTCATGTTTTCTGCTGAATCAAAGAGCAGATGGTATGGCTGCCTCAGAATCTTAAGCAGGCACTGTGCTGCTCACTGTTATATATTAAATGGGATGGCAATAGGCAACTTAACAAATCAATTTTTTTAGAAGTATCACCTACTATTAGTTTATGAAAAGATCCAGAAACTAGCATTACTACAGCAGATGTTTGTCCTTTTTTTTGGACAATTACTATCCTTCCTAATGTAAATTACTGTAAATGTGGCATAAAAAATTCCAACATGCCCCAAAATTCAAACTGATTTCACTGTGCCACTGGTTGCTGCTTATGTCTAATGGAATAAATGAGACAACTTTTAAGATAATGTGAAGTGAAGTCTTATATAGCTTAGTTTTTGATATCATGACCAGAATCACCAATGACTCACCATTATTTGTCCAGATCAAGGAATAATCATATTTTCAGAAGACATAATGAAAGGACAATTCTTTGATCAGAAGAAATTTAGTGTGATATCTGAAAGTATGAGAAAAGAGATTTATTTTGGTTCCCTATTAAAATGTTCTAATCTTAAAATGCAAGCTGAAAATAAAACTAATTATATCTACTTACAACTGAAAAAGTGTTTTCATCAAAGTAATGGGGATTTCTGAAGTATCTGGATTTTCACATGAATTTTCAAAACTTATTCTAAACTGTATTCATAATGAATTAATGAATTAATAACTAGTCTAATTTAATAAACCAAATGCTAACTACTACATCTTTCCAAGAATAGATATTATTACTTTTTATTTCAAGATGGGATTATTTAAACAAATTTGTAAATTTTTCATGTAATGAAAAAAACCAGTAAAGTTCAAGCCTGTGAACAAAGACCTGGTGCAAATTGTATTACTGTAAATGACATTTCAGTTTCATTCATGGCTTTATCTCTGATTCTCTTTATATGCTTCTTGAGGAATAACTAAAGGAAGGTCTATGGAGTGTGTTGGAATTTCTCAGATAGCCATTTTCATTTGATAATTTTCAGTCAAGTGTGAAATTCATGAAGGCAGCACTTAAGATTTCTGCATCTCATTTTTTAATCTGGGTATCCTTTATTCATCTGTCTTTCTAGATAGGAAATGTCATTATTTGATGGCATTTGATAAAGTGATTTACAGCATCTGATCAATCAGAGCTTATACCATTAGAGTAAACTTGAAAAGTACAGTTGAACAGTGAAGTAATGATATACAAGAGCTTCCTGTCATTGTCTTGCATTGGGAAACTGGTTAGTTATGACCTAAAATTCAATACTGGGAAATCAGCAGGTCAAGAAAAGAACTTGCAGAGAGGTAGCTAGAATTTTTTATTACTTACATTCACCTTTGATGCTAGAGAACTGTGGAACATTAGCACTTCAATGTCTCCCTCATTTTAAGTAGTTTCATGTTCTGTGCCATGGCAACTACAGGCAGACTATAGCCATGAACAAATTGAGTCTGGAGAGAGCTTCAGAAGCAAGTCTGGCCCTCATTCAAAACCCTTTGAAATGGATGAAAGGATGTCCTTTGACTTTGATGGACTTTGGCTTGAACTCTTCCAACTTCTACAGGCAGATTTGGACTCTGATTATGGCTCCAGATGATGTTCATGTATTTTATTCAATTGCTCCTTATTTATATGTATTGAACAGTACTTGGAAAAGGTCCAGGAATATATGATGTTTGCCTTCAAGGATGATTTTGTAACAGTGAATGCAAGAATATTACCCTTTTTTAATACCTCTGAATTTTCTGTGATTCCTCGCATAGTGACACAAGTTTTGCATTTGGAACATCATCCATCACACTAGGCCAGGGATGGGTGACTGTACAGATGAGGTAAGATGGAATGCTCATGGACAAGAGAGAAAAGGAAGTACTGTCCACATCAGAATTACTTCTGTAACCATTCAGGCCTAGGTTAAATTTGCACTTATCAAGTTGTAGCAAAAAACACTTTCAATTGCATTTTCACTGCATTCCAAAGCTGCCTGACAGTGGGAAAAAGCAGGGCTTCAAGCTTATCAAGGCTGTCAAGCATTATATATAATACATGTTTTCTATATTATACATTATATATTTTAAGGAACTATCTATATTGTAAGGGACTGTCAGACCACGAACAATGTACCAGGGAAATAACAGCTTTTCTGCTTTAGAAAAGACAAAGCAAAGACTGTTTCTGTGATTTTACAAAGTAAGACTGTCTTTGAAAGTTTGTGGCCTTTATCTCCACTTCTGTGAGTGGAATGTGCTGATCTAAGAAGATGACAAGGAGGACAAATGGTTTAACACCTGCTGCCTGAGCACTCACCTGCAGGTCACCAGTCTTGTCAAAGAGATTTGCATTGATGGAATATGAAATGGCACTACCATCAAAACATATAAGATTATCTTTCCTTTGAAGAAAAGCAACAGCTACATAGACTTTGAAGTTTGAGGACAGGAAGGCAATTAGTTCAAAAGTACTAGACACAAATGGGGAAATGAATTCAATGTTGCCTCTAATAGAAACTGTCAGTTTCAAACCCTGAAAGATGGACTTTTTATAGCACTTTCAATGACAAGTCCCCAGCTAGTGAACTGATTTTGAACCATAAGAATGGAATCACTTGAATAGCCATGTCCAATCCTCAAAAAAGTTAATCTTTCTGCTATATGTAAATAGATTTCACAGAACATCTACTCTGTGCCATCATAACCTCATGAGCCACAGATGGCTCCAATAATCCACATGTCAGAGGAATAAAGCAGAGGAGGTTGTGGGAGTTGCATGGATTCTTTTAAATAAAACTTTGCAGATGATGTAAGAAAGCGAACTACACTACATGCTACATAAGAGCAAACCACTTCCTTTTCTTGCAAACTCAACAAGAATCTGGTTAATGAATAAATCATTGAATATGTGAACAAAACTCAGCAATTAATCACTTGAGAAATTCCAGTGCTATTAAGGGTATCAAACGTGATTCTTCTGCCTGCCTTTAACTCTGTCTTAACTTCACCTTTCTTCGGCTTACATTAGCTTACCTTCAGGGTCTCAACTTTAGAATTTGAGATTTCTCAGAGTTCTGTTACAAGATCTTACATCACTTTCAAATAATTTTTTGTCATTGTTTTAAACAACAGCAAAGATGAGCAATTAATCTTAAAATATGCTAAGTCAATCACAAGCAGTTACATTAATTTCTTACACTTCAGTCTCCTGAAAGCAATCTGCTGTCTCCTTGATGTACTGCCTATCACTAACACTATCTTACTGAGTTTTGATGAAGACAAGTGAATATATATCTGGCTGACTGGACATCCTGTCATCTACAGAAAGACAGAGCATAATAAAGGCTTTCCTAGTTGAGTTACCCAGAAGATATTTTAGAGGACCATGAGCTTCTTTTTCCTAACATCCTTTAAAATGTAGTCTGTATGACTTATCTATTTTCTGTCTGTCTGCAGATATGCTACCTGAGATTAAGGTAAGACTAAGGCCAATAATCACCTGAGAGTTTTCAGGAAATACAGAATATATCTGTTTATTTTTTTTTAAACAGAGTCTGCTGTAATTATCATAAAACACGACCTCATAAATATGTGCTGATATTTTTTTCTCAGACATGCCTGAAGATTTCATTAACAGTATTTAAAACCTCAAGTGTTATGGAAGTCAGCTCTTCTATTATATCATTATATACATCAGAATACCTCTCATATCCCCTCAGAAAAGTTAAAATCTCCTAGAACGAGCCATGAGATTAACATTTTCTGTGATATCCATGGTGGGTTCTCACAGTGGAAAACTGTTCCTCTGGCAGACCACCAGAATTTAAATTTGGCAGGCTGTAGTGTAGTGTAAGGTTTACTTGTTCAATCAAGCATTCAATTAACTAACGTGTCAGTATGTTGGTCCTTTGTGAGACAAATAAAAGGCAGCTAAAGTGCATTGAGCCATCTGAATGAATAGTTGCGTAATTAATATTTGCTTTTAATTTACTGTAAGATGTCCAGATGCTCTGGCAATCAGTTCCTGTGAAATCCTTAAAATAATTGACAGAGTTCTGTAAACTTACTAAGAGAGCAGCAGGTTTTCCTGTCTCTCTCTATGCGGTTAGAATTGGGCAAATGATTTAGCAGACCTCTTATATTTTTAAAAATCTTTTTTATTAATATGTTATTTGCACTTCCAACACAATTTCTGCGTAATTTAATGTTTGTTTAATAGCAGGGTTTATCTATTATCTATAATCTATCTCAGACTGTCATTGTTTTGGGATTATACAGCATTCTCCCACTCAGGAAACGAAGATTTATTGGTTTGGCAGAGAAGAAAGCATGTAATTTCAGTACATTTTATTTCTCAGTTGCTCTCATCTTTGTTAGCTACTCCAGCAGTTAATCTTAGTTGCCTAAACACTGAACAGGGGGAGAGAAAGGCATTAGAAATGTGTGATTTTATTACATATGTGTTGAGATAGGATGAGTTGTCCTATGAAAGCATGGATCTCTTTCTACTGCTCAGATGAGTAACTTAGGCTATATGTACAAATTCTAGGTGAAAAAGTGGAGGAGGGGGGAGATCAGAGCCTTTCAGTCTGTTTTTATCCCACTTAACTACAATATGCAGACGAAGATCATAGCTATGTTGAACTAAGCTTGTAGCTATGCTAAACATTCCCTGTAGCTATTGGAGATTCAGGCATCTTCAGAGAATGACATAGCTTGGACATCCCATTCCCATTAAGCACTGAAAAAGCCTAAGTCTATATTGATAAGTGGAATCCGGTGAATCAAGATCTTTATAGGGCGAAATTTTGCATTTCATCCAAGGTCTGAGAGTACATGGGGTGCTTCTCAGTTAACCAGAAGAGATAAGCTATGCTGACTGGCTACATTGCACACTTTATATTTATGTCACCTGGTGACACTGACACCACAGGAATGGCAAGGTCTTGTCTAAATATCGTTCCATTGGTGACCATTTGTCCTTCTCATATGATCTTACAGGCCCTAGTGGGAGGTCCATTATGTGCTCCACTGTGCCATTTCCAGCACACTGTTTTGTACGTCTGGTAAGTCTTAGAATTGATTTTTATCTCTGCTATCTGTTGTATTTGCATCATTCAGCAATGAATTGCCTCCACTCAGACATTGGACAAAGTGTCATTTGTAGAAGGATCATTCCCACAACTATCACCCTTGGCTTATTTTTCCTCTGACCAAAGTTGTATTGATTTTTCTACTGCTGTCTTCCTGGCTAACAGTTAATGATCACACTCAATGCACAGATAATAGAGATGCCAGTATCCTTGCAGGGGTTAGCTGTGATCACAGAGAGGCATTCTCCCACAAAAGTACAAAAAAAAGTAATAGCAGAGATCCCACAAGCTTTCATTTACATAGACAATTTATTTGAATGATAATGGAAACCTCCTTCAGAAGGGGTAGATTAGTTCATAAATCAGATGTAAAGGATACCTTTTCAAGCTTTACATCTTGAATTCAAGATATAGAGGGTTCATTTTTAAGATAAACAGCTTAGCAGCTACTTTTTTTACATGCCATACACTATGTTAACTTGTATGTTTAAAAATCCTAATATATTTAATGTTTGAATTCTGTGTTTTGTTAGATTTATTTTACAGCTATGAAAGCTTTTTAAGATATGTAATATTTTCCAGGCTCCACTTAATCTGTCTTTAGTGTTCACTTTCTAACTACAGTCTGCCTGGGGGCTTTATTTTCAAGAGGCAAAGTTTGACAATATTTGGAAAAGATATCCAGTTTGATAGGTCTTCAGTGAAATACTGAGAAGTTGAGGCACCACAATACAGATATGACCATAGTCATATCTGTAAAATACTGAACATTGTGAACAAAAACAATGAAAAACTTTTTCATGTTTTTGAGCTGTTTAGTCTGAAACTAGTTCATATGAGGTTTGGAATACTTAAAGAATATGGCTTGAGTCTTCCTGCTAATATGACAACTCTTTTAAACTTGAAAATGTAAGTATTCCTTTTCCTTAGCATTGTTTGTTTCAGTAAAGCACACCTGATTTTTTTTTTAAGTCTGTGAAGGCTGCAAACCAAACGGCTTCCAAAATATCAAATTGAATCTTATTCCTGTTTCAAGGAAATAAGAAATATATGACAGCCTGAACATGAAACAAATTCTTCCTCTGACATTTTATGCTTCTACTTTACTTCCATTCTCGTTATCCTGGACATTATTCTTAGGAAAGTCATTAAAAGTTCAAAGGTATGTATGAGATTAAGGCTTTCAGGAGAATGAAACTGAAGATCGGTTTTCTGTACTGGTATCTCTTGCAGTATGCAAAAATTGACATTTCTATTGCTCTTGGGGTACATTATCAGCAGACAGTGAACTTAACTTTGGATTCCTATGGATTAAGAAAAGTTACTAGCATTCTATGAAATGGAAAAGCAAAAGATTATCCTCTTTTATTCAGCATATGTACACAAGCTTCTAACATGGCAAAATTTAAAGGGTATCATTTCCATGATTGGTGCTCCTAACACAGTGGAAACTTTATCTGCATATTTCTATCTGTATACAAAGCACAAACATAAAAGAACAACTCAAGATTTCTGCTGAGCATGACTTTTTTTTTTAGAACCCTTTTTTCCTACCAATCTTTTTTTCCCCTATTTCTTCAACTTGAGAGATAAAGCAGAAAACTCTTCTACAGCCCTTTGCTAGAGCTAATGGGACCCAGGCAGTATTACTGCCAGGATGAATCTGCATATTAACTAAATCTTTCTGTAGGGGTCTAGCACCTGACACTCTTTTATATTGCCATAATTAAAATGAGTCGATGGGTCAATTAATGTGAACTTTTCACTATTAATGACCTTTGATTACAGCTAACTGAAGAATCAATGGTATGAAGTCAGCACAAGCTGGAAATACTAACCCAGAAAGCCTGTCAGGTAGGCAGACACATCATGTAACAAGGTCTGAATCTACAGCTAAAGTAGGGCTCTGTCGTATTAACAGTTGTATCATATAGTCTTTGATAAATGTGTAGGTCCTTGCATTCATCTAAAGGACTTCTGTTCAATGCTGTCATAGCTTAGCATGCAATCTAAGTTTCTTAAAAGTAACTGTCGCTGCAGTTCAGTCCAGTGTTAAAATTACCAGCAATGTTATGCTTGTCCATCATCTGTCCTACTGGACTTACTTTTCGTAGCAATACATTTACTTATTCATTTCAAAACAATATTTTTATTAAAGGGCTTCATGCAGGATAGGTGAGTGAATTCTCTTTCTTCCACAGCCTCTGGAAATGACAGAAATCTCTGGGCAATGATTCAGTCCTGACAGAATATGTAACAGTGGTTTCTAGTGATGGGCTTGTACACTGAAAAGGGCCTCATATCATCCACAGGTGGTTTGATGAGGACAAAGAATTTTGGATAGGTAAAAGATCCATAGTCTTTCAATCGGTGCTACAAAAACATCACGGGTGAGGACACATTCTAGAATAACAGGGTTATTTAAGTTCTTGAAATGACATTTCATTTGTCAGGGCCTCAGAAATATAACTCTCAGCAATCCAGTCCACACAAAGCACTCACAGGTCTTGACAGAGCTGATTTTCATCCTCCATCCATTAGGTAAAGTTTCTAAAAGCAGGCAGCATAAGCCCAACTGTGGCCCACATAACTTTGGTAAAAGTTCACTAATGAGTTCAATGGAGAGTGTCAAATCAGTAACAAGTGCTTTTCAAAGTCACACCATTTAGCCTTTGAAATAAACTTATCAATTCAAAGAAAGACAATACAAGAAAAGTCAAGAAGTATCAATGCCAGCCACTTCTTTACTTTAGAACAATTACACAACAACAGTTGAGCATGTCTGAACAACACTGCTAATTTCAGTGATATGTTTCCAAAATATTACAGTAGGGGAAACACATTCAAATTATGAAAAAACCTTTGTTGCACTATCCATTTAAAGATGCCAAAGAGAACGATGGATGGATATTTAACTGGATCATTCTTTTATTTATAAATACACAAGTCAGTAGCAGCATAATTCATTCTAAAAGGGTACTTCATTATTGCAGTGTAGTGTTTCTTGATATTTTTCCTCCAGTAAGTAGCAATATGTCAAACCCTACATGTTTACCTCACTTCTCTTGATGTCAGAAGACCATGGCATACCCAAAGAACAAATATTTGAATAGTGCTAAAATCCTGTCAGCAAAGTCTTGGGTATCCATCTGTTGCACAGATAATATACATACTGAAATGACTGACATTTGTTACCAATACTAACAAAATAGTCAAGACTTCTCGTGTGTGTATGCATAACACACGGTATGCAAATCTGTTATGTATGTACATCTATTAGTTGTGTGTCAATATGCATATAAATTTCTGCCTAAATATTTACAATCAATTAGTATATTTTTCAGGCTTAGTTTTTATATTGCTTTCAGCTGACTGAAAGGGCATATGGAAACAATAGGAACATATGGAAGGAAAGATCTGTTTTAAGATCAGATTGTGATATGTTTACTAATATTGAATAACATACAAGGAATATTCCTTCTGTGGCATAAAATACTCTGCTGTGAAGAAGTGTCACAATACAGAAGTTTGTATTTATTCACAGTTAGATATTTGCCATTTATTTACCTGCAGTAGTGACAGTGTCACATCAGAACTAAATCTGGGGTTTGATTGTTTCATTTATTTCCTAACTCTACCCCATGATAATTTTCTTGAATCAGGGTTACTCTTTTATTTACACAAACTGGGAATAAGCTCTTACCTCTGCTGAACAGAGATTACCAAGAAGGCTTATTGAGGTCTCCCATTTATAAACATTATGCTGTTTAGTTTATCAGCTTAAAAATGTGACTTTTCAAATGGATTGCCAATGCCACACTGTATCCAAATCACGTTTAAACTGTGAAAAATTGTTTGATACTTAAGGCTGATGAGAAACTGCATATTTTGCTCACCCTATTTTGCCTAGGCAGTAGAATGGATCTCTGAAGTGTGAATGGTTTTATGTGTGAGGGGTGCACCATTACTCACCCTCATGCACCTGGGACAAGAGAAAGCATGGAATTTCAATCTTAGCTTTGAATATCTTCCTTGAACAGCCTGAAGTTTAACAGCAAACTCTCCCACACTTTTCTGCTGTGCCCACATTGGTTCCAAATTCCACCTGAGTTCCTGTCAAAATAGCTGGAGATATTGGCTCTAGAGCACTAAACTCCAATTTTTTATTTGTAGCCGACACACGTACCCACACAGACATACAAGAGAAGGTCAAAGGGACGTTTGAAAAGCATTAACCCACTTTACCTAGGAAAATGCCAATTTGCATAGATGATTACTATATGTACAAGTAAGAAAATGTAATTAAGGCCCTTATGGTAGACATCATACACGTGAGCCTTCTATTAAATTCTATAGGAAGTTGTTGCTGAGGTCTTGATTCTGGCTAGTCCTACTCCTTGATTTTAGCCCAAAGTAAATGCCACATGAAGGGGGTAGATCTTTTATTTTGAAGATCCTGATCCTGCACATGGTTTTACATATGTGCATCATCTGCAGAATCAGAAATGCTGCAAGGTTCCATAAAAAAAGTATTGGAGGGGAAAAAAAAAAAGCATATTCTTAATCTGAATGGCCTCTACAAATGGAAATTATATTATTTCTCTAGACATATCTACCTAAATACATTTGTGCTTGATGCAAAATATTGAAAATTAAGAAATGAAAATGCAGATTACTAGCTGTTCAATTATAAATTCTTTAACAAAAAAATCTAGTTTATTTTTCAAAGGTAAATATGGATAAAGTAACTGTTAATTTCAATGGCATTTCAATATAAAAAAATAGAACTTCACTGGGGATTGGAATTATTTAGATAATATTATTCTGCAAAACAGAGAATGCAGAATGCCACAACCACTTTAGAAAAATACAGCACTGGCAGTTTATATCTGTATAGACTATATCTATATAATCTGGAACAAATCCATGGATATGCCCAGTAACAGAAGATTCTTAGTTCATTCCCTTTTTTCAACCTAACATCTAAATTACTTTCTTTTTGATTTACAAGCCTTCAGTGAAATACCTGTTCGCAGCATTCATTAATTTTCTTGACAATAAAACTGTAAGAAACCCTGACAGGTCAAACTAATATTGAATCAGAGGATCCATAAGCATAGGGGAGCTTCACATGTCAAATTTGAATTCATACAACAGAGAAGTTAAATATTTCCTTCTAAGGTAAGCAAATAAATTCCAGACTTGCCATAGAAACACTGACACTCGAATTAACAGCAGCACCTGATCACACTCTATTCACATACTATTATTCTTTAGATCCTAATTCTGCAGTGAACCTCCCTCAGCATGGTAGCCCAATCACACCCCCTTATGTATTTCTTGGTTATTTCTTTGGCACTGGGGCTTCCATCTTTCTCCTGGGTAATAAAGCAGAGAGCACAGTGTTTTCACACCATAAGCAGTGACACATAAAACATTTGTCGCATGCAGGTATAATTATGGGCAGAATACTGTCCATAAGATACTCTAGTAGAAATCCTTCATAGAAAATAACTAAACCTTGAAATTAGCAGAGTAGCTCCTCCAGACCACTACTTCCTCTGTAGCTGCAGACAGAGAATGGGGAACTGGGCAGGCTGAGGCACCTGATCCCACAAGATGCTGAGTATGACCAAGATACAGTGTTCCCTGAACTCCAGCAAACATTGGTTGGAGTTACAGATGTTCAACAGATCACATAAACAGGTCCATAAACTCCGGCAGAGTTTTGCTCACTACTTACCTGAATATGAAAGACACTTAAGTGAAATGAGGCAGGATAATTAGGAATGTGCACATTCCAGCACAGACCAAGGGCCACTTCTTGTCACAACCCAAAGGCTGTGCCTTGTTGCACTCTGCTTTTAACCTGAAATCCACTATATGGATCAACAGCATATTGCCATAAAAAGTATGCTATGAGGGTTTTGGTTTAGTATTTTTTTTCATTTTATACAACTATAACACTTGAAAGAAGAAAAAGAATCGAAAAATTTTTTTTAAAAAAAGCACTCTGGAAACATAAGATGGTGACAAAATTTGACAGTGGCAAAAACTATTTTGCTGCCCATCCTTAGAGTCCTCTCCCAGTATGCACAGCAATAACCAGTAACATTTTGGTCATGACAGGAAAACATTTCACAAAGGCTTTCTATGTTTCAAGAGGACATGAATTGAATTTTTAATAAAATGTTAGTTTCAAAGCAATTCAAAAGATAGCATTTTGAAAAGAGAATCTATCTAAGCAAAAGAAATTCTACAGAACTGTTACTTAAATAACTAACAGAAAGCTTGAAACGTGACACACGAGTGCAAAGTATTCTGACATTTCTGTCATATTAAAGTCAGTACTTCAAAAGCAATGAATGAGATGTGAATATTTACCCTAGGTAGATAGACCGAAGAATGCAAACAGATTTCACAGATATAATACAATTTGTCAATATCTTTACTGCTGGAAATAGAAACGTTAACTCTGCCAGGCCACTGATCCTGAAAGATGAATACAATCAAATACATTTTTTACCTGTCAGTTAATCACATCATTGCCTTTCTTGCAGCTGACTGCTCCCCTGCCTTCCATTTCTTGTTTCAAGGCACTGAACAAGTTTTTATATTCACTTTTCACTCAGTCTTTTTCACAGATTCCTTACTGTCATCTCAGGTTAACACCGCTTGTTTCAGAACTAGTCTGTTTTCTTCCCTTATTTTCTCAGTGTTGACTGTGTCCACTGTCTCCCATCTCAGAAAGGTGGCCCTTCTTGCCTCTGAAGTGCCATCTTAAATCTCACTCTTCCCCAAGGTCCGCAAATTTTAACCACCTGGTACAATCTGATCCAAAGTTCACTGGTCAGCAATAGCCTTTCCATTAACTTCAATGGACTATGAATCAGGACCAGCTTGCTGCCAGGAGCTCTGGACTGGAATCTAGCTAAAGAAAAAACAAAAGAAACTGTATGGGTACCCTTGTTGCTCATGACAGACTGCTACTCGAACATAGTCATGGCAATACTATATCCTAGATTAATACCATCTGGGATTACTTCCAATACATTTTCTCCAGTCCTTATGCAAAGGACTAAGGCTTTACATTCTTGCACCTTTATCTGTACAAATTTGGAGTGATGCCAAAGACCTCTGACAGAGCTCAAATAAACATACACTAGTTCTTATCACTTCTTTTATATGCTACAAAATACCATTCCACATCTATCTAGGTAAAAATAAAGAAAATTGTCATGTTTATGAACCAGGTTAGTAAATCATTGCAAAAAAATCCAGAGTTTAAATGGCTGAGTGACAGAGTATTCAGAAAGCGCAGTGAAAACTTTAAATCCAGTATGTTTTAAATTCTCACTAGTGAGGATGTAAAATGCTGTTCTTCCACAGAATCTCTGTCTAATCCTATGTTATAAATCTAACAGCAATTTGAAGAAAAAGCATTCTAGAAATCAAAATTAACACTGTGACTCTACTTCATTCTTCTCGCCTTCATTCATAAACATTCTGTTACTTATTCCCTCTTAATTCTGTCTCTTGCAACCTCTCTAGTGCACAATTTTTACAATGAAAAATTAGAATAAATTGCTTCTGCCCACCTTTCCTTCTCCTACCACTTTTCCATGTTTTCTAAGTGCCTTGCTGTAAAGCCAGCGCCCTTCTGCAATCCCACAGGGCTCCCACCAAGTGGTATAGGGAAATCAGTTCTAACAGACAGTTTAGGCAACCTAATGTGGTACAGTAAGATACACAAACACTACGTAGAAGATTCTGTTCATGTTATGAGAAAAGCTATCATCATCAGACAGCAACTACTGCCTATATAAAGCTAAAATATTACACATTTATTAAAAGTATGCTGTGGTTTGAGGCTATTTCAACAGTAATTACAATTCACAATTTTACCCTATATTGTACTAAACCAGGCATTTTAGGGAAGGGGGTAGAAGTAACACTGCCTATTACCACATAACTTTGCCAAGTGTATCAGCAAGGACAGAGCCAATTAGATGACCTTCACTCAAGGGGTGCAGTTCTGGGGGTACGGATTGTTTGGGGTTTTTTTTAAAGATATTTATGCTGACACTTTTATTACAATGAAGTACACTCCACCCTCACAGCTTCAGCTAGAGTAGGCAAATGCTTTGTAGAAATGAAATTACTGTTGTAACGAGGTTGCTTAAGACACTGTTTAATTAAAAAAAAAAAAAAGCCAGGACACAGTACATTGATAGGGGGTGGAGTGTATCATATACACAAAAGAGGGGTTTTACTTCTCTTCTGTCATCTGACATTGGTGTGGGAAGAGAGGACATAAACAAATGTATTTTCTTTCCAGCACTGAAACATGCAAAGACAAGATGCTCATTACAAATTGTATGCAGCTCAGAATAATAAAAAGAAATGCCCCAGTATACTTGTTTAGATTTTTTTAAAATATATATATTTAATTCTCTGATCTTTCACTTCAAAACTTAGAATTAAGCAATGAGTGAACAGGATCTGAAATACAGACAAGGCATTGCTCACATCACATTAAAAGGCATCTTTTAAATGCTGCTGTGGATTTCTAAACTTACACTGAGCAGAATTTTTAGTTCCTGGGAATTTGAAATGTAAGATGAACTTGGCCACATTACATATATTTCTTTAAGTAGAACTGCAAATATGCAAGAAATTGCTGTTCCAAAGAGGCAACATGCAGAATTTAAAATTGTTTCTTGCAGGATTCTATTGACCTGTGCATGAAGAGGTATTGAAGCAGTGGTGCAGTGAGAATCACTACAGCGATACAAATCCACAGCTCAAGCATGAGATCCTAGAGGCTGGATCTCTGACGAGCAACACAGAATATACTATTCTCCACAATACACCACTTCTTTGTAACCACTGAATTTAGTTTTAGGAAAACAGCTGGTCACCAACTTTTTTTTCCAGAAGAAAAAGGCAGGGAGGGTAGGAGGAAAGAGGTGGAAAGATCTTATGCATTATGATGACATTTAGAAGAGCTGCAAACAGAAAGTATAAGCAAATATTTTAAATCTGATAGATTTCAACCAGAAATGTGAAAGCATTTTCCCCCTGTAAATAGCTTGTCCAAGTTGGTTGGGACAAAATTTGGGTTGCAGCTACAGGCTGAAGCAACAGTGTGGAGAAATAAAAATAGGCTTGTATCCCCCAGCCCAACATCCCGTTCCTTCCCAGTTAGCAAAGTAAGACTGATGCTTTTGGTTAGCTGCAAGGCAAATATTAGCTAGAATTCCATTCAGCTACATCCACAGTCCCAGATGCTTAAAACTTATCATGGAATAAAGCCATGAAATAAAAATTAAAAAAGAAATTTCAATTTGAAATTTTATTGATGTGTTGCTAGAATGGTCAACATCGATCGACAGGAGAGACTTTGTCCACATACTCTGAGAAGAGCCTTCCTGCACCTCCCCCCTCTTTTCTTCCTCTCACATTTTCAGCATTAATGCTATTAAAAGCCAAACAAAATACTGGCTATGGGTGTAAAGAATGCTGGTTTTTTTTGGAATGTTGCCATGGATCCTGCTTCCAGTCGCATCCCACGGAAGGAGGGTGCAACCTCCTGACTCTGTGGCAGGCTGGTCTCCCCGGGCAGGGCAGAAGGAAGATAGCCAGTACTCCTGCTCCTTCCTATTCTTTCCCATCCACTATAGCCAGGTCTTTGATTACCCTCAGTTTGCCACTGGCATCGATCCTGCGCTTCTCACGTATTAGATCCTCTAGGCTGTGGAACCTCACCGTGTGCACCTTGTTCTCTGCCAAGTGGATCTTGAGATAGTACTGCTGCTGGTGCTGGGTGCCAGCAGCCGCCTGCAGCTCCCCCCCGGCTTTGAACTCCCGTTTCCCGAAGCGGCACCAGGCGGCGAAGCTCTCGGAGTTAGTCCAGCAGATCTCGTCGCTTTTTAAGCCCAGGTGCCCGCAGGCGTTCTGCACCACCAGCTCCGCCACAAGCGGGCGGAAGCGGTACCAGCTATTCACCACCCGGCCCACGTTGCCCGCGGCCGCCTCGTACAAGCTGTCCTGGCGGATCTGCCCCTGGTGCAGGTGGATGATCTGCCCGCCGCCCACGTACACGGCCCAGTGCGGCGGCGGGTGCTCCGACGGCCCCAGGTACAGCAGCTCCAGCAGGTCCCCCGGCTTGCAGAGCGCAGGCAGGGCTGACACCGAGTAGACGCTGAGGTCCCCAGCCTGGGGGCCGCTGCTGACCTTGGAGAAGATGCATTCCTGGCCGCGGAAAGCGGAGAACTGTGTCTCGTTCAGCACCAGCTGGTGGTGGAGGTGGTGGGTGGGCGTCTCCTGCCCAGGGCTGCCGGAGCCCTTCACGCCGTACTTGTCTGGCTGGCCTCGCTCGTCCAGGTCCTCCTCCTCATCCGAAAAGAAGTAAGCCACCCCGACGCGCAGCTCGTCCTTCTCAATCCCCGAGGGGTCCCCGGTCGGCAGCTCGCTGTAGTTCAGGTGGGTGATGCGATCCAGTTGATTTCCCATCAATGACAGGGCGAGGCGAGGGCAGGAATCGCCGGATCTGAAGGAGGGTGGATTAAGCAGAGACAGAGAAGAACAAGAGATGGGAAGGAGAGTGCACGCAGAGGCAAGGAAAGGAAGAATGAAAGAAAAAAAAAATCAAGGCACATACAAAAGATTTCAGCGATTCCGCGCTAAGCCTACATCCCTCCCCCACTCCTTCCCTCCCCTCCTTTCAAGGGAGAAACTCCCAGTGCGGATCCTTCCCCCTACCCCCGGGGTGCGGGGCAGGGGTAGAGCCCGGACTCCCGAGTGTCCGGTTCCCAGCGCCGCCAGAGAATGAGGCTCCCTGCCGTCCGCCAGCTCCGCACGAGGGGACAGAGTTGCCCCGGGCGTCTCCGCTCCCCGCCCTGCAAGGGGAGAGGGCTTTAGGGGTGCGGAGAGGCTCCGGCCGGAGGCTCCCGAGCCTTCCCTCCGCCGGCGCGCAGCCGAACCGCGCCGGGCAGCGCTGCGTGCGGGGAAGCGGCTGGAGGAACACGTGGCCCCGGAGCTGCCACCCCTGCCCGCCCGGTGCCCGGAGTCCGGCCGAGACCCGGCAAAGCACAGGCAAAGAGCAGGCGATCGGCACCCCCCGCCCGAGGGGTCCCTCCCGTCCCCTTCCGTACCCGTGGTCGCCCAGCTCCAGAACCCCCCCAAACTCCTTTAAAGTCGTCCTGTCCCCATGGGCGCCGCAGAGGACGCAAGCTCCGTGGCCCCCGCCGCCGCCCGGCCGCTCCGCCCGCGCCGCTCTGTGTTGCCCGGCCCCTCCGGCGAGCCTAAGTACCGGCGGCGCCGCTCCCGAGCCCGCCCCGGCCCCGCTCATTGGCCGCGCCCGGCGG